>OX421962.1:66089860-66519072 GCA_949128115.1 Anaspis maculata | reverse complement strand
GAAGTAGAGGAAATCTCGTCACCATCGTCCAAAACACGTTTGTCCCCAGATGATGAACGTGCAGAAATTTGTTTCCGGGACTCTGTCTACCGTTGTCCGTCAGGTCGTTTTGGGGTTTCGCTTCCCTTCAAAAGGGAGTCCCCCACCTTTGAACATTGCAGGTCTATGGCTGACCGCCGTTGGTTAGCTATCGAACGTCGCCTGGTCCGTCAGGACACACTCCGTGATCTGTACATAGCATTCATGCGCGACTACCTCGACCTAGGTCACATGACCTTGCTGGACGCAGAACCTCCAGATTCTGAGGCGTATTACATCCCTCATCATCCGATCGTCAAGATCGAAGACGACAAGCCGAAAATTCGCGTCGTTTTTGATGCTTCGGCGCAAGCGCCGAATCATTTATCTCTCAACGAGACGCTTCTCGTCGGTCCTAAGTTACAACAGGACATAGCAGCTTTGCTACTGCAGTTTCGGTGTGAGCCGATCGTTTTTACTTGTGACATCCGTCAGATGTATCGGCAGATACTTATCTCGCCCGAACATCGCAAGTATCAACTCATTCGCTTTCGTTTCTCCCCTGATCGACCCATTGAAACGTACCAATCGAACACCATTACATATGGTGTTTCTTCGGCACCGTTTCTAGCGGTTCGCACGTTGCTTCACTTGGCAGAACAAAGCGCCTCGAAGTTTCCATTGGCTTCGCAGGCAATTCGCCGTAATTTGTATGTAGACGATCTACTTTGCGGTGCGAACTCCGTGGAATCAGCACGGGAATTACAAACGCAGCTAATCAACCTGCTCCAATCGGGTTGCTTTGAATTGCGCAAGTGGGCAAGCAATCACCCTGATGTGCTGCAAGACATACCACTTGATCACGTTCGAACTCAGCCGTCCACTTTCAGTGACGTTGCTGACAATACTGTAAAAATTCTTGGCCTCCAGTGGCAAGCGGCAACAGACACCTTTTCATTCACGGTTCATCCAAATGAACTACCGTGCACAAAACGGTCCATCTTGTCGGAGGTGGCTCGGATTTACGATCCGCTCGGCTTTCTGTGCCCTGTTGCATTTTTCGCCAAACATTTAATCCAACGGTTATGGAAACTTGGCCTTGATTGGGACGACACCCCTCCAGACATCGTATGTCAGCAGTGGTTGCGTTTTCAATCCGAGCTATCGCAACTTTCGCGGTTGCAAATTCCACGGCATACTTTTCCGTCGCCTGCAGACAGGTGCCAGTTGCACGCCTTTTGCGACGCATCTGAATCTGGGTACGCGAGCGTGTTGTACGTTCGTTACCTTCGAAATGGTGTTCCCACCATTCGTCTCCTAACCGCCAA
Organism: Anaspis maculata; assembly: GCA_949128115.1. Lineage (NCBI taxonomy): Eukaryota > Metazoa > Arthropoda > Insecta > Coleoptera > Scraptiidae > Anaspis > Anaspis maculata. The sequence continues at coordinate 66,517,726 of OX421962.1, read as the reverse complement.
ATCAAAGGTGGCTCCAGTCAAATTGCTGACCGTACCCCGTCTCGAATTGTGTGCAGCGGTCCTACTTTCCAATCTCGTTGCCTTCACCGTTGCAGCGCTCGCAGGAACCGTACAGTTCGATGCCATATTTGCGTGGACCGATTCTACGGTTGTTCTCAGCTGGCTGCGTTCCTCTTCGCACCGCTGGAAAACATTTGTTGCTCACCGTGTTGAGCATATTCAACAGCGTGTCCCGCCTCAGTGTTGGAGACATGTCTCAACATCGGACAATCCCGCCGACCCAGCTTCGCGCGGATTGTTTCCCGAAGACATGCTTTCGTGCTCCCTCTGGTGGTCTGGCCCACCTTTTCTGTCATCAGCGGATGACACATGGCCGGATGACAAATTCTCCGTGTCCTCCCCAGACATTGCGTCTGAAGAGCGAAAGCTCGCTTTGGTCGTGCGTGTGCCGCAGCCGCCGCCGATTGACATCGACGACCTCTTTTTGCGCATATCCTCCTTACGGAAGATTCAGGGCGCTGTCGCCTATTTCTATCGGTTCTGCAAATGCAAGTCCGATGAGAAGTTCACAGGACCTCTCTCGGATACAGAACTCCATTTTGCCTTGTTGTACATTGTCAAACATGTACAGCAGAAGGTATTTGCCGTCGAAATCGCGTCGTTACGCAACGGCAAACCCTGTTCAAGACCCTTTCGAAAACTTTCACCCTTTCTCGATCGTGACGATGTTCTCCGCGTCGGCGGACGTTTGAAGCATTGTCATGAGTTGCCATTTGCAACCAGACACCCTGCTCTTCTTCCATCTCGTCACGTCTTGACAGGACTCGTCATTCGACAAGTTCATTCCCGACATTGCCACCCGGGACTCAACAATACCTGCTATCTCCTGCAGCAAAATTTTTGGATATTGTCCACGCGACGCGCGGTACGGCACTACCTTGCATCGTGTTACCGGTGCTTCCGGACTAAGCCGCAAACTTTTTCTCCCACCATGGGCGACCTCCCCTCGGCGCGAATTTCTCAGCTAAAACCTTTTAGCTGCGTCGGGCTCGACTATGGTGGCCCTTTTCCAATCCTCATGTCACGCGCTCGCGGTGTCAGAACTACGAAGGCGTACATCTGTCTTTTCGTGTGCTTCGCCACCAAGGCATTGCACGTCGAGGTTGCCTCCGATCTCTCAGCAGATGCTTTCCTCGCTGCCTTGCGCAGATTCATTGCCCGGCGCGGTCGCTGCTCTACCATCTATAGCGACAATGGCACAAACTTTGTCGGAGCTCATAGGCAATTGACGACGTCAATGCAACTCGCCGCGGAATCCGAAGCCATCACTTGGCGCTTCATTCCTCCCTCCAGTCCCCACTTTGGCGGGCTGTGGGAAAGCGGCATAAAAGCTGTCAAAACTCATCTATCTCGCGTGATAGGTGATCAAATACTCACCTTTGAAGAGCTGACCACGTTGGTCACCCAAGTTGAAGCGTTGCTCAACTCACGGCCACTTTCGGAGCTGAGCTCGGATCCAAATGATCTGTGCCCATTGACGCCTGGTCATTTTTTGACGCTCGAGCCGTTAACGGCCCCACCTGACCCAGATTTGTCCCACCTCAAGATCAGCAGGTTGTCGCGATGGCAGTTGGTCCAATCCATGCAACAGCGTTTCTGGGCGCGTTGGCGCGACGAATATCTACACACGCTGTACCAACGCGGCAAGTGGCACAAGTCACGTCACCTTGAATCCGCAGATGTGGGGTCTTTAGTCCTCATCAAGGACGAAAACGCTCCCCCTCTGAAGTGGAGGTTAGGCAGAATTTCAAAACTCTTCCCCGGCAAAGATGGCATTTGTCGTGTCGCAGATGTCCGTACTCAACGCGACGTTCTGCGACGCCCAATGGTCAAACTTTGTCCCCTCCCTTCAGGACAGTGAGCATTCTGTGTTTTCACTTCCGTCATTGTTTTCACTATGCTCTTTCTTTTTGTATCATGTTTGATTTCATTAATTTCTGAACTTTGAAAATACCCCGAGTGGTATTTTGGTGGGGAGTATGTCTCGGCCCCGTTCATTGAAAACTGCATTCGTGTGCATTGAGGGTATGCAACCCAAAATATCCCTGTGTCGTCCAAGTCCTCACCCCTCACCCCCTGTTCGGTGTGCCTGGCACTTGGCTGTCAGGCGCAAGCGTAAACGAGCTCCAGCACTTTCTTCGGCCGTCTTCGGCATTCTTCGGCTTTCTTTCCGCTCGTGCCTTTGCCGCTTCGTTCGAAGCGGCGTTGATCTCCGTACGTCGAGCGGGAAGCCACGCCGTCCTTTTTTGGTCATCGTTCTCGCGGCCATCTTGTCGTGCCATCGGCGTACATTCGTACTCGACCAGAAGCCCATCCAAGGCCCATCGCGTCCGATAGTGACTCCTGGAGGAGCTCTGCAGCATCTCCAAGTCCAGAAAGCGGCAGTTTTCACCGCTTTCACCGGGGAGCGGCTTGGATCAGCCAGCCGCACACAAAGCTCCAGTTTCGGACGGGATCGAGTCGTTCGTCCGCCATTTTGGTGACGAACACGGGCACTCGTGCATTTCACCAGGAAATCCACCACCAGAACGGCCATCCACCACGACGCCGCCTTCGGACTCCGCCAGGACGACGCCGCCACCGAATAAGATCCCGACGCCACTCGGCGCCAGCGAATCTGCACCCGATCAGAACCACTCGGATTTTTCATTTCATTTAATTCACATTGTTTTTTTTTATTGTTTTGTAATTCTGTCTGTTTGTGTTTTTTTCTTTGTTTTGCATTAAAGTTTTTGATTGTTGTTGTGAATTTTATTTCTGACTGTCGCTTGCTGCTTTCCTAATCCAAGAGTTATTGTTTTAATGCAGCCTTCATCGGAAGGCTGCCGTCTTTATGTGTACCGCGCTAACAAACTTCGTTAGGATTCTTTCCTCACGATATCATAATCTGATGTCTATAATAAATTGCAAACTTTATATTCCGGAAATGGTCCAGAAGGGAGGGAGAAGAGTACATTTCATTAATGAAACTTTTCGATCGTGTCCGCAATTGTTATCCCAGCATCTCAAGCCCAATTGCGCTGCGCAATGCATCCGTATTATCCACCAACAGTTAATTGGATTTCAAATTGTACGAGACCTTCGCCCGCTCAAGAAATGTACCTAGCTAAGTAAATTTCCGGTAATTGTACAATTAGAATTTCGCACACAAAGTTTCAGCGCGCCGGCAACTTTTACAAAGTTCTATATAAGTACCGGCAAGGTAGAAGAGACGCTTAAAGTAAGTTCCAGCTCTGTAGTTTATAAAAGAAACTTTCTATATAAGTCGTGGAGGAAGAAACTTGGCCGCGCAAATCCATACGTCACGTGCATAAAGTAAAGCAACAAACGCGAAGAATATTTTTAATCTGTCTGTATTGTGGCAAAAATACAATATAAATTTCTCTAAATGCGCACCATGAAGAAAAATATAGATCTGATACTTTTGAGCTTAGTAAGATATTCCGCGGTAGCAGTATACTCTTTAATTTATTGCATGTGTTCTGTAATGGAGACAGCAGTTTCACAAGAACGTGTGGACAGTCGCCAGAAGAGCTTTACTCTTGGGTAATTACAATGAATGTGCAGAGACATAAATATACACTAAACTTTTTGAGACCGCACGTATATTCCAGTTTGAAACATTAACTCTAACGGATGCTGTGCTATCTTATGAAACAAAAAAGTAGTAACTAGAGGGTTAATTACGCCACACAAACACAAACGACCGAATTCATGTTTAATATCTTTGGCAAAAGTTATGTATGTCCAGTAGTCCAGTATCCACATAGGTAAAATTCCAGTTCTCTTTAATTCGTTATTGGGACAGGCAACCCATTATACTTACTTTTGAATTCAAACCTGTTGTTCGCGGTGCTGCTTTCGTTTTCTCAATCTTTTTTTAAGCATTAAGCCAGTTATTTTTAGCAGTTAACACATCTTTGCTCATATCGTTTCTGATGAATAATTGGGGACACGGTCTTATTCTCCTTTGCCCCTAGTCAATTCTATGTGCATTCATCAGAGGTGTGCGAAACAAATTGATAGAAAACGTAACAGAGAACACTGATAAATATATTTACATTTTTCAGACGGGACGAAGCGCGACTGCAGTCTGTATTCCTGTTGTGTTCTGGATAGGAACAAGGGCTGTTGTAGGTGTCCCATCATGTATTCAACCCTCGCTTCTGCAAGAGACAGGAATTGATGGCTCTCGGGTTGACACGTGATCACACCAGCACAGCACGTGTCTATAATCACGTGATGACGTCAGCGTTTATCAAATGCGGTTAACTGGAGTTTTGCTATAGCCTTTATATTCTTTCGTCCAGAATTGTGAGATGCACAGCAAGCAATATTATACCACATCAAGAAAAAATGGCTCTCCGGCTTTTTAATTTTGAAGACTAAAAGTTTGACCCTATTTTCGTTATTTACGAAGATATTTGAAAAACATGTCACTATGGCATACTAAACGAGGTTTGGTACTGATTTCAAGTTTGAACTTTTTGAATCAAGTCAAACTTTTTGTTTTATTCGACGTTTTGTTCCATTTTGAAAATTGTAAAAAAATTTCCTCAATGACTCCATGATGACTCTTCTACAACGTACTAGAGAGTATGTTCGCCATTTATTGGACAGTCTGTTTAGGCCAGTCAATAGGGAATTTGGAATGGCAAAACGTATACTCTGGCTGAATTTTTGCATACACCTAGGGAATCCCCCACAGAGCCCCGAACTGCAAAAATCCACCAAAATTTCCTTGAGAGGAAAATATTTCCAGGTGTAGGGGGCATCGATTCCAACTCCATCGTGTGGGGATCCAAAGGCCAAATTCTCATTTATGTTCGTACTAACTTTACTAATAATTGATGAATAACAAAACCTTTGTACAGGGTGACTTCTTTGAAAAGGACCCACCCCCGATATTTCGCTGCACAAATTTTCCTGGGAAAAAACTGGAACAGGTCGGTTTTTATTTCGAGAGGGCCATCTAAGACACGTGATAACAAATTTTTATCTTCAACCCCTTGCCCCCACCTCACCCTATTTAAAGATTTCAAATGGCATTACCTACCTTGTGATACATCAAATTGAAGGTAATAAAATTCCCTTTTTGTCAAACATATTTTGAATTGTCTCGAATCACCCCTCCAACCCCTTCCAAAATTCTCTCATTGTTATTGCAGGAAAGTTTCTCCCTCATTACCTAACTCCCGATTCTTGGGTATCAGATTTTCCAGTAAAAACATGTCGGTTTTTATTTCGAAGGGGACACCTAGAACACGTATTGTCAAACTTTCATCTTTAACCCCAACCTCGCCTGGACTCCGCCCCACTTTGGAATCTCAAATAGCTTACCTACATGTGATACATCAAAATGAAGGTAATAAAATAGTCTTTCTGTCAAACAAGTCTGAAATTTTTTCATTAGGTAAGTCACTTTCAACCCTTCTCAAAATGATATTTGTTTATAAATTAAAGGAAAGTTCTTTCTCTTATCAACTTCCAATTCTTGAGAAATGGACTTTCCAGCAAAAATAGGTCGACTTCTATTTCGGATGGGACATTCCGGACACGTATTGCCAAATTTTTATCTCCAACAAAGTGTAGAGGATGGGTGGTTTAGGATATTTGAAATAATCTTTCGCAGGATTAAAATTTTATCCTCTTTATCACAAGAATCACAAGATAGATAATGGCATTTGAAAGTGAGGTAGCGTGGGGGCGAAGAGGTTGAAGATAAAAATTTGGCTATAGGTGTCTTAGATGTTTCCCTCAAAATAAAAATCTACCTGTTTTTACTGGAAAATCTGATACTGAATCTGATATCGGAGATAAGTTGGCAGAGACGTCAAGTCAAGTCGTGATGGTTAGGTACTATAATTCGGAGAATTTTCAACCAAAATTTTTTTCAACACTTCTTTTCGGGCTACCTAATGACTCACCCTCCCTTACAACGTAATACGTATTGCAAAGTTTATGCGCCGCAAGTTACCTGTTTCATTATTCATATCGTCTCAAATTTGACAAGTATGATTTTAATGACCATGTGCATTGTGCAATGATTTAGATGCAAAACTTTACGAGGTGAAGGGCGAAATGTCAGAGTTTTATAATAATAGCCAGGTGTAGCCCAGACATTTTAGCATAATTTTGTCCCTCGTTTTGTCCACTCCGGTAACTCCTTCCCTTGAACTGAAGCAAATCATTGCACACACGTACAAATTTTCACGATGTCGTACTCACTTAACAACATACATGCTAAAAGTCTCCAATTTTCTTCCATGTGCATTTTTTTTTTGGGGAGGGTGTCAAAATTGCCACTATAAAGCAACCTTTAGACAAAACCGATCGCTAAAAGCTGCTATCGGGTATAATATAATTGAGACGATCGATTTAAAACACACACTGTTTATTTCTGCGTACTACAAATAAGACACGCCAACAATTATCTACTTGGAACTATATCGCAGGTACTTCGCTTGTTTCGCACTTGTTACCACTTCGCATCCCAATTCAATACTGCCGCGAGCTGCCGGCTGATGCCTTATATAAGGCCTCCGAATAGGGCTCCCGAACTTTCTGTCTGCTTCCAGCAAATTCCATAGTGGCTCGGCATATGCGGTTTCTAGACCATTCCTGAATAATCACACACGTTACCCGTATAATTCTGCCGGGTTACGAGCGGTGCCTCCGCCAAAATGGACAGATCTTTCTTGATCGAGCATTGAAGTCTCCCTTCAGTTTCACATACACGAACGCTCTGGAATGCACCAGATCGCTCCAGACTTCTTCCCTGCGATCTAATGATGAAAAGATCCAGAAACATCGAGTGTTTACCAATATGTACGGGATCGCCGCTCGTAGCACTGCCCCCCTCTTAAGCCTGCTCGTCCCGAATAGGCTGATTGTTACTTCCGGAGTAACGTGCAAGGCGATCAAGGTGGACAACTTTCATCTTGGCTCTCGGGGCTCACTGGATTCTGCACACGACGTCATTGATCCTCTTGACTGCCGTGTACGGTCCTTCTCACGACGGATGCAACTTCGGAGACCTTTCCTTCTTGCGTTGAGGATTGTACAACCAGACCAGGTCACCAGCCTGAAATCCCGTGGAGTTCGCCTTCAAGTCGTAACGGGTCTTCATTCGGTTGGTCGCGATTCGTATCCGGTTTCGAACCAACTCGTGGATGTCACACATTCTTTGCCTCAGGTCGTCGACGTATTCGGGGATGTCTTTAGGATCATTCTCCGGCGTGCCAAATTGCAAATCACAGGGGAGGCGAAGCTCTCGGCCAAAAAGAACACGTGCTGGTGTTTCCCCTGTGGTGTCGTGAATGGCAGCGCGATACGCCATCAGGAAAATCGACAGATGACGATCCCAGTCTCGCTGATGCTCGTCGACAACCTTTGACAGGTGCTGCTCCATCGTCCGGTTGAACCGTTCAACCATTCCGTCGGACCGTGGGTGAAAGGGCGTCGTCCTGGTCTTCTGTATTCCAAGTAGAGTACAGATACCTTGGAACACGTTGGACGAAGTTTCGTCCCTGGTCTGAGTGTAGCTCCAGAGGTACTCTAAAGCGGCTTATCAGATTGTCCACCAGCACCCTTGCCACTGTAGAAGCCTCTTGGTTGGGTAGGGCGTACGCTTCCGGCCACTTGCTGAAGTAGTCCATGGCAACCAGGATGTATTTGTTGCCATCTTCCGTTGTCGGGAACGGGCCAGCCACATCGATCGCGATGCGTTCAAAAGGCGCTCCAACATTGTAAGTCTTCAGCTCCCCTCGCCTGCGAGTTCTTGGTCCTTTGCTGGCCGCACAAACCTCGCACTGGCGACACCATGTTCCCACGTCGTTCCGGCAGTTCACCCAGTGGAACCGCTCGCGCACCTTGGCCAACGTCTTGTTCACCCCAAGGTGCCCTCCAGTGACACCATCTTGCATCTCCTTCAGGACCTCTTTCACTCTCTTCTTGGGAAGCACCAATTGAACCATCTCCTTCTTCCCATCGGGACTCTCCCAGACTCTCTTCAGCAACCCGTTCTCTATTCTCAGAGAATTCCACTGAGCCCAAAGAGCCATGAATTCGGGCCCTTCACCAGATATCTCGGCCCATTCTGGTCTGTCCTGGCCAAGTTCCTTTCTTTCAGCAAGCGAACCGATGGCTGGGTCCTCACGCTGCTCCTTACTTAGCTAAGCCGTGGTCCAATTTTTCGGGGTGTCGACAACGATTGCTTTGACTTCGACGTTCCCATTCTGCTGGTCTACCCTCTTGCAGTGCTTACAGTCCTCGTTGCAAGGTCTTCGAGAAAGAGCATCCGCGTTGCCATGACCAGCCAGGGCGGTGTTGGACCTTGATGTCATATTGTTGCAGTTTCTCAATCCACCGTGCCAACTGTCCCTTGGGATTCTTCAACTGCACACAGTGCTCCTCAACACAAAATAGGTTTTCCAGAAATGTCAACCAAAACCATTGATGGATTTGAGTTTTGGACACATTCACGCTTCTAACTCATATTTTGTTGAAATCGTAGCTGATCGGAAACGCCTTTTTTATTTATTTATTTTTTTTTTCGTAAAAATTTTTGCATTTCAATTCTAAAAGTGCCAAAAACAAACAAAAACTTGACATGAAAGAATTTTTAGTGAATCAAAGATAATCTAGTTGCCTGTTACTACAAATGACATACTTGTCACTACTTTGACGTTAATAAATCATGCCGAAACAAGCAAGTCACGAAGAAAACAGAGCAAAAGTATGTGCACTTTGTGGTTCAAAAGTTATAATAGGAAAATCAAAAACCAAGGAAGTTGGTGGCCCATCGTACCCCTCTCCCAGATCAGCCGAACTTACCGAGCCGCAATGTGGTGCCTGGATGTTTGATGGTCGGTCCATCTAAGCACTGGGGCCGAAAAGCGCGCGGTTGACCTAGACTCCGTCATTCACCCCGTTGACAAGTTTTATAGAAGCTTCTGAACAATATTTTATTGATACCATACAATTGTAGTTTTCATTTTCAAGCAAGTCAAATATGTGCCATATCGGCTGTCGTTTGAATGATTCAATTTATATTTTACCATGACGGCCAGAAAGACTTTGGAATCAGCAGCAGCGCACTGGCGGCTCCACGGGGGGTACGACGGTACGGCCGTACCCCCTGTTGCAAATCAAGGGCGCCAGAAGTCAATTTTGAAAAAAATCCACGAGTAGTACCGATGAATACTCTTTGTAAAAAATAATTAACGCGATAAAAGCTTGTCAATGAAATTGGTTTCTATGGAAATTCGCTTTGGGCGTCGCGCGATAGAATCTTGGAACTATTCTCATAACATATGTGGAGGTGGAAAGAAGTTCTACTCACAACCACCCCAATAATTGATCATTACTGGCTTTCAAAAAAGTTGGAAAATAAACCATTACGAACTATCGGCTCGCGGCGCGCTGTGCAGCTACCTTGGCTCTTGTCTGTAATGAACCGCTTTCCGTCTCGGTATGTACTATTACTCACAACCAATATGGTAATTGATTCATAACATACTATGTAAGAGGGCGGGAAGTAGCTCATTACCTACTCCGCGGGAAAAAGAAGAAATGGTAGCTTCAGAAGATAAACTCCAGAATAATGCATCCAACGAAACAATGAGTGGGTAGATACGTATTCCTGAGCCAAGTTTCAGAAAAATTGATTCGCCGATCTAGAAGTCATGGCAAAAAAAAACTTTCTAATTTCAATTTTTGAACACCATGATACTTTAAGCTACGCAGGTACATGGTTATGAGATGAGTAAAATAGTAAATATATGTACTCCCAACAGTAAATAGGTAGTAGATCATTACTGCTGAGGGCTAGAGGCTCCAGGCTCCGCCAAAACCAAAAGTTGGTCTACGATGACTGGAGAATGACTAAATACCCTGTCAGTAATGACAGTAAAGGCAGATAGGTGTAAATCCATGAAAATCGAAGATTGCATCGTAAAGTTTAGTTTTGTAGAATAGATACGTAGAGAAGAGTTCAATTTATACTATTAAAACCAATCTGTTGTCATGATCGTTTTTCTTTGAAGACTGCTTCTGAATCAACTACATAGAGGAAGCTCTAGTGAAGTCACTCACGTAGTACTCACGGGGGAGGGATGAAGGTGATAATTTTCCCTCCAAGACTTCGACGAACAGGAAAAAATCTGATACATTTATCCCCCAAAGACTTCATGCGCAATACAAAAAAAAATGTATGATGTGTCCCCTGACGTCCACACCTATCCCCTGGCAAAATTTTTAAAGAGCTGGCCAAGGCTCCAAGGCGGCCAAGGCTCTATATTATCATTTGATTGATTGCTTGATACCTACTGGACAGAATTTAGGTTATGTTTTTCGAATAGTTTTGCACTTTTGAGTTTTGACTGAACCTCGAAGGAAAGAAAACAAAATGAATTACGGAGGCTTTCCTTTTTTCTGCTTATTATTGTCAATATTATTATTATTATACCCGAAAATTTTCGCCTGCGGCGCTAGTTTTTACTGGCTGCGATCGCCCAGTACAGGCTATACTGCCGTGCTAAGCGCAGAGGGGGTATCTACATTTTGATAAATTTGATACACTGCATTGTTATGCTCGTATTTAAGGGGCTATGATGATCACGATCATGTGGTTATGATGATACATGGATAGCGCAATGATTAGGGTTCTCAAATAACTGCTTTATTCATATCATACTATAACATTACGTTATGAAAACTTGGCATGAAAATGCAGTGTATCAAAATTATCAAAATGTAGATACCCCCTTTGCGCTTAGCACGGCAGTATAATATACACAAAACTTCATCGATCCCCTCTCCATTTGTCTATAAATCTGGGTACGCCACTGGAGAGAAGCATGGGACTCAATTTGATCGTAGCCCACACCTTAAGGGCGCCTGGTCGGTGGACCGTACCCCCTGTTCCAAAATGCTGGAGCCGCCAGTGAGCAGCTGCCAAAATTTCTGTAGAATGAACACTCCAGATTATAAAATACCTCTAGCTGTATAAATTGAAATTGAAATTGCTCTCAAAAACTCGCGATGCAAGGACACTCCAGGTGGTTCCGATCATAATCCGAGACCTCTGTTACCTAGATATTTCACACAGTCTTCAAGATGGTGTGAGGCGATATGAATTTTTAGAGTTTCTGAAATCCCTGTTGCTTTAAAAGTATTTCTAAGATGAAGAATATCCGCTTTAAGGAGGCCATGTTCTTCCACCATCTTGGAAGAAAAACAGTCTTTGACAACTTTGTTCATTGCTTTTATGGCCGATACTGTTGGTACTACTTTCAAGGGCGGTGTTTGCCCTTAAAAGTAGTACCAACAGTATCGGCCATAAAAGCAATGAACAAAGTTGTCAACATTTCCAGAAGACCTATTTTGTGTTGAGGAGCACTGTGTGCAGTAGCCATTTCAGGGCAGCGTGGTCAGTCCTCACCAAAAATTTCCGGCCATAGATACTGGTGGAAGTGATCGACAGCTTTCACTATGGCCATTAGCTCCCTACGCGTCACGCAGTAGTTTCTTTCAGGCTTGGACAACACCTTGCTGTAGTACTCCACTACTCGCTCTTGGCCCTGCTGGTGTTGTGACAGCACTGCTCCAACTCCGCTGTTTCTGGCATCAGTGTCCAGGATGTGCTGTCCTTGAGGAAGAGGGTTTGCCAGAATAGGACTCGAGCACAATGCAATCTTAAGAGTCTTGAATGAGTTTTCGCACTCCTTGGTCCACAGGAATGGCGCACGGTCTTCAGTCAGTTTGTGCAAGGGCTTAGCAGTGTCAGCGAACTTTTCCACAAAACGTCTGTAGTAGGTGCAAAAGCCCAAGAAACTTCTGACTTCATGCTGATTTCGGTTTCGGTCGCGGTCATTCTCGGACAGCATCCAGTTTCGCTGGATCGGTTTCGATTCTCTCCGACGACACTACGTGCCCCAAAAATTTGACTTGCTTCTGAAAGAGCACGCATTTCTTTGGGTTGAGCTTGAGGTGTGCACCTCGAAGACGTCGAAATACCTCCCGGAGGTTCTTCAGGTGCTCTTCAAAGGTTCGACCGATGACCATTACGTCGTCGAGGTAGACTAGGCAAGTTTCCCATGTAAAACCTCGCAAGACGCACTCCATTAGACGCTCAAACGTTGCCGGTGCGTTGTAAAGTCCAAACGGCATCACAGTAAACTGATAAAGGCCACTCCCGGCGGAAAACGCCGTCTTCTCTTTGTCGTCGTTGTGGAGTCCCACTTGCCAGTAACCACTCTTCAGGTCAAGCGTCGAAAACTGTTGTCAATCCGAGGAAGTGGATAGCTGTCTTTCTTCGTCACATCATTGAGTTTGCGGTAGTCCACGCAAAATCGTGCACTACCGTCTTTCTTCGTGCCCAAAACAACCGGTGAAGACCATGGGCTCGTCGATTCTTCGATCACCCCTTCATCCAACATGTTTTTCAAGAGCTTCGACACCTCTTCTTGCTTCGCCAATGGTAGGCGCCGGGAAGCCTGTCGGATCGGTGCGGCGTTCTCAGTGTTGATCCGATGTTGGATCACGCTGGTCCTCCCGGTAGGATTACCTTCCATCGCAAAGGCTGCAGCTTCTTCCAGGATGAATCGCGTCGCAAGCTCCTTCTCCTTGTTACTCAGATGTTTCCAGTCTGGCGAGAACATCTCCACTAGCTTTTTCCCTAAGAGCTAGGGAGTCGCAGCCTTTGTCTATACGTCTTCACAGCGCGAGATCCATTCTACGGGTTCACACTTGCCCAGGGTCTCTCCTTCCTTGATTGTTTTATATGTCTTGTTCGGGTCAATGAGTATGATCGGGATTTTCCGTCTTGTCCATGTTGATCAATGTCTTAGCCATGATGCAGATGGCAGCTGTGTCGGGTTCAGCAATGCCGGCGACATGTCCCCCAGGTTGTCCGTTCAGTGTTGCCCACACGATTTTCTCGGAGTTGGCGGCTACACGAACGGTTTCAGCCGAAAGTAGGCGGATTTCCTCGGCGGCCTTCATGGATGTTCTAAGCGCCATTTCTTCGTTTCCGATCTTCAGCGTCCGCTGTCCAACATCCAGGATGAATCCGTACTTATCCATCAAGTCCAGGCCAAGTATGAACTCGTCAACAATGTCAGCGACCAGGAACTTTTCTCGCAGCAGAAACCGTCCAAAGCGAATGCTCACTTCAGCTTCTCCGTACAATGTAGCAGACTCTCCGGTAGCTGTAGTCAAACGAGCTCCGCCTCTTAGTGGCACAATACGTTGTTTCCGAAGTATCTCTCGTCGAACGATTGACTTCGTGGCTCCCGTATCGATTACGAACACGCAATCGTCCTCGTCAAGCTTTCCACTAAGAAGAAGGCTATTGGGTGACTTCTGCAGCAGTGAGACGGAGTAACTCTTGGGGCATTGAGGACTGCCAGCCAGCGTGCGCCCCTAGCGCTAGCTGGAATTAGTTTTCCTGATAGCGTCTATCAGGGCTGGGAGTTCTCCGTCCCGGTGTGGAATGGTCACTTGAACTTGACCTTTGCCTGCAGTCCCGAAGCAGATGTCTCGGTCTTTTACAGCCGAAGCAACGCGGTCTTCCTCCAGCTCTTTGCTCGCCTTGGGGTCCTCAACCTCAAACTCCTCTTTGAGTTCCTCAAACATCTCCTTCACAGATTTCTCGGAAGGATGTGATGCCCCGGATTCGTCAAAGTTCACCTCCCTAAAGGTGCGTCCAGACCTGAGCACTTTTCCGCGGACGAACATCCGTCAAACAGTGTTCGTGCGCGCACAAATGCTCAGGTCTGGACGTGTAAATACGGAGTTTCAACGCGCACGAACACTGTTCGCGGCGGACATTCCGTGGAGTGGAAACAACAAACACACATTTTGTATGTGTGCGAATGTTGTTATGTGCGTGTAAAAATTGATGCCGAATTTCAGTAATTATTTCGATTCAACTCAACTACTGTGAGAGGTCTGGTGTTATTGATGGGTGTTATTATTGATTCCGTTGCCTCAATGAAGATGCCCAGTAGGTTTAGTGCGAGGCTTTTTCCGATATATTGAGCGCATGATAATTTTTTTTAAAAGTTCAAAACCTTACTAAAGATAAAAAATATGAAGCTCACAAAATAAGAGCAGGCAGAGCTAAGGTCATGTGGAATGATACTTGGCGTCATCCAGATTTTCAACGAGTCAGTGCATGTAACCAAGGAAAGCAGAAGAACCAGAGTGGTTTCACCAATAATTGAACCTTTCGAAAAAGCCAACGGCTGTGAAGAAAAAAAAGTAACCATAAAAAAGCTATCTGCGGAGGAAATAGGACATGCAGAACTTGAAATTGGGTGTTCGACACGTACCTATGTACCTTACTTGAAAATATTACACAAGTGCCGTCCAAAAAACTAGCGATCCTGGAGAGGATGGAGAAGTTGTCAAGGGAGAGAATGACCATCTGAAGAAGGCTATTGGAGCTAAAATGACTGGGTATCGGAAGACACCAACAGCTCAAAAAAACTAATTCTGAACATCTCAAGTAAACGATATGATGGCGGTGGAACGCATTGCGGAGCCATGAAATGGACTAGCAAGTTAGTTATCAGCGAGTGGTTGAACTTGTCAAGAACACCAATATGGCTCAGGAAACTATGTTCCCGAAAATTTCAAATGATTGAAAGACCAACTGAAGAAGAACATCAGAAACGGTAATTTGTATCCTCCTAGACCATCTGAAGAATAAGTACGTTTAGAAACAATATTTTGTGACTTCCTAATAGGCCAGTAATAAGTCATTGGCAATTATTTCGACAACCCAAAGACGCCAACGAACGGGTCTGTAGAAAAAAATGATAAGGTCTTTGATCACCTCCTCCCAAATGGCCATGAATCGATATTATGGTTATGGAAATAGGAAATGTCATTCAAAAGTAGGTACATAGTTGTAGTTGAAGATCATCCGAAGACAACCGGCCATGACAACAGTGTTAATATTGATACGAAACTTGTTGGAGACCACGACGCGCAAATAAGACACGTACCTGCACAATTAATTATAAATGGCGGAGGAGCCGGCAATCTGAAACTTGCCAGAATATTCGCGAAGCCGATCGACTTTCCCAGAGCTATTGCGAATGGATTGCCGCTTAATGCTGGAGAACACAGATACGACATTGGGAGCGACGAGAACCTTGGTGGCGTTTCTGAGTAAAGCTGCAATATTCTCGATTACAAGACGCTATATAGATATAGATATAGACGACATAGCCAGGAAGCTGATCATTGTTAAATTCAAAATCAAAGCTACAGTGCTACAAACTCAAGGTCATCGTCAACTATTTGAATGAGCCATCTGGAGATTCTGAAAACACTTTCGGCTCTAAAGAATGAAAAGTGGCTATCTGATGAAGAAACGGCTTGATATGCATAAAAAATGGGCCAGTAAGTAAGTATAAGAATAATCCGAAGACACCTACCATCGCCCCTGTAAAAGAAGTTATCATTTGAAGGAGGAGACTTTGAAAGGACACCTGGACGAGTGAGGAGAGCAGCAATGTGAGATTAACTCATGGGACTCATGTTCAGTGTTCTTTGCGAAAGAGCCTTAATCCTTCGCCTTCCTTCACAACATAATACCTGAGAGAAGGACCGACATAATAACATCCAATAAGGATGCTTGATCTGGTGCGGAGCCACCCATTTCTTCGTGAACAATTTGATTACAGCGTCAGTACTCATTTGCGGCACTGAATGAAGACTTTTTACTCACATTGTTGTACTCAAGATGCGTTTTTTTATATAACAATATAATCTATCGAAACTGTGATGTATGAAGCCAAATATTTGCAAACCATCCCTAGTAGGGCCTGTATTGCATGGTGTTTTTGATCAAAAGTTGCATTGTCCTGTTTCGAAACAATTTCACGTAACCTCATTTGTTCTAAAATTCAAATACACCACATTGTCCAACACTGCTCAGAGCTTGGGCAATTCAAGCAGATCAAAATCGTTTCAGTAACGAGTAATGACCAAAATTTCGTTCTTCTTGAATACCAAAATTTGTGGTTGACCGGAAATTTGTGGCGCTTAGCTCGTACAATGAAATACCATCGATAACCTTTTGGTTCGATTTTAGTGTTGACATTTTTCAGGACTCTGCCAAGTCCATTTGACAAAGAGTCAGCCTTGATACTTATGATAATGATCCAGCAGTCAAGTTCCAATAATCATGTCTCCACTGCAATGATTCTTCAATTCTTCTTTTTCTTGTGAACGTTGCTCTTGCAGAAGATCCTTCAATTCTTGTTTCTCTTCGACGCGTTTACTTTCTTGTGCCAAAAAAAAAAGTTTTCATTCCTTCTTTTTCTTCCAAGCGCCTTTTCTCTTGTTCTTCTTCAAGACTTTTTTGCTGCTGCATCATCGCCATCATGTTCGCCAAAGCGTCTTAGACTCCTGTCTTCGACATGCTTCTCGTCTCCGGCATTTACCAAATCACGAATGTTTCGAACGTCCTGTAGTCGCAGGCCAAATTACTCTCAATTATACCGCTTTCTGACACCAAATGTTACGATATTTCGCGTACAGGTTCGAATATAATTGAGACGATCGATTTGAAACACACACTGTTTATTGCTGCGTACTACTACAATAAATACACGCCAACAATTATCTACTTGGAATTATATCGCAGGTACTTCGCTTGTTTCGCACTTGTTACCACTTCGCATTCCAATTCAATACTGCCGCGAGCTGCCGGCTGATGCCTTCTATAAGGCCTCCGAATAATGCTCCCGAACTTTCTGTCTGCTTCCAGCAAATTTCATAGTGGCTCGGCATATGCGGTTTCTAGACCATTCCTGAATTATCACACACGTTACCCGTATAATTCTGCCGGGTTACTAGCGGCGCCTCCGCCAAAATGGACAGATCTTTCTTGATCGGGCATCGAAGTCTCCCTTCAGTTTCACATACACGACTTACACGAACGCTCTGGAATGCACCAGATCGCTCTAGACTTCTACACTGCGATGTAATGATGGAAAGATCCAGAAACATCGAGTGTTTACCAAGATGTACGGGATCGCCGCTCGTAACAGTATTCCCAAAACTTGCCCCATTTGTTTCAGAATATTTTCAGTATGTTTCGGGTATGACTAATGATGAATCAAGATAGCATCTCGAACAATATCGGATTGTTTTAATACCCCATATTCATCTTCACAATGGTCATTTCGGTCGTGGTAAGCGCTGAAGTGCTGTAAAACTCGTAAAAATGGGTTAACATTTTCTTATGGTCAATTACAAAGAGTTATCCATTTATTTTTGCATTTAGATTATTGACTATGACCATTACTACTAGTTCCAATTGATTTCTCACTCATTCCTTAATAGGCGAATTCAAAATGGCGGCCATAAGAAAAAAAGCAGTCGACTGTCATATTTTCAAAAATAGTAGGCCGGGACGGTGGCAACACATCACATTTCATTCATGAAGTCATTCTTTGTGGAAATGCTGAGATTTATCCAAATATCTTTGAAAACCACTGAATTATTGGAAAATGTCCATTTCCATGAAACCGACTACGAAATTCAAAATATTTCAGAACGGCTGAAAATATTCCAACACGGCTTGTTTAAACTTGATAAGCACTGAATTGTGAATCTACATGCTGATTTCAATGACTCCAATTCTTTTGGTTCGCGAGTTTCAAAAGATTTAAATTTTGTTTGTTGATGGCAGAATTATGAGGAAGAAATATCTACCACTGGATATGTATTGATTTTCCTTTATCCACAGGGTGAGTCAGAAACTAAAAAAAATAATATTCGAAGGACCAGTTTTCGACCCAAAAATTTTTCAAAAATGAAAGGCGAAGATTTTTTAATAATTTTTTTGGGATTCCCTGAAGGATCCTGCACAACGTGCTGCAGAGCTTTTCCGCTATTTTCTGGACATCCTATATAGAGTTGAAATACCATGTTGCGTCTGGAACATGAACTGCACACACCACCAGCACCTACAACCACTAATAATTGATGGAACAAATTTTAGAAACTTTAAATTAAACCGTGAACAAACTGATGCGATTCTGCGAAACTGTGCACAGTTCCACTGACTTTGCATAGAAACCGTGTTACATTTATAATGGGAGGCAAAGTTGCGCAAGATGTTCAATTCTGGCCAGTGCATTCGAGACAATACATCACGTAAATTGTGAAGTACGTTTTTCCCCGAGCCTTTCCCCAAAAATGTTGCATGTATTTTGTTTTAGGTTTCATAAAAGAAAAAAGCAGTTTGGGGTATCTCGAAGGGTCTACTGAGAAAGTAGTCTACCTCGCTATTTTTGCTGCAAAAGCTCCTGATTCATAGATTGAAGATCAACGCAAACATCAAGCAGTGATTGTGACTCTGTCGGTAACCAGGGACACCAAGGTGGTTCTTTTCCTGGTCGATGGTGATTGGTTCATTTTCTAATGTTTATGTTACGTTACGTTACGTTACAGCTCTTGGCTCTGGCTTACGTTAATCTATACATTGAGGATGCCTATCTGAAATTAACTACGTACCTATCACATTTCCATTTATAGTTAAACATTAGGCCCGTTGAAAGCATGGGACAAATTATAGGTAAGTATGTAGATCAACGCCTGCTCCCTAACGCACCGTAAAGTACTTATGCAACTTTATTCCGAGCCCCATGAATCGATGGGGGTAGGTAGGTACGTTCGTCGATATGTAAAGTAGTAAAGTGCTGTTCATCCAGCAGTTATTGAACTTATCGCGCAATAAATAACTGTTCAAAAACTAACAGTGGAGAGTTTAGTAGCGTTAGCGTTAGCTACTGAGGCATTAAAGGCAATAATTATAAATAAGTATAACGCCGGCAATGCGAAACTCAGTTAGCATAATCCCTAATTCCAAAACGACCCCGAAAATTATGCACTAACTCTGACTTAATTGCCAGGCTAGGTCGAGTGTTGATTACATAAATTACAATTTACTGATACCTCTACCTAACGAAAATATACACAAAGCACATGAATGTGCGATTGTATTTGTGCGTTGGCGCTTGTAAATTCAAAAAAATAATGGGCAGCAGTACCTATAGTTTTTGATGGTAACGAGGGTGAAATGGAATTAAACGTTCCGTTATTTTTTACCGGTACAGGACGTATTGGAAATCTGCACAAATTGCCTCGATTTTGAATTCTATTTTATTGCTGTTGTATCCCGTTTCGCCTCGCGTTAATGTACCTACTACTATATCGTTATGCTATGCCACAAAAAAATTGGACAATGACAATATCTTTTCGGTGAATTCGGCAGGCGAGCTTTTGGTGGGTAGCTGTTGCTTCCAATTTTCAGTAGTAGGTGCTGTGAGTGCGACGTGGTCTTTTCTTCAATGCTAGGTGATGCTGGGTGTTGAGGCGACTTCAAACCTTGACGACGCACCTCCACCATCCGCAAATATTCCAGACCAACCACCTAACACCTCAACTTTACCAGTATATTTTAGCATTCTATGATCTCTGCCATTATTCCCGTACGTAGTGGAACTGTTCGAGAGCCTTGCAACTCTTAACATTGCCCCCCCCTCTTGAGCCTGTTTGTCTTGACCGCGCTTATCGTTATTCCCCAAGTAAAGTGCGAGGTGGTCAAGGTGGACAACTTTCATCTTAGCTCCTGGAACTCGCTGGATTCTGTAAACAATGTCAATAATCTTCTTGATCACCGTGAGGGTCCTTCCCACGAACCAACTTAGTGTTGTGGTTGTCAGTGAGATACGCCATTAGGAATAATGGCAGATGATGATCCTAGTCGCTCTGATGTTCGCCGAGGACCTTTAACATGTGGTGGCCGTGAATTTTCAAATTACTAAATAATAGCAATCTGAAGTGTCGTGAATTTCAATTACTCAATAATATTTTAATTACTCAATAATCAACAAAATTACTTTTAATCAATCAATAATTGTGCGAATTTAATTCGATTACTATCATTCGTGAATGGCAAAGCATTTAATTAACACACGCATGTGCAGAAGTAACTCAAAAAATCGTCAAATTATTCTTTCTTTAGAGCACGCCATATATTCAAAGTCGTCCGAGCAAATGATATGCACCTTTCATCGAAGAGAGAAATGCATGGCAGTGCTAGGTCTGCGCCGAGCTGATGGTGGGGATTGGTACATACCCACACATACCTACCGATGCATTCCGCCAACCAGATAAAAGACTGGGAAATCGAAGTGAAAAACAAGCTAATTACTTCGCAAAGAAGAATACATAAATTACCTTCCTTTACGACATTTTGCAGAATACAAATACAAATCTACGCGATTTTACCAACAGCGGAATCAAACATCACTTACGAATTCACAAGAAAAATACCACCATAAATCTTTCGGTGCTATTAAAAACCCAGTAAATACTTAGAAAATCTAACACCCAGCCGGACGGAAGATAAGGTTCCACAAGCAAAATTCAATAGATATTAGGTCGTAAAATTCAATCTCTAACGAAGCGGGTCTAGGATGAAACAGAATTCCAGAGAAAAAATGGAAAAAACAAAATCGTAAATTACCAGTGCATGGGAAAGGTTCTTAGTACTCCATGCCGACTTCAATCATCGGCTTTAGACGCGGCTAGGAATATAGGCGCAGATAGATAAAGGCACGGGCGAGCGTGTACCGTGAGTATCTATAATTGGGTAAATAAATCGTAAATCTTACTGACGCGGGAGATATTATAAAAGCGAAAAAAAATCGGAAGGAAAGAAGAGAGTGTAGTCAGTCCAGTTTAGCCTGCAGTATCGACAAGAAGTAGTTGCAACAACGAAGCCAGTGGGTGCACTTCAGTTTTAGTCAGTCGATTTTGAATAAGTAGCAATCCAACGTACAGTCAGTGCGATGCAGTTCATAATAAAAATACACAGTGCAGTGGCCAGCCAATTAAAATATTACCAGCAGCTAAATTAGTGAACAGTGTTAATTCAGTTTCCGACAAAAATGTGACACAACGCTACGCAGCCACTTTCTTCTCTGGTGAAACCTTTTTGATTCTTTTTCTTATACTTATACCTTGAAATGATTTTGAATTGTGCTTTAATTTTAGTATGTTTTTATTCAGTCATGTCCCATCTGCATGACCATTTTATTGTGCCCGAATTATTAAACAATAGTCATACGTAAAAGCCTCAATTCGAACCCAAATTCTTCATGTATTTTCCCTTTGTATATTTTACACTAGTTTATTTTCAGACAGTAATTAGATAAGGACTGTAATTGCATCCAATGTTTAAACCTGTGAAATTTCCATACTTAATATGCAGTCTTAATTTTTGCAGCTTGAAAGAAACTCTTTTTCTATATTTAATCGTGTTGCTAAAAATTCGTTCAATAATTATACAAATTTTTCTAACGCATGTTTTCCACGTTTCCGAATAGAGTGAGAAATTCAACCCAGTCAACTATTTATTTTTCAGTTTTCTTTGGTAATACTTTTATCGCGAAAAATCGCGCAAAAGATCCAGTCAGTGATTTTGGAAATTATTCGCAAACGTTGAATACCTCTACCTTCTTTCTAAAACAGGACTACCGTCAGATGAAATTAATGCAATAGTTTCTTTTTATGCCTTTAGGCACAAATAACGCTGTTTTCCACCGTTCAATGGTTGAGATAATAGTTCAGTCGTTTCAAGAAAAATTACGTACTTCTATATTGTTTTTCCTCGCAAAAATCCAGTATTAATTACCACGCATAATTTTCTAATTGTCTTTTCTATACCAGACCTAAAACAAATCGACAAGGAGTTGTCCATAATTGAGTAATCCTTTTTTTTTTATACTACCATAAACTATTCAGTGAAGCGAGCTTTTGAAACCATTTTCAACAATAGCTAATTATGTATCAGTAAATTCAGAAAATACTTTCTAACATTTCTGTGACTCCCTAAGGCATTAAAATTATGCTAAAGTATCAAAACATATTTTTCAAATAAATTGAAATGCCTCTTTTCGATGCTCACATTTCATGTAAGCGACGGAAACCAGTTATATTCAATTTCACAACGTCAAACCAGGAAAACTAGTCCAGGAATTTCTTTTCTATAAACGTCCGAAAGCTAAATAATCATTTCCTACAATTTTTGTAATCATTTTACTTATAAATCAACAGGCATAGTAAGCTTGAAATTTCCATTTTTTGTGTAATAGTTTTTCCCTATACTTAGTAAAATCATGCATGTATCCAGCGCACTATTCGTGACCATCATGAAACACATAGATTACAATTATTATTTGTCCAAATTTCATGTAAATTATCCAAATTTTATGAACTTAGAAAAACCAGTTTTTAGTTACTAATTAGGTAGTATTTTAGACTAAGCTTCATTTCATTCTCTGTACATATTTTCATTCGTTAATTTTTGTAATAAATTTTATTAAATGTTGCTCGTTTTCAAGTTATTGACTAACATGAAGTAAATTAGGACTGAAAGGGACATTCCATCTATTCTGTTCGGGTTAACGCTACCACATCTTCAAGATCATAAGTAGATAATAATTGACAGTGTTTTTGAGACAGAGTAAGTATAAAGTGTTTAGACAATAGATTGACATCCACCAGTTGACAAAACCCTACCTGGGAAGGTAGGTCGAATCCACACCGCCTTTTGTGAAAGTAGATTATTGTAAGGGCGAATAAAGGCTCCCAATGGCCTTTTAAAACAACCCATTGGGTGGTGTCAGATTTATACGGCCCGTTGAGCCTTTCCATCTAATCAACAACTAAAAAGTGTCGCGTAAGCTTTGCTCAGATAGCCTGCGACACTTGACTGATGCCACCGAAGTATGCTCCAGCACTGCCAATCCTGACTACAAGGGCTGGACATATTTTTGGTGTCAGAAGTGGGATTGTCAAAAAGAGATTGTCAAGATTGTCAAAAAGTCAAAATTGAAAAATTTAAAAAAAAAAAATTTTTGATTTTTTTTTCTCGTGTGCGAAACTTTTTTCCATAAACATTGTTCCTCCAAACCTTTTGTTATGAGTGAACATACCATGAGTTTTGAGAGGAAGAAAAACGTTGGCGAAAAGATTAGCACTCGATAGTCTCTCAAAAGCAAGACTGCTGTTCCGGACTGAGCTTTTTTTTTAGAAAGAGAGAATAAGTGGGAAATCGTAAGAATAACTTTAAAGCTGGTTTTGCTCATTTAAAACAATTAGGCACTTTTGATTAATTTTTGTTTGAAAAACAAAAAGAGAACCAAGTAATTAAAAAGAAAATGACAATAGCGACGGACAACTTTAAGCTGGAAACCCGTAACGGAGGAACTACACTCGTCATTCATTTAATTCTAAAATAACCTCTTTTGTTTTATCACAATTAAATTTTTTTTTTGTCAAGAATTTTAGTCAAATTTGGATTTTGGTGCGGAAAAAAAAAAAGAAAGGTTTTACACACTCCTACTTGGTTTTGTTTGAATCATATGAGACTACCTGTGTAACGCAAGTGCATGTGAATAGTAGATGCGCGGGTTCGTGCACTTGAGATGTTTGGGAAAAAATAGCGTGAGAAAATTGTTATTGGATACACAATATTTGGAAATTACGAAAAATAAATTTTCTTTCTGTTTGATTGCTTGAGTACACATATTTGGAAATTCGCGAGAAATTTGTTTTGTTCCATCGCTTACGTACACATATTTGAGGAAATTTCTTTTGTTCAATTGCTTATGTACACATATTTACGAAAAAATTTTTTTGGTTTGATTGCTTACGTACACATATTTGAGAAACATTTTTTTTGTTCGATTGCTTATGTACACATATTTGAGAAAAAATAATTTTTTTTTTTTTGGTTCAATTGCTCACGTACACATATTTGAAAAAAATATTTTGCTTGATTGCTTAGGTACACATTTGAAAATTAAAAAAAAAAAAAATTCTTTTTATTGTTTGAGTAACTACACTATTTGAAAATTTTTTGGAACGAATATCTGTGAATGTCATAAATAAATTTTATAGTTAGACTTCCAAGAGAAATTGAATGGAAATTGAATTGAAATAAACTTGAGATGTGTGAGAAAATTAGATGAATAATCATCACCAGTGTTAAGAACTTATTAGCCTCTTTTTGACAATACGAGTCTGAAAATAAGCATTTCCAACATCCGGTAAAATTTTTATTTTTTTTCCATACTCAACTTCACTTTGACACGTGGAAGATCTTGAGCTGAAATTTTCCTCGGAAAATTCAAGGTTTCCACCAGTCAAAGACTAACCCGGTTGGTTACTGTGAGATTTTGGTTAGTTAGCTGCTAATTCGGAAAGTTTTTGGTGTTATTTGGCAAATTGTGGATAAGAAATACAAAATTCAGGAATGGGGAATAATTTTGGGTGATAGAGAATAGATTGCTTCCTATTCCTGATAGAATGAGTGCTGAGAATAACGGACTGAGAGAACTGAAGTCACAACTTAGTTCTCTTTCTTTTTAATTCGTTTGGCTTTGGAACCAACTGGTGTTAACACGGGCAGTTGGTTTGAAAGCAAACTAAATAAGGGACGCCTTGCATATTTCGGGAGTACTGGATAGCCAGTGGAAAAATGTGCGATGCCCCTTATCAAACCATCCTACAGGAGTTGTGTGAAGTTGTCTGGTATGAGCAGCAGTTAATGCTTGATTGAGATTGAATCAAGACCGATACGAAACAATTTTTAAGCCCAAAACCCGACGGAAGGAAGGAATGTCCCTAATCAAACCATAACGAGCTATTTAGCACAGTTATTTTTTTATAACTATCTACTGATAGAGTTCAGATATGACGAAATTTTTTTTTATTATGAGAAAATTCAATTAGTTTTAGGTTCCGAAAGAATTTTTTGTTGTTTGTTTTTTTCTTATATAAAATGGCCGTTGTGTAGACCATAGCAGAAATGGATTGCACAACTGCTATGATACAGTTGTTACCGGACTATGACGGAGAAGGTCCGATTAAGAGTTTCTTGCGAAGAGTTGACGAAGCTGCGAACCTTGCTGGATGGACAGAACAGGAGAAAGTATCAGTTGCCACATTGAAGTTGCAAGGAGCCGCACGTAAAACATGGGAAATAAATTCCTCAACCAACCCCACCTGGGAACAATTTTCCAAGTTGTTGACTGACCGGTTCGAACCAAAGAAGCTAACACTTCAGTGTATGACTGAGTTTCAGCAGTGCGTCCAACGCAAAGACGAATCAGTGAGGGCATTCGCTGGAAGATTAGCCGAGACAGCAAGAGCATTTGGTGAAAAATTGAAAGTAAGCAGTGATCCTTTTGAACATGAAATATTGCAAGAACAGTTCGACTGTAAGGTTCGCTTACAGTTTGAGAGGGGTCTCCTTCACCCCCTCAACTACAAGGTTATGTCATCTGAGCCAGAAAGTCTTCGGAAAGCTGTAGAAATAGCCGAAAAAGAAGAAACTTTTCTGAAATACCTTGAATCGGTCCAGGATCGAGAGCACTCGTCAACTGAAAGTGTAGAATTGTGGAAAAACAACAATGATATACCTAGTACACCTGTTGCGTACTGCCGCTACGATAATGAAAGAAAGACAAATTTTAATTATCAACCTAAGATCAGAACGGAAATGAGGAAAAGTACAAGACCCTACTACGATTTCAAAGCAAATAGGAATGATGAGTACAGATTGGGAAATAGTATTGATTTCTATTCTAGTGCACGAAAAGCTAATCCGGATACATTTTATTATCAGAGACCGTACCAGCAACGTAGAAGACTTTTATCAACGTGCTATTCATGTAACAAGGCAGGTCATTTTGCATCACAGTGTCGGAGTCAAAATTTTGCTAAAAGTTATCAAAACCACCATCAGCAACGTGTTACATTTCCAATCAAGTGTTTCTCGTGTGGAAAAGCAGGCCATTTTGCCTCGCGATGTTTTGTTAATACTACCAACAATTCTAGCATACGACACGCTAACAAAAGTCTTTCTGATTTTCAAAAATCCCATCAACGTAAATTCTCATCAATGTGTTATTCATGTGGCAAGGCAGGCCATATTGCAAAGTACTGTCGGAACCGAAATTTTGAGGATGTTAGTACAAATAAGCAAAAACATTATCATAGGAATCGCTTCAGTGGGAAGGAACGAATCGACTCCTTTAATAATGGAAAAAACACTAGGAGGAGTGCCAACAACAACGGTATTTTATATTCTCGAGGGCGAAATTCTGTATTTATGAACATAGAAGGAACAGACTATAAAGTGGTTTTAGACAGCGGCGCGGCATTATCTTTGGTTAAACAGAGTTTACCGATTACCATCACCGATAAAATCAAGAAATTACCTCAGTCCTACATTTGCGATATTCAAAGGACTCCTATCCCGCAATATGGAATGATTGACATGGAAATTACTCTACCGAATGGAGTGACAGTGACACATCCTTTTGTCATAGTGGGTGATGATACTCTATTTGAAGGGAACCTATTGCTTGGCATGGATTTCTTTACGAAAACACGAAGTGTAATTTCATGGGAAGAGAACTGTTTGAAGGTTCACAACTCTACCCTACCGATGGTATTCGAAAACACCAATAATGCATTAAATATGGTTGTTTCATGTACCAGAATGAAAAACCCTCGAGCACGAACTAATCTTACTGGACATTCCTTGAGGACTAATGCTAACAGCCTCTTTGACAAGTCAAAGAAAACAGCTACGGAAGCTGAGGCAGGCTCGTCAGGTCCTCTGGGGAAAACCAGTAAGAAAAATGGGAGAGAAATGGTGGAAACCCGGAAAGTAACAACTAATCTTAGTGGGTGTTCCTCGAGGACCAGTGTTAACGGCCTCTTTGATAAGTCAAAGAAATCAGCTACGGAAGCTGATGAAGGCTCGTTGAGTCCTCTGGAGAGACCCAGTAAGAAAAAGAAGAGAAGAATGATGGAAACCCAAGAAGTAACGAGTAGATGTTCTTGTGAAGAAGGTTTAAGCCACCATGGGAACATTATAGATCAAGTTTGTCAGAAGAGTGAAACTGTCAGGATTGCTCATTTAGCAGGAACAAACACAGTATTTGTAAATATTTGTGGTAAACCTCGTAAACTTATACTAGACACGGGAGCCGCAGTCTCACTAGTCAAGGTCACCATACCAATGAACCTGACGAAAATCAAGAAATTACCAGCTATACATATTTCAGATATTCAGGGTAATGTCATCCCTCAGCATGGGGAAGTTCCTGTAGTTTTAGAACTGCCAGGAAATGTGGAGATAACGCATAATTTCATCATAGTCGATAACGACATGAATTTCGACGGTGATTTATTAATTGGATTGGATTTTCTAAGGAAAACCCAAACGGAAATCTCGTGGAAAGAAAATTGTCTGAAAATTAATGATGTTATCATACCCCTTCATTGTGGAAAAGAAGATGTTCCAAGTGATAGAGGGATTATCTCTAGTGTGCAACCTGCTGAACGCAACAATGAAATTTTTCTTTTTCACCAAAAAGAAAAACTTCCAAAGGTTACGATGGACTTGGAAGAAATTGTGAATCATGCTGAAACGCAAGTAGAAAGGCAAGAAGTAAAAGAAACATTACGCAATCGGAAGAAAGCAAAGAAAGAGAAGGAACGAAGGATTCAACTACCTGTAGCAATGCATCCTCATACGAGGAGTGATACATGTTCCCGTATTCATACTTCGAACACCACAGAAGTTGAAGCCATTAGCAGAGCAGAAATATGTGAACACAGAGAAACTTCTAACTGCAAAGAAAGTTGCAGAAGACAGGGAATTAGCAATGAACAGGTCGGCACAACATCACGAAAAAGTACGAAAAGTAGCAAGCAAAAATCAGTTCGAGTAAAATCAGGAGAAGCACAAAAAGGGATTTTGTTGAAAACTCAGGAAAGGAAAGTTGAGGTTATTGAACAAGGAAGTTCAAGGGAACCTCCCGGACAAGTAGGCGATGAAGAAATTGCGGAAATTGATGTGAGGAATTCGAACGATCGTAGGAAGAAAATGAAAGGAAATGACTCTGTGAAGAGAAGTTCAAGAAAAGGACAAACAAGCAGACAAGAGATGGGAAAAGCCAAAGAATCAAAGGAAAAAGACGCACTCACGAAGAATGGCCATCTTCATGTGCATCTTGCATCCGACGTGATTCTTCTACCCAGATCTAAAGCTATTTGTCTCACACGTATCAAGAAAGATGCATATTTCGAGAACGTGTTGATTGAACCTTATGAGGAAGTTACACCAGGAGTGTTTGGAGTCAGAGTATTTTGTAAAAGGGATAATGGAATGCCGTTTCAGTTGATTAATGTCACCAATCAAGAACAATTGTTGAAAGAAGGAACGATTGTTGGTACAGCTTACGATGCTCAAGTGAGGCCAAGGTCTTGTTCTCCAAGGAGAAAACGAGTTAGTATAGCAACCATGAGGAAACGGAACTCTGAGGAAGAAGAAGAATTGATTAAGAATTTGAACATCCAAACTCAAAATGAGGAAGACCAACAAAAGTTAAGGGATTTAGTGAGAGAATTTAGCGATATCTTTAAAACACCAAACCAGAAGTTAACATGCACCAACAAAGTCAAGCATCGAATCATCACAGAAGACGATGTCACCAATCAAGAACAATTGTTGAAAGAAGGAACGATTGTTGGTACAGCTTACGATGCTCAAGTGAGGCCAAGGTCTTGTTCTCCAAGGAGAAAACGAGTTAGTATAGCAACCATGAGGAAACGGAACTCTGAGGAAGAAGAAGAATTGATTAAGAATTTGAACATCCAAACTCAAAATGAGGAAGACCAACAAAAGTTAAGGGATTTAGTGAGAGAATTTAGCGATATCTTTAAAACACCAAACCAGAAGTTAACATGCACCAACAAAGTCAAGCATCGAATCATCACAGAAGACGTACAGCCTATAGCAAAGCGACCTTACAAGGTCCCTTACACCAGGAAACAGGCATTAGATGCTGAGATAGACAAAATGTTAGCAGATGGAATTATTGAACCAAGCCATTCACCCTGGTCAGCGCCAGTGGTTTTAGTAGAGAAGAAACGTCATCCCGGTGAAGAGCCTGAACTTAGAATTTGTATCGACTATAGAGAGTTGAATGCAATCACGAAGGCAGATTCCTTTCCTTTACCGAACTTATCAGAGACCATTGACCGTCTGAGTGGTTCAAAACTGTTTTCGACTCTTGATTTGGCCAGTGGCTATTTTCAGGTCGAAATGGACCCTAGGGACAGGGAGAAGACAGCCTTTAGCACGCCATACGGGCACTGGCAATTCATACGTATGCCAATGGGTTTAAAATCAGCCCCTAGCTCGTGGCAACGTCTCATGTACGTTGTTCTAGCAGGACTCACAGGACTAGAATGTTTGGTATACCTAGATGACATAATTGTCTACAGTTCAGACGACATTGACGAACATTTGAGTAGACTGAGACATGTTTTTGAAAGAATGAAAGAGAATAATTTAAAATTCAAGCCTACCAAATGTAGTTTCTTGATGAAAGAAGCCAAATATCTAGGACACGTCATCTCTGCAGAAGGATGTACGACAGATCCAGAGAAAACCAAAGTAATTGAGAACTATCCCCGACCAAAAACTGTGAAAGAGATCAGAGCATTTTTAGGACTTTGCGGATTTTACAGAAAGTTCGTACCAAAATTTTCAGAAATTGCCCACCCTTTAACAGCACTTACGAAGAAAGACACCAAATTCTTATGGACTCCAGTACAAGAAAGAGCCTTCGAAACTTTGAAGAGAGCGTTGATAACACCACCGATTTTAAGATATCCCGATTTCACCAAGGAATTCATACTTGCAACCGATGCTTCTGGCATCGCGATCAGCGGAATCCTATCTCAGAAACATGGAGATGCAGAACACCCTATTTCATATGCTAGTAGAGTACTAAATCAAGCCGAAAGAAACTACAGTACGATTGAAAGAGAATGCTTAGCAGTGGTATGGGCTATAAAATACTACAGGATTTACCTCACAGGAACACATTTCACAATTTATGTTGATCATAGACCATTGAAGTACTTATTAAATATCAAAGATCCATCCTCTAGATTAGCCAAGTGGGCTATGTCACTTATGGAATATGATTTCACCATCGAATACCGCCCAGGAAAATTAAATCATGCCGATGCGCTCACCCGATTGAGAGATACAGACGAGGAAGAGAAAACGGAAGCAGAAGAACCTAAGGAACCGCATCTTACTCCACCAGGAACAAGTAGATCTGCCATATCTAGCATAACGATTGCAACGATCCATGAACACGAACCGGAAATAGATTTGATTCCAATAATCTATGACCTGGATGAAATCCAGAAGAAACAAGAAGAAGAGGAAGCAATCCAACAACTAGCAGCAAAAGACGGTTTCTATAGAAGCAGGAACGGATTGATCTACAAAGAGCGACGAGATGGAGAACGAAAAGATCGGCTAGTGTTGCCGAGAGTCATGATGAGACGAATACTACAGTTGTATCATGACGCTCCAACTGCAGCACATGGAGGACAACAGAAGACTTTGGAACTAGTGCAGAAGGATTTCTTTTGGAAGAACATGACTACGGATGTCACCAAATACGTAGAGAGATGTCACTCATGCAACATCATGAAAACTAACCCACAGAAACCAGCAGAACTTCAACGGATGAGAAGTCCCTCCGTCCCATTTGAACTCATTTCTTTAGACATTGTAGGACCACTAAACATGACAACAAAAGGCAACAAATACATTTTGACATGTATGGACTACCTCACAAGATATCCTGAATGTATCCCTCTGCCAGATATACAAGCCTCAACAGTTGCTAGAGCTTTTGCCGAAGGTATTATTGCAAGACATGGAGCACCTAGAGCACTACTTACCGATTGTGGATCGCAATTTTTGAGTAATTTATTCAAAGATCTTTGTAAATTATTGAAAATTGAAAAACTGCAGACAAGTCCATATCGCCCGTCAACCAATGGCGTAGTTGAAAGAATGCATCATACATTGAAAGTAATGATATCTCACTATGTTTCCGAGAACAATCCAGATTGGGACAATATGTTACCATTTTGTCTGATGGCCTTGAGAAATCGTATACAAGAAACGACGTCAGAAACACCATTTTACCTAATGCACGGAAGAGACATGGAATTACCATTCCACGACATTCTACATCCAACCAGAGTGCGCTATGACGTTGATGAAAATTACGTTACAGAATTATCAGGAAGAATTCGGACCGCATATAGATTGGCTAAAGAAAGTATAGATAATGTAACTGCAAAAAGACGCGAAACATTCAATAAACACGCAAAGAAACGCGAATTTTCAATAGGAGACAGAGTCTACTTACGCAATGAAGCTGTAAAGCCAAATAGCAACCTTGCTACCAAATTTCATCCGAAATGGAAAGGACCATATCGTGTTATTGAGCAGACGGGACCAGTCAATTTTAAACTCCAGGAAATCGGAGGATCCCAAGAAATGATTGTTCATGCCAACCGCATCAAATTATGTAAAGGAACCGATCAAGATTTCGAAGCAGGACCAGGAGAAGTTAGTTCTGAAGAGCAGCCAATGCTACCTCTACCCTTCTACCGTACCGCAAGAGCAAAACCATCAGTTAGATCACCAATATCACCAAGATCACCAATCGTTACTTTTGCCTCAAGTGAAATACACCAACCTGAAATAATATCACTTCCTCCAACTGAATCTAGTAGTCATTCTGTAACCGACAGAAATAGCGAAGACGTCAGTAACCGTACTAACAGTTCACCTAGTGCTAGAAGCGAGAGTAGTGACGAAGGTTCTGAAACAGTCCACACTGATTCCAATGCGTCAAGTCAAGAACATGAACAAAGCAGTGCAGAACAAGTTAGGGTGAGAACTCCCGTACAACCAAGAAGGGCAAATACCCCACATTCACCCAATCAATCACCAAGAAGGGCAAATACACCCCATTCACCTATTCAACCACCAAGGAGGGCAAGTACACCCTATTCACCTATTCCACCAAGAAGGGCAGATACACCCCATTCACCCATTCAATCCCCAAGGAGAGCAAGTACACCACCTTCACCCATTCATCGTACCCGTAGTCACGGTGGTGCAAGAGATCACCCGTGGGTGTTGAGACGCGCCATTTAGAAAATTCACCGTAAATGATTTTTTTCAAAAACGTTGCTGAAAACAAAGATTTTTTTTGTTACTACTTACAGTTGAATGATTTAATCGCTCAAAGCTTAAATTTCATAGTAAATTTCATGTATATCCACAAAAATTGCTCATTAACATAATGCATCATTTTGATTTCCTAGATAGCTTAGGGATGTCTCTTTAGTTCTTAGAGATTTCAGTTCGTCAAGTGAGTTTATTGGAAAGAAGCGTTTCACATAACCCCGATGATCATGGTCACTAACTCAAAATGCTGTATCGTGGTGCGCATAGTTACCAGTAGGAGCGCTCTAGTGTAAATAAAATCTGTTTGAATCAATACTATGTCATGAAAATGTAATAGTTGCTCAGTTATTGACTAAATTGTCCATCTAACTGTTTGTTGAAGTTGCCTCTACTAAGAAATCGTCGAACAGCATTTTCTACTTTACATAAGTCAGGAGCCATTATCCAAAAAGCGAGATTAGTTGTGATTTTTCGCAAATAAATCACATCTAGTCTCTCTCAAAAGGCAAAGGCCTAGATATCCCTGTTGGGACAAGTGAGAGGGCAACCATTAGTGTTTTCTAAGAATTGGTTTCAAGATAGTAAAGGTGTGAAGTCAAGTTTTCAATAAGAAGGGTAGTAAAACCAAATGGAGGGTGGAAAATTGAAGCGAATGAGGTTACTCCTATTGGGAAGGTTGAATAAAATTGAATTTTCAAATGTGTAATACATTTGAGAATTCAACTGAAGACACATCCACTGCTACATCATTGATTTGAATTATGGGGAATCCAAGAGATTGTAGCAAGGGAAACTGACCTGGACTTTTTTAACCAGCCCTGTTTTGAGATGATTGGAGAACTGAAGAAAATTGGACAAGCAAGATATTGAACAAGTTTAAAAACGGAAATCTCAAGAATTTTTCCTTTTCAAAAGTTGCAAGATTTACCTGCATATTTCACTCCATATTTGAATTGAATGTCCTTCAGAAAAACTTAGTTAGAAAGTATCTATAGGCAAGAGTATCAAAAGTAAATTTTCAAATCATAAAGTTCAAGTCAAGCTAGGGAACCTGTTTGTAAAAGCACATTCAAAGTCAATTCACCCAAAAATGATGAGAAGGAGAAAGTGTTCACTTGGTAGCTGGACCACCCAACCAGTTACACTAACACCTAGTTGAGTGAGAACATCCACTCAAAGAACATGGAAGTATCCTCCAGGAGCCTACAGGAGCGCAAGTCGTGCTAAGTCAAAAGCCAAGGGTGCCAAAGAAACTGTCACCGCACCCTCAGGAGGCTGGTGTAATCCGACTAGATTCACTCACCACTACCCAGGGTCAACGACACTACAAGAACGGAAACAGGTGGGTGTTCACAGACACTACTGTTGACGCGTTTTTCAACCGTTCAAGTAAGACTAGACTCAAGTCATGTGTCACGCGAGTGCTACACCCAGTGCAACCGTTATCCTAAAGGTACTTTAACCTTTGGGACATTTTCGTGCCAACTACATGGTCATGTGAACCCAAGAGTGTGGTGAACCCTTCTTAGCTTATTTCCTTCGATACGAGTCACATTTTGCACCTTTGCGACGGAACCGTAGTTCGTCAGTGCCTCGTGGACACCACAGTAAAAGTGCCAGAGACCTAAATGGAATGTATTTCCATGATTAGGAAGAGTGTTCAGTTCCCTGACAACCACCTGTCGAAGAATCGGCATCAAAGTTTTCTTCCACAATGAGCATTAGATAATGCTCACACGTACACCTTCGCCGGAGTTTCTTGCCGAAGCAGAGAGGTTCCTACTGAGTGCTAGTATATGGTACTCCCCCATGACACTACAGAAGAAGCCGCAACTGCCGCTTCCCTCAGTTTTCCCTCCAGTTCTTCGCGCAGCACCCCGAAGCAGGAAGAAGACATGAGTGAGTGTGTAAACGTTGAAGTGTTAATTGTCTGTGTTGTAATTATAAATTTAGTTATATCTTGAAAGTGAATGTAATCCTTTTGTGTATATATTGTCTTATCTATTTTAACCGATTGTACTTGATCATACTAGGTATAAGATGTTTTCTTAGATGTAAACGTAGTGTTAAGTCTTGAGAAAAATTATTGCTTGTTAGTTGATAAGTTGTCAGTTTAGATGCCAAGTGTACTTAGTTAAGTACAAAGTCATTTCAAGAAGTACATAACTAGAAGGTCAAGCTATGTAGCTGCGTAGAAAATCAAGCTAGGTAGCTTGATTTTCTTTAACGGGGAAGGGAGTATCTGTGGTGGCCGTGAATTTTCAAATTACTAAATAATAGCAATCTGAAGTGTCGTGAATTTCAATTACTCAATAATATTTTAATTACTCAATAATCAACAAAATTACTTTTAATCAATCAATAATTGTGCGAATTTAATTCGATTACTATCATTCGTGAATGGCAAAGCATTTAATTAACACACGCATGTGCAGAAGTAACTCAAAAAATCGTCAAATTATTCTTTCTTTAGAGCACGCCATATATTCAAAGTCGTCCGAGCAAATGATATGCACCTTTCATCGAAGAGAGAAATGCATGGCAGTGCTAGGTCTGCGCCGAGCTGATGGTGGGGATTGGTACATACCCACACATACCTACCGATGCATTCCGCCAACCAGATAAAAGACTGGGAAATCGAAGTGAAAAACAAGCTAATTACTTCGCAAAGAAGAATACATAAATTACCTTCCTTTACGACATTTTGCAGAATACAAATACAAATCTACGCGATTTTACCAACAGCGGAATCAAACATCACTTACGAATTCACAAGAAAAATACCACCATAAATCTTTCGGTGCTATTAAAAACCCAGTAAATACTTAGAAAATCTAACACCCAGCCGGACGGAAGATAAGGTTCCACAAGCAAAATTCAATAGATATTAGGTCGTAAAATTCAATCTCTAACGAAGCGGGTCTAGGATGAAACAGAATTCCAGAGAAAAAATGGAAAAAACAAAATCGTAAATTACCAGTGCATGGGAAAGGTTCTTAGTACTCCATGCCGACTTCAATCATCGGCTTTAGACGCGGCTAGGAATATAGGCGCAGATAGATAAAGGCACGGGCGAGCGTGTACCGTGAGTATCTATAATTGGGTAAATAAATCGTAAATCTTACTGACGCGGGAGATATTATAAAAGCGAAAAAAAATCGGAAGGAAAGAAGAGAGTGTAGTCAGTCCAGTTTAGCCTGCAGTATCGACAAGAAGTAGTTGCAACAACGAAGCCAGTGGGTGCACTTCAGTTTTAGTCAGTCGATTTTGAATAAGTAGCAATCCAACGTACAGTCAGTGCGATGCAGTTCATAATAAAAATACACAGTGCAGTGGCCAGCCAATTAAAATATTACCAGCAGCTAAATTAGTGAACAGTGTTAATTCAGTTTCCGACAAAAATGTGACACAACGCTACGCAGCCACTTTCTTCTCTGGTGAAACCTTTTTGATTCTTTTTCTTATACTTATACCTTGAAATGATTTTGAATTGTGCTTTAATTTTAGTATGTTTTTATTCAGTCATGTCCCATCTGCATGACCATTTTATTGTGCCCGAATTATTAAACAATAGTCATACGTAAAAGCCTCAATTCGAACCCAAATTCTTCATGTATTTTCCCTTTGTATATTTTACACTAGTTTATTTTCAGACAGTAATTAGATAAGGACTGTAATTGCATCCAATGTTTAAACCTGTGAAATTTCCATACTTAATATGCAGTCTTAATTTTTGCAGCTTGAAAGAAACTCTTTTTCTATATTTAATCGTGTTGCTAAAAATTCGTTCAATAATTATACAAATTTTTCTAACGCATGTTTTCCACGTTTCCGAATAGAGTGAGAAATTCAACCCAGTCAACTATTTATTTTTCAGTTTTCTTTGGTAATACTTTTATCGCGAAAAATCGCGCAAAAGATCCAGTCAGTGATTTTGGAAATTATTCGCAAACGTTGAATACCTCTACCTTCTTTCTAAAACAGGACTACCGTCAGATGAAATTAATGCAATAGTTTCTTTTTATGCCTTTAGGCACAAATAACGCTGTTTTCCACCGTTCAATGGTTGAGATAATAGTTCAGTCGTTTCAAGAAAAATTACGTACTTCTATATTGTTTTTCCTCGCAAAAATCCAGTATTAATTACCACGCATAATTTTCTAATTGTCTTTTCTATACCAGACCTAAAACAAATCGACAAGGAGTTGTCCATAATTGAGTAATCCTTTTTTTTTTATACTACCATAAACTATTCAGTGAAGCGAGCTTTTGAAACCATTTTCAACAATAGCTAATTATGTATCAGTAAATTCAGAAAATACTTTCTAACATTTCTGTGACTCCCTAAGGCATTAAAATTATGCTAAAGTATCAAAACATATTTTTCAAATAAATTGAAATGCCTCTTTTCGATGCTCACATTTCATGTAAGCGACGGAAACCAGTTATATTCAATTTCACAACGTCAAACCAGGAAAACTAGTCCAGGAATTTCTTTTCTATAAACGTCCGAAAGCTAAATAATCATTTCCTACAATTTTTGTAATCATTTTACTTATAAATCAACAGGCATAGTAAGCTTGAAATTTCCATTTTTTGTGTAATAGTTTTTCCCTATACTTAGTAAAATCATGCATGTATCCAGCGCACTATTCGTGACCATCATGAAACACATAGATTACAATTATTATTTGTCCAAATTTCATGTAAATTATCCAAATTTTATGAACTTAGAAAAACCAGTTTTTAGTTACTAATTAGGTAGTATTTTAGACTAAGCTTCATTTCATTCTCTGTACATATTTTCATTCGTTAATTTTTGTAATAAATTTTATTAAATGTTGCTCGTTTTCAAGTTATTGACTAACATGAAGTAAATTAGGACTGAAAGGGACATTCCATCTATTCTGTTCGGGTTAACGCTACCACATCTTCAAGATCATAAGTAGATAATAATTGACAGTGTTTTTGAGACAGAGTAAGTATAAAGTGTTTAGACAATAGATTGACATCCACCAGTTGACAAAACCCTACCTGGGAAGGTAGGTCGAATCCACACCGCCTTTTGTGAAAGTAGATTATTGTAAGGGCGAATAAAGGCTCCCAATGGCCTTTTAAAACAACCCATTGGGTGGTGTCAGATTTATACGGCCCGTTGAGCCTTTCCATCTAATCAACAACTAAAAAGTGTCGCGTAAGCTTTGCTCAGATAGCCTGCGACACTTGACTGATGCCACCGAAGTATGCTCCAGCACTGCCAATCCTGACTACAAGGGCTGGACAAACAGGTGCTAGCTACTCCATCGTTTTGTTGAACCATTCAATCATTTCATCAAACAATCATGCCTATTCTCTATCTCACAACGAGCTCGTTATTATGCATCCTATCTTTGTCTGTATCTATGATGAATCCCTTTCTGTTTACCTGTGTTAACGAGTCGTTAGGATGATACATCAGAATAGCCCTCAAAGGTGGTGAGGTGTTGCCCTAATTCCATCAAGTAGAGTACAGACACCTCACATAACACGTTTGATTCAAAGTTGCGTCTCTGATCTGAGTGTAATTCCAATAGTACTCCGAAATGGTTGGGTTCACCAGCACACTCGCCACTGTAAAAGTCTCTTGGTTGGGTAGGGCGTAGGCTTCTGGCGACTGGCTGAAGTAGTCCGTGATAAGTAGGATAGGGGAGGGGTTGACATCAAATTTTAGAATATGGTTTTCAGAAAGAGAATTTATTTCTCTATTCACATGTTTTGTGAAGTATCACAAAATAGACGATGTCTTATTTACTAAATTTTGAAGTAAAGGTGTGGGAGAGCAAATGGGTGAGAATTTGGGTAGCACTTTTTCACCAAAAATTATCTCCCTCGATGCTATCTATAGGATGACGCTGACTAATTTGAGTTGATTTAACTAATCCTTCTTCACGTCTTCATGAGTCATGTTTTTCAAAAGCTTCGACACTTCTTCTTGCTCCGCCAATGGTAGACGCCGGGGATAGCACTGCCTCCCATCACAAAAGCTTCTTCTTGGATGGATTGCGTCGAAAGTTTGTTCTCATAGCCACTCTGATGTTTCCAATTTTTAGCTTCTAAAACCTCCTTTTTTCCTGCATTATCGTTATGGTGCTTGCCGAAGTATTTTCTGTTTCCTGTTACGACATGCTTCTGCTCGTCGAGGTCGTCTTCATCGATCGGTGTGCAGTAATATCACTTGAAGTTTGAAAATTCCGAAATATCCCACTTCTGACACCATTTGTTATAGATTTCGCATCATCCAATCTTGATTTTCAAGCACTGATTATGCGTTCTCAAACTGCACTAAATTTTCTAACAATCTGTTCAATTATATCGCACAGTCTTGTAATTGTTTCACAATAATCGCCAACGTTCCTTTCGCCAGTGCTCTGATCGCATTGATCGCCAAGAAAACTCAAAAGGTAACTTTCTTCGTCGCGCCGCTTCTGCCTCTTATATAGAAACTTAAACCTTTCAGAGACTTCGAATATTCATCCGGAATGATCCTCGCGACGCGCCTTCACCATTCGCGAATATTCCAGAACCACCCACCGGCACCGTCTCGATTTCACCAATAGATATACCCCCGCCATTGTTCCCAAACGTGCTGATATTTTCGGAAGTCTCGCGACTCGTTACAATATTTTATATAATATAATGGAAGTGCCTCCGTAGCCGGCCCCGGCTACGTGTATTGTAGCCGGAGCCGGCTATTTGTATGGTGACCGGCACTGCCGGCTATCCGTATTGTAGCCGGCACCAAGTGATTGACAGTGCTTCCTGTCTGCTTTTCGTATCGCAAGCGACAGAATTCAGCACCAGGCCAGAAGGCTCCTTTCTGAGTTCCGTACGAACTTTAATCTGTGGAAAAGTGAGTGTATGCTACAATTATATTGGCTGATGCATGTATATGTAGTTATGTACTTCAATTATTGCAGTAAGCGACTATCAGTTTTAACTTGAGAATTTTGAAAATGTAGAAAGTTAGATACTATCTAACCTAGAAAAACAAACTTGTGTCCAAACAGACACCTTATGGTGGTGTATTTCAATGTTTTCCCACAATACCAATCTATTGGCTTAATACCTACCTCTCGATTTCACTAGAACAGCCCTAATTTGAGCACTTTGTTGCTTCAAAGGGCGTTTTTCAAAAAACGAAATCAAGTGAAACAGCCAAAAAGTATAATCAAATTGGAATTGTTGTATCTCCTGAGAGACATCACACATTTTCATGACTTGTTTTTGACGATGCTAATTTCTTTCGGCTCAGTACTAAACTGCTGGAGGCTCAAAGTTAGGATGGCGAAAGTTACCAAATAGGTACAGGGGTTTGTTCGCTTGATAGACCTTGTTGAAAAGTAGGTACTCACTTACAGCGTTTATAATTGGAAAGTACTTGTCCATCACTTGTCATATACAGGGTGTCGCAAAAACAAAGTTTGCCCTGTACTTTTTTATTTCAACCCACAAATACCTATGTATTCGCCTATGTATGATATTGAATTTGTTCGATTCTATTTTTTCCAAATATCGCGAAAAAAATTCATCAGGTTGTAAATATTTTATTCGACCTGAACTCAAAAATTAAAATGAAGTTATTCCAGTAAATTTATCAAATTTGAATGGAAAAGTCATTCTTCTGACTTTTTTCTGTAGAATTCACACATTCTCTGCTGCAATAGGTACACAAACAAGGCTTTCCATTTCTGGCTAGCAAAGGACTAGGCGGCATCGCCGACTACGAAACGAAAAGCCGGCAGTGTGCGTTATACAATGTCACCCACTTGGTGCCGGCTACAATACGGATGGCCGGCAGTGCCGGTCACCATACAAATAGCCGGCTCCGGCTACAATGCACGTAGTCGGGGCCGGCTACGGAGGCACTTCCTGATAGAAAATGTAGTTGAGCTCTCTAAAATATCACAGAACTGTCTCATTTAATAGCGTCATTGCAGGTTGTTTCTAGAGCACCAAAAGTTGACGCAAGTTCCATTGTTCCGCTGGCCAAATCCGATCAAATCTAAACGCACGGCGGCGCGTGGTAAAACAAGTCTGCACCATGAAGTCTTTTAAGTGATTATAATTCATTAATAATTCATAAATCTGAAAAGTGAATAGTTTAAATAGTTCTTGGCATAGTTTGAAAACTATGAATGGCTGACAATGAACTACAAGTTCCATTGACAAGAGGTTAAATCATAAATAGTATTAAAACTATAAAAACTAAAGGTATGTCTCCAGAGACTTTCTCATGGTACATTTTGTCATATTCAGAACCCACTTTTGCTGTGAGAGACATCATTTGCGCGCATACTTATGAGCGCAGACTTTCGCTAGTAGTCTAGTACACTGGTACAGACGGCTACTATAGACCGATAGACCGATGCTTTTTATGAAACTGAAATTTCAAATTAGGTACGATTGGCATTTTCAAACTTTCTTGTAGGTATCAATTCAAGAAATCTCACCATAATATACTTTGGTATTGTGCACGTACGTTCTGAAATATATATTTTTTCAACAAAACAGAATCTATTTTTCTCCAAACTGCAATCACAACATTCAATTTGAACTCAAAAGATGTAATTTAGTCGGAAACGACACCAAACTTGTCAATTTGGTCCGAAATTAAGAAATAAAAAAAATCTGTGCCGCGGCTAGAACTATCCCCTCCCATTCCTCTTCTTTTTGTAATATTGACATCTGATTTGGTGAAGTTCTACTGTGAAGGTCTACTGCATTGATAGACGTCACTTTTGAATCAGCTCGATAACCGACTTCAGTTTTTGCCCCTGGAAGGTAGGCAAATGACAATTCTGACAGCTGCACGGCGGTTCCATCGTGGGTCCGCCTCGTGAATAGTAAAGGACAGTCTGTAGAGCCTATGTGCCATATTTCATGCTTTTATTACAAAATGCAAGGTGGTTCTTACCAACCGCCGCACTATAAGGTGTAAACAGGAGGTCACAAAATCGTTTTTGATTTCATAACATAGGTAGTAGGTACGTGGTTGTTGCACACATAATTATTTTGGCAATAATCATGCAATCATACCTGTGGATCCCGGTTCAAACGAATAAAGGATGCTACTGAAAGCGGAACTAAATTTTTTGCCGAACGTATGGACGTATTTCTATACGTATACGTGGGGGTGTGCTTGAGATACACGCGGCATGGGGGCGCGTAACTCTATCGGGGATATGAAAGCCATTTGTATTACTTAGCCCAGCGATAAAGCTGCGGCTCGGGATAGCTTCACAATTTTCGCCAGTATTAAACATGATTTGTGACAACGCTCCGCAGTTACAGAGGCCTTTACTACTCATCCAGCAGCCTTCGTAATAAAACGACTGGTGGAGGAAAAGTATTATTACACCGATAATGTAACTCACTGCTGAGGAGTGCGACGACTT
This sequence comes from Anaspis maculata, assembly GCA_949128115.1. Classification (NCBI taxonomy): domain Eukaryota; kingdom Metazoa; phylum Arthropoda; class Insecta; order Coleoptera; family Scraptiidae; genus Anaspis; species Anaspis maculata. Next base: position 66,476,041 of record OX421962.1, on the reverse strand, counting down.
CACGAAATTTAGTTCCAAAGAGAAGGGAACCTTCTCCATCATTCACGGCAGACCACGGCAACCTCGAATGTGGAGCGCGAGCCAAATTACTCAATTAATTTAATGACTTTCCAGAGATAGACAAGGAATTGCTGCGATCGCACGAATTCGCAGTCTAAGTATGAATTATTATAGTTCAGCAAATCAAAATGATTAACGTATTCTTGGGGATGCACACTGAAAATGAGAAGTAAGCAATAAAAATTTAGCTAATAACTTCATAGAACAACATCTGAATAGCTGGTTCCACAAAAAAAGTTAATTGAGGAATAGCTAATTCGAGATTTTCTTGGGGTGGATTGTAGCCAATTTCACCAATGTTAATTTCAGTTCCGAATTAAATAATGAAGAAATGGTCGGTGTTCATCGGATTTCACGCATTTTCCTTGTGGCCAATCAACTAGCATTGCTCAGTACAAAATCCATTTGCAGCGTGTTAGCATTAGCACTGTGTTAATTTTTTGGCGGAACTCGGGGTAGATCCATCAGTTCTCAGTGGTCCTTCCACGACAAAGTCAAAGATTTTCATTTCTAATTTCTCAGTCATCTATCTTTAATAAATTAATCTAATCTGAAATAATCTAATAATCTAATAATGATCTATGGATATCTATCTAATAATCTAATACATAATCTAATCAAAAAAAGATTTTTTGCTCAACTCTCCTGGACTTTTTCCACGGCGAGCTTAAAATACCCTGTTCCCTTTGCTTGTAGAGAAGTTCGATTAGCGGAAAACCAAACTTGATTATTTTGAACTGCATGTTGGGAAGATGTAAAAGATTGTTGCGATATTCTCTGGAGACTCCGACTTCGGGTTAAGCGACAAACCCCGGAGACCCGATTCGGGGTAAGTGACAAACCCGTACAAAAAAAAATGCATTTGTATGCATCATGGAATGCAGATTTTTTTTAAGAAAAGTTGAAAAAACCCCAAGGTTTGCCTTGTCTTTGAAGCTCTAATTCGTTTCAACTTGAGCATAAAAATCTACTCATTTTACTGGACTACATATATTAACAACTATTAGGGAGTTTGTGATCTCAAGGAGCGTACGGTACGACGCAATGCAACGTAGAACGTGGAAACTTCCCTCTTACTAAGGAATTGCAAAGGACACCTTGTAAATTTTCACGTTGAAAATTACGTTACGTCGTATACGTACGTGTGCACGTAAACTCTCCATTATCCCATTAACTAAACTGCTGGACAACGAAGTTGTCGGTGTCAGAAAAATGGTTCGACTTTGGAGGCCAATATCTCTCGATTGCCGATTGCGATTTCCATTTTGTTTATTGCGTTAACTAGCCTAATCTTTTCGTAACCCATCCTATAATACTGCCGTGGTAAGCGCAAAGGGGGTAGCTACATTTTGATGATTTTGATACACTGCATTTTCATGCCAAGTTTTCATAACGTAATGTTATAGTATAATATGAATAAAGCAGTTATTTGAGAACCCTAATCATTGCGCTGTCCGCCAAAATTCATCTCCTCTTCGTGCCGACATTTTTTCTGAGCGCTGAGCAAATATAAAATCTTTTATATACCCACCACAATCAGCTTACCCCACCCCGGCGAACGACGAACCATCCTCAAGACGTGAGGACACCTGTTGTTTTGACAAGTACCTATTGCAAATTATTGCATAATTGTTCAATACAGTATTACTTCTGATTGGCATTGAGTTATACTTGCTATGTGTTCCCAGAGTTCAAGATTCTCTGGGAAAAAACGAGAAGTTCTAATATGTATAAAAAAGCAGGATCTGGACACCGGAAGAATATCGATATTTGTACTGTAGTTAAGCCTAATTTATCACAGATTTTTCAAATTGGCAAATAATTTGAAAGCAAAAAAACTGATTTGAATGAAAAAATCTGATTCAAATAAAAAAAAATCAGATTTAAATTAAGGAAAATCGATTTTTTTGATTTTTTTATTTAAATCAAGATTTTTTGCACCCTGGAAATGATATAAAATTCAAACCACTTAATCTCAAATGATAAATCAAAGAGAAACACAAAGATAACAACGAGACTACAAATTGACTGCATAGTCGTATTTCAAGGCCCTCCCAGAAAATCCAGGTATGACTTTAAACCTCTGTGAAAAACACGACCACTACTTGTTAGAGCTTGTATCATACAAGCTCTAACAAGTGGTGGTTATCTGTTCAAGTTACTGAGCTGAAGATCTCTCAACCTAACCTATACTCATTCTTGAGACATTCACCTACAGTCATTGTTACTTTAAAGTATTATTGTCTGATTAAATCTGTTCGTGTTAAGATATAAAATACTTCCATAGAGGTTTCTTAACACGTTAAATGAATTATCCATCTATCTATCTACATAATAAAGAAAAAAATTATCTTTATGTTTCCCCTATCGGAAATTGTGCGAAGTCAAATTTGATCTAGGAGGATATAAGAATAGGGAGGGAGTATAACCCAGCTTGTGGGCGGGGGGAAATGAAGCCGGGTGACGTAAGGGGTGAGGTAGCAACTACGCCCAAAAATTGCATCTAGTCTCAAGGGTCTTTTGACTTTTGTAATTTGAATTGACTGTTATTGAAATAATTTGAAACTATTTGAGGTTATTGAGATTTTTATGGTTGTCATAAAATGAGTCCTGCCTGATATCTTTTATCTTTGTGCCTGGATCTTGTTTGGATGGTGCTTCATCTATAAGAGCTGAATAGATCAGCTTTCCCAGGTGTGGGAAAGACATTGGCTACGTGCGGTGGATACAATATCATGTATGAAGAATATCCCATCAATGCGAGCCGAAGCTGCCGAAGGGAAGATGCCTACCTGTAGTATGGGGTCGCCCGATGTTTCAGTAGAATGTTGGACAAGGATGAGAATGACCAGCAAATTCCAAAAATAATAAGCAGAAAATGAGCAGTTCGATTCTACCCTCCTAGATTCTACCACGTATTTGTGAGGTCAGCACTGTTAATACACCCAATGATGATCTACACTCTGTGATCTACACTGAACAGTGAAAGAGGTACTCTGGAAACCTTATCATCAGCCAATCTCAAGGCCTGTGTAGACTTCAAGGTCCATGGCAAAATTACAATAAAAAGTACCTAGGTACCTATCTTTGGTGGAACTCCTACTGCTACGGACTATCACCTACCACGAAGTTAGTGACGAAAATGTCAATAAGTAGAAGTAAGTGAAATCCAACGATCATCTTTAGGAAGGATGTGTCTGGACCTGGTGCAGCACAAGCGTCATAGACTGACACTGACAAGAGCGACAGCTCGCAGAAATTGACGTGGCAATATTCAGTTTCAATGGTAAAGTGATAAAAATTTTGGGCGTACAAACATGGCGGATATGACATTTCCATGGCTTCACTTTTTATGACGGACCTTCCCTCCCTATTCTTATATCCTCCTAGAATTTGATGCGAAATTCCCCGGGCCACTTCAGCTGATGATCAGTGTAATTAAATAAATCAGACCAGGACCAGAGGCCTAAATAATGATCATCAATGCAGAGACATTCAGTTCCAGAAGACCGGCAGAAAATGGAATTTGAAACCACGTAAGTAAAAATACTACCATATTATAATACAAGTTTTATAAGATATCATATTGTCACGTATTTCGCGTACGGGTTCGAATATAATTGAAACGATCGTTTCATAGAACACACACTGTTTATTTCTGCGCACTACAATAAATACTCGCAAACAATTATCTACTTGAATTATCGCGGTGATTATCGCTCGCTCATCTGCTAGCTGTCTCTTCCAATTCAATAATGACTGTCGAGCTGCGCTGTTGGACGATGCTTTTATATGCCTCCGAATAGCGTTACCAAGCTTTCTATCATCTTCCAGAAATTTCCATAGTGGCCCGGCATATGCGGTTTCTAAACCACTTCTGATTATTCAGGATACACACACCTTTCGCGTGCTTCCCGTGTATTCTGGAATCTGCACCTCCGCCAAAATGGACAGATGTGTCTCGATCGAACGTTTAAGTCTCCCAATCGCGTATACATCTGAAATGCACCAGATCGCTCCGCACTTCTACACTGCGATCTAATGGATGGAAGAATCCAGAAAGATCCCGTGTTTACCAGTATGCACGGAATAGTCGCTCGTAACAATATTGTCATACGCCTCATTTCAAAGCACGAGGATCGAAGCGTCGAGTGTCGAGTGCTTCAATTGACAAGTGTGACAGTAGGTCTTATAAAACGTGTGTTATTCACAATTTTTTTCTAGTTTGCGAACTATTCTATGCATGCTAACATTTTGTTGGGAATTGTTCTTGATGATGAAGCACAGTTTATTATCAGAAATGAGCAAATAAGCCGGTTTTTTTCTGAAATAAACACCCTTCTGCGAAATCATGGTCACTCCTATCAGTGAGTGCTGTCATGTCGATGTCATGCGCGCTGATATTGCCAACGTTTAGGATTAAGAAAATGCGTATCGAAATGGAGCTTCTTTCGATACGCGAATACGAATGTCGTAATTTTCGTATCGAAATAACATTCTTATAATCGCAAAATACAAAAAAAGCCTAACTTACTAACGTAATAATTTCAGCAACACCTAGTAAAAATAATTTTATTCTGAACCCTGAAATGTTAACACCTACCACCTCAATCCTATTTATACTCTACTGCATTATGAGCGTGATATCGAATTGACGTTTCGCTCGCCAAACGTCCGGGGATTTTTTTTATCAGAATGGACGGTTCAGCTTTTATTTGGAGATGTGTAGGCAGGCTGTATAAATCAGTACAATGTGGATCCTCTGGAGGTTCCATATCTAATACAGTCGGGCACAAATGAACAATAAAACACAATCCGGTTCGAACAATACGGTGTACGATCCAACAGTTTGGCTGCTAGCTAGCCCCTTATGCATCGCTGCTCCACAATAAATGATTTAGCCGAGTTCTGAAAATATGGAAAGTGGGTTGCCATGTATCGGCTTGGGACTCGAATCTGTGGTTTTTCGTGCCAGTGAAAAATGTACGTAAAAAACGGGATGTAGGTATTTGAATAAGATACCTGTCTTATAGGTACCTTTTGCAGGTGACTAACGACAAAGTTGATGCGGGCTGACAATTTAATCTCTACGAAGTTTGGATGATTATTGATTCTAGCATTTCTGGTCAAGCTTCTCATTATGTTTCTGTTTTTCGTTGCTTCTCTCGGTCGATAGAGAAGGCAGGCGGCAGGAAAAATCTGCTTCGAGGTAAAATCCGCCGTCAGAAGCGACAGTGACACACAAATGAAAGTGGACGAAGGACGGCCTGTTCCAGAGGCATATTAGACCTACAGATATTATACTCACTGGCGAAAAAACATTCCGCAGAAGTACTGAAGAATAAAAAATTTGGATCAATAAGCGTATAGCCACTTTATAGAAAGACAAATTTCTTGTTTCTGAACCGGTGACTCGCAAAAAATTTAGAGGACGTAAACTCGATACTACGAAAGTTTAGACCCACCTAAACTAGTTATAGTTCCGTGTCGGCAGTTGGCAGGATGAAACCCCCGGTGTATTTTATCAAAAGAAAGTTTTCCATCACCATAATAATTTGTTGGATGTATTCATTCATAAAAATCAGGTTCCATCTGAATAATGTTTTCGCAAGGGATGAAACTTTGTCGGATCGTAAAAACCTACTCACAGGCGAACACACCACCACCGGTCCCTGTTGTATTTACATAATTATAGCTACATACATAAAAGGGTTTGGTTTGAATGTGTATTTATTTTTATTTGCATTGCGATATTTATTAGGGCACCACCTACGTTACCGACCCTATACGCATCCCTACAGACGTTTATGGGAAAATTTAGCCTGGATGTAAAAAATCGTTTTGACTATACCATTTATAACTCACCTCGAACCCCCCTCCTGTTAAATATTTATGCTTTTTCCTTTTTTAATGTAATTCACCTCTCACATCACATTTTATTCTGTGTTCAGCGAATCACACAAATCGAGAGGCATTCACCATATTCACCTCGACATATCGAGCATTCATTCAACCAGCTCTTACAGATACCAGCACCGATATTCCACTTCTATCGGCGGGTGTTATTTTCGAGTACAATGGAAACACTCCTGTGATTTGAATAAAAAGCGTCGCTTGATTTATCTAATGCTCGTTGCTTTCTGTGACCACCGTCAACGAGCCAGTTCATCTCATTGAATGTTCGAAAGTGAAAAGTGACTATATTCGACCCTTCCCGCATGTTCGCCATTTGGAAAATTGAAATCACGAGCTCGAATGGTTATTGATTTCTGATAATCTAGAACTGGAAGGACCAACAGACCCCAGTTTCCTCGTGCCGACGTTAACAATGTTATAGGTGGAGTGGATTTGATTTAAGCAGAGAAGAGGCCACCGACCGTTATAGGGCGATCACTCGTAGAGGACGATCAAATCGCTAATATGGCAAAGATGTCAATAGTGTGACAACGTCAAATGGCGATGTCAAGTGTCATCTATGCGTGCCGAATCCTAACTAAACTAACGTCTCTTGCAAAACTCTTTTGCCAGCTACTTTCAGCCACAAGAGCTCTCGTTGTAATTTATAATGTATAATGTATAATGTATAACGTTGAATCATCGTTATATAATTTCCTTAATACATAAATAGTTATTATTCCCTACAGGTCAATTATAAGTAAACTAAATAATGTCTTATTACGGTATACATTACAGAGGTCAAAAGTCCCTGGGAGTTATGGGATTCATAATTCCCTCGAGGGTTATTATGAATCTACAGGGTGTTTCAGGGATGATAGCAAAAAATTCAACTGTGGGTAGTTCTCGTCAAAGTATGACGAAAACCTATATACCATTTTGCAAAGTTCGGCTTAATGGCGAAGATACAGCCCTCTAAAGTTCACTTTTTTCGGATTTCAAAAATTCATAACTCAGGAACGTTTTGACAAATTTAGCTTTAATTTAGCATAAGCTGGTTTGTCATAATTATCTATCAACCCGCTAAATTTAGAACAAATCCAATCAGTGGCGTGGAAGTTATGAGGGGTCACCTTAAATCAATATTTCTTCGGGTGCTTCTAAATTATTGACCCTCATAACTCCTACACCACTAGTTGGATTCTTCTCAAATTTGGCAAGTTGATAGATAATTATGACAAACAAGCTTTTGCTGAATTAAAGCTAAATTTGTCAAAACGTTCCTGAGTAACAAATTTTTGAAATCCGAAAAAAGTGAACTTTGGAGGACCGTATCTTCTTCATTAGGCCGAACTTTGCAAAATGGTGTATAAGTTTTCGTCATATTTTGACAAGATCTACCCACAGTTGAATTTTTTGTTATCATCTCTGAAACACCCTGTATAATTCCCTCTAGCTCATGGCAACTGTCAGAATTGACCAAATAATTTGAAAAACTTCAATCTTTCTCAGCGGTAGAAAGTGTGTTCGGTATGGAATAAAAGTATCTATGAATCGACAATTATTATCAGATGACAATAACCTCGGGCAACTTACGCCTCGGGGTGGTCTGTTGCCCTCGTCTATTATAATCGTTATAATTCCCGTATTGCATAAATAGCTATTATTCCCCGCAGGTTAATTAATTATAACCAAACTAAATACCTATTGTCTTGTTACGGTATACATTACGGAGGTCATAAGTCCCTAGGAGTTATGAAATCCATAATTCCCTCGAGGGTTATTATGGATCCATAACTCCCTCTAGCTCATGGTAACGGTCAGAATTGACCAATTAATTTGGAAAACTCTAATTTTTCTTAGCGGTAAAAAATGTGTTCGGTATGGCATAAAACTATCTAGGAATTACGGGAATCATCAGATGACAGATGGCATAACCTCTTGCAACCTACGCCTTGGGGTGGTCTATTGCCCTCGGCTACTGTCATCGTTATAATGCCCTTAATACATAAATAGCTATACATGCCGTTTAGGTTTTAAGTTCGGTAGAATGACTTTTTGGAGCAAAAATAAAAAGACAAGGATAAGCTGGGTAGAGCTCTGTTATCACACCATACATTATAAGATATAATAGCTATTTATCAACTGAAGGAATTATAACGATGATAATAGCCGAGGGGCGTAGGTTGCCCGAGGTTATTGTCATCTGATAATTGCCGTAATTCGTAGATAGTCTTATTCCATACCGAACAGACTTTTTCCCCCTAATAGTTGTATTACGCTACACAATTTCTTGTACAGTTTCTTGATCAATCTGCCAAAATAGTGTCAAAAAACAATGAACTGGATTGTTGATTTGGCAGATTGTTCAAGAAATTGTGTAGTGTAATACAGCTTTAAGGAAGGTTAGAGCTTTTCAAATTGATTTGTCAATTCTGACAGTTACCACGAGCTAGAGGGAATTATGAATACCTACGGAGATTATGACCTCCGTAATGTATACCGTAACCAAGACATTATCCGGTTATAATTGACATGTAGGGAATAAAATTTTCAAACAATCATCCACATCCATCACACCCACCTTCCCACCTATAAGCTATATCGGTTGCTTGCATGCTATACTCGTAGCAGCAGAAACTAGAGAGGACTGAGGTGCATATTGTGCCTGAGCACAACAGAGTTTTCAATTAAGAGTACAGTGGCCGCATACTAGTGTGCAGAGTGCCAACTCCGACCACCCATTATGGTTTCCGGTCGGCTTCTCGATTCCACCTGAATAATTTTCAATTTGCACATTCCCAGATTAAAATTAAATTAATGCCTAATGAACAGTCTTTCCAATTCCCTCGCTGGGCAATAGTATTTAACGCGACAAAAAGCGAATCAGCTTTAAAATATTGCTTTTATTTCCTCGCCTGCGCCTGGGAGCCTGACCATTCAGCTGAATTATGCGAAACCAAACCAAGCTCACAGTCGCTGGGCATCATTCATGGGGTAAACGAGGGAAATATCTCTCATTACCTTGTTCCTTATATTTATTACCTGGTGGGTAGATTCGATATATATCTAATAATTGTTATAGGTACATGTAAGCACCTATATCCCATACACTTTCTATTTCCAGTAGAATGACTTTTTGGAGCAAAAATCAAGTAAAAAGCTGGGGGGCTACGGCTACGGCTGATGGCACCTGGAAAGTTTTGAAGCGAAACTATCAGCGGCCATCAGCCGCATCCTCTCAGCGCTTTATCTTGTCACTCTATTTTCCCTCCAAAAAGTCATTATACTGAAAACAGAAAGTGTATGGGATATAGGTACCCTACCACCCTACATACAGGCATACAGGGTTATTCAAAAATCCGGAATAAAATTAATAATTTTCCACTATATTTTTTTCGGAGAAAACGCTTGAACAGGTCGATTTCTAAAAAAGGCAAGCCGTTTTTCCATTACTCGTTAGCCCAGGCGCCAGGGAGCAAAAATCAGCTCAATAAGGAAATAATTGTTTCCTAGCTGGAAACTAGCTTAAAACGATCTGTGTAGCTCAGATGTCGACATACTGATTTCCCCCCTTTCGGAAATGTCGGCGTCATGTCGCCATCATCAACAAGAAGTGCACCAGCGTGGTTTTTGCCGAATATCTTGATTTTGGGCCATCTGACAGCAAAAGATGTAAGAAGTCATTTTGAAACCAATGAAATTCCCTACGGAATAGTTTTGAAATGACCTTTCTGCATCCTATGGTTTTTGAGATAGAGTTTCTGGAAGCGAGAGGCATTGTCGTAAAAGCTCCATGGCCACTTGATTCGAAAAACTAAAATGTCGATGTGACAAAAAAATTTCAAAATGAGATTTCTCGAGAATCCTTTATGCTATAGTTGCGGTGATGGTCTTAAACTTTTTCTCTTGAACCGTTGATTACGAATATAGAAAAGTCAAAAACGTCACATTGTACATATACAGGGTGTACTTAGGGAATCAAATCAGATCAGAGAAATTTTACATATTTCTTCGATTTAGCCTATATGCGACACTCTAAGCACCTAACACGAGTCCAATATCAATATGGATTTGCTCTATAAGCTCCACTTGATACACGAAAGAAGTGGTCAGCTCACAGCTTTACTGTAAAATGTTTTGAAGGCCCTCTGAAATCATCGAAATAATCAAAATTTGCAGTATCAAGGAATATATATATAACAGTATATTATATACCAAGGGACCAAAGTGAATTTTGAATTTGGGGATTTGGACCCAAAGGGCCATCGAGCAACAAACTTCACCCAAAGGATCAAAAATTCACTTTGGTTCCTTGGTATATAATATACTGTTACATACATTTCTTGCTACTGTAAATTTTGATGATTTCAGAGGGCCTTCAAAACATTTTACAGGGAGGCTGTGAGCTGACCACTTCTTAAATGTATCAAGTGAAGCTTACAGAGCAATGCATATTGATATTGGACTCGTGATAAGTGCTTAGAGTTTCGCATAGGCTAAATCGAAGAATCGAAGAAAGAAGAAGAATATGTCAAATTTCTCTGTTCTGATTTGATTCACGTAGTACACCCTGTATATGTATAATGTGACGTTTTTGACTTTTCAATATTCGTAATCTACGGTTCAAGAGGAAAAGTTTAAGACTATCACCGCAACTATAGCATGAAAAGTTCTCGAGTCATCTCATTTTGAATTTTTTTTTGTCACATCGACATTTTAGTTTTTCGAGTCAAGTGGCCATGGAGCTTTCACGACAATGACTCTCGCTTCCAGAAGCTCTATCTCAAAGACCATAGGTCGCAGAAAATTGATTGAAAAACCAAACTGTAGGGAATTTCATAGGCTTCAAAATTACTCCTTACATCTTTTGCTGTCAGATGACCCAAAATTAAGATATTCGGCAAAAGCCACGCTGGTGCACTTCTTGTTGATGATGGCGACATGACGCCGACATTTCCGAAAGGGGGGAAACTAGTATGTCAAAACCTAAGCTACACAGATCGTTTTAAGCTAGTTTCCAGCCAGGAAACAATTATTTCCTTATTGTTATCCCTGGCGCCTGGGCTACGTGTCTTGATTCACAATCCATCAACCCTTCAACTCCTAGCCACCCTTGGTATTTTTTTCTAACCGCACTCTATGGCTTGTGGGGGCTCGTTGGAAAACTTGTCAAAAACTGTATTCAGGTCTACCATTGAAAATCGCTGAACGCTTTTCAAAGAGCCATAGGGTGCGATTTAAAAAAATACCAAGGGTGGCCGTTTCATGGAAAAACGACTTCTGAAAAATTGACCGGTTCGAGCGGGTTTTTTTCGGAAAAAATATTGTAAGACCATATGAATTTTGTTCCGGACTTGAGAGTAACTCTGGGTTTCCTCAAAACTTTATGGTGAAGCGTTCGATCTAATTTTCAACGGTAGATCTGAATACAGTTTTTGAGAAGCTCTTTCCAACGAGCCCACCCAAGCCATAGGGTGCCGTTAAAAAAAATACTAAGGCTGGCTAGGGGTCAAGGGGTTGACGGTAAATCATGACACGTGCCATGGAAAAACGGCTTGCCCTTTTTAGAAATCGACCTGTTCGAGCGGTTTTTCCGAAAAAATTGAATAAAAAATAATAAGTTTCATTCCGGACCTTTGAATAACCCTGGTGTATCATTTTGTTGTGTTCTGAAAGTTGAGCAATCTCTGACATAGGGTCTGACCCTGGGTCTACGCACTCCCTGACAAACCGTCGAGAAAACGTTTCGTTTCGAAAAAGGTGGCAGCTGGAGGTAGACGGCGCATCCGCTAGCCCAGGTGGCGCCAGCGCACTTTCCGCCCCTGATTGGTGATCTTTCTTGGCTCGACCGAGTCATATCTTTGAGCCACAAGTCCCGAGACTCCCCGATCCAGTCCTCCAAAATCGGTACCCGTTGGGTTTCATAATGATGGCCATTTTGTCCAAAATGTTGAAAAAATCGGAATTTTGAAATTTATGACGCTCAGTGTCATGTTTGGTGTCGTTCTCAACTAACTTGAGGATGAGAAATACAATGGTTACTATGATTAACCTCGCTAATGCGTCGTTTAGACCCCAGGAGCACCATTTTGAATTTTTGGGCCTGAATGATGCGTTGATGTAAAACCTCAGCGGTATGCACGTGCGTGGTGTTGTTTCTTAATAATATAAGGTCTCTTGTAGACTTCTACACAATTCAAAATAAAAAAAAAAACAACCTGCTCAAGTCCGGGAAGTAATTTTCAAATATGGCGAGTGATTTGAGGGGTCAATAAATGATCGGTTATTTCATAAAACGCCCGTGTTGGGTGTCATTTCCGCATAAATCGAGGTCAAGAAATAGGACATCAACACGTTGACTGTCATGGTGTTTTTGCCTATATTTCCCACCACGCCAAGGTGTTTTGAGCCAAATTTTCCCCTGGGGCCATTTGGTGCCAATGATAGAACTTTATGAATGAAGTTGAGAGAAAAGTTCATATTTAAATTTTTTTCAAAAATGACGTAATGAAACATGAAAAAAGGCGGGATTGAAAGCCGACGTTCATTCACCGCCGCCGCGGTCTACTTCTCGGTCTCGATAGTGCATGCGCAATACTGGAACGCCGCACGCCAGAGAGACACCTGTTCAATTCAGTTCCTCGAAATACTGTGTTTCAACCGTCAAAATGTCTAAAAAAAATATTTGCGCTCTCTCACAGATGAGGAATTGGCTAGTTTCTTGGAAGACATGTTAGACTGAAACTGGGCCGTGCCAAAGGTTCCCTGTGGCCGACTCGGTCTAAATGCATGAGTATGTCCGTATGAAAACACGTCCGTGGCACTGTGGGATCGACTTTGTGACACGGTCTTATAGACCGAGACGGCGCCAGTGACTCACCACAACCTCGGTCTCATAGACCGTGATGACGTGGTAGGAGATACGATCCTCGGTCTCATAGACCGAGATGGCACTCAACGTGTTAACAGAAACACCACAAATGTCTTTGGAAAGCCATTTGGGCCTCAGAGCCATCATTTTGAATTTTTGGGTTAAAATGTTATGTAGATGTAGAACCCTTCCAAAGCTCTACTTATATGCATGTGTGAGGAGTCGTTCCTTACTAATAATTATGGAGTCTCTATAGACGTTTTTGCACCACGTCCTCATCCTGCACAGCATCGAATAAGTAGAAAATTTTATGTGGGAAAAGTGCCACCCAAACTCAACCTTCCGTTTGGGGCCTCATTGGGCTCTATATATTTTTTCAAACTTTTCTATGGGAATTAACAACATCAGGGGATCTTGTCCCTAATTATGAATGCAGACTGCTTTGCAAAGAAACCTTTGCTAAAAGACATATTGCGATATTGAGATTTTTCAAATTGAGGAAGACGTTCATATTTCTTCAGTGACTTGTTAGCAAATAAATGAAAAATTTGCTCTCATGTTGGGTTTATACACCAAGTTTAACGCTTAAGGAGTAAGGAGTACCTAACCCTAAAACTAGGCCAATTACCCTAGCAATCAGTTGCCACCCAGGCATTTATTAGGCATTGTTCCTCACGTCTCACGCCTTATTTAAACCCTTAAACCCAGCATTAAAGTCAACAGTACATAATTTATTGACGTTTCGTCACGATAAAAATTGTTTCGGCTTCTTAGAAGCCTCTTTCAGAGCTAAAAAGAACAGGTGTTAAACAACAAAACAATTTGAGGGACAGGAGAGGCAATTCACCAAGTGTAATTTAATAATTGTAGTAGTTTCTATTCTGTAATGTACAATGTACCTATTACAGTGTCTGTGACTCGGTCTGTGTTAATACAATTAATAAATTACACTTGGCGACTTGCCTCTATCCCTAACGTTGCTTAATATCTCTTCTTTTTAGATCTGAGGACGGCTTTTAAGAAGCCGACACAATTGATTATTTTGATGAAGCGTCCAATAAACGCTATGAGGTGCTGACTTTGAGATAAAATTTTCCATTTATTAAAGATTTTCCTTTTCTGATTCGCGCACAATCCCGCTGGCCATTGTACCTAAAATTCAAATCAATTCAAAGCAGGTGAGGGTGGAGGTGACTAATTTTCTTTTATTGTGGCGTACAGCGGGCTTCTGTGGAAACGGAAACCGTAAGGCTTGAGAGAAGAAGACGAAATTGCGTTTTCTTTTAATGTCTATTTATGTATTTATATTCGACTAATGAGGTTTTGTTCCAATTCCCATTCAGCATGCAGGGTACACTTTACACTTTGTTAAATTCACGTCGTCAGTCTGTCTGGCGTGGAAATAATTATTGAAAAGTGTTTACAGTGTATCCTGCAGGAGGAAATAAGATTGAGAAAGTATCATCCTGCTCTTTAAATGCACGGCGCGTAAATGTTTTTACGATTGAAATATAAATTTAGTGGCTAATCCAAACGGCCCCGGGGCTCCCAATGGAGATATAGTTTCCAGCGTACGCCCCGAATCTGTGATGACACCGCGTCTGAAAAACTGAAAAGGGAAGACCGACAGAAAACTTTAGCGAGTGGAATTGAGGAAAACGAACCGGCTAAGTGAGCTGGAAACTGCTGGCGACTGCACTTTTCCGTGAGTATACTTTCCCTTCCCTTCCTATTCGATCACGATCAGCATATCTCAAAATCATTAGTAAATAAACACAATTTACAAGCCACCCTTAAAGGGCGGGCGCACAGAATGCATCAAATCCGGCAGGATGATAACAAAAGCTCCCAAACAAGCTTTCCGACATCCCCCACCCCACCACTAATGTCATGAGACTAAACAATCCTGCGGTCTGCGACTTCGAAATAATTATCTTTGATGCATTGGGGGTTAGTAAACCAACCACATCACCGTGAGAAATGTATCAATTTTCATGGTATACCGGATTTGTTTTTTTTTTGCATTGGCACACCTGTATAATGTATACCTAATGTGAAAGTTAAGAATTCTCTCACTGATAGCGATAGCTTCTCAATCTCGAATCTGTAGTTGAAGACGAAACTTTCACACTGTTTTTAGTTGGTATAGAACGTTCAACCCTATACAGGCTGTCCGTTTTTCGAGGCTAAGCATGGGTATCTCGCTTATCTTTAGAGATACAGAGTCGGTTGAGTTAGAAAAAAGTTGCGAATTTTCATGACGATCAATGATCCAGAAAGATATTTGACTTGTTAGTTTTAGTTTTCGAGATATTGAGAAAAAACAGAAATTTGTGATTTTTGTTTTTATTTTTTATTTGAAAAACGGTTGAAGGTAGCCTTTTCTAATTAAGACATTGTGGAGGCACTTTCCCAAGGGGTATTCAATGTTGCCATCTTCATTCTAGCTTTCAAAACAACCGAGATATGGCATTCAACTTTTTTTTCTCTTATGGGCGTCATATTGGATTTTGACATTTTTGAATACAATATTTTTTTCTGGTTACAAAGATGTTTTACATGCTACTGTTGAATTCATGCTTTTGAGTGGAAAATTTATTTTTTATTTTTCAAATATTGCTTTGGAAACAAAATCAGTACCGACAATAAAAAAAACGTAAATGTTAAACATTTATTCAACAGTGACATGTGGCACATCGTTGTAACTAGAAAAGAGTACCGTAGGTATTCAAAAATATCAAAATCCAATATGGCGCACATTAGAAGAAACAGTTGAATGTCGTATCTCGGTTGCTTTGAAAGCTAGAATAAAGATTTTGGCAGCTTTGAATTCCCCTTGAAAAAGTGCCCCGACAATGTCTAGATTAGAAAAGGCCACATTCAACCGTTTTTTTAATAAAAAATAAAAACAAAAATTCAAATTCCTGTTTTTTCACGATATCTCACAAACCAAAATCGATACGTCAAATTTCTTCTTGGATCGTCATGAAAATGCGCAACTTTTTCCTAATTTAACCGACTTTGTATCTCTCAAGATAAGCGAAATACCCATGCTTAGCCTCAAAAAACGAACAGCCTGTATAGTGTGATTTAAGTTAGCTATGATTTCCCGAATTTCTCTTTTCCAAGGGCCTCGCGAGGCGAGGCTCTCAGCTCACATGAATCACACTGGGGTTGGACTATCATAATTATACCTATAGATTGAACGTACATTTTATACATAATAATAAAAATAATATTATACAAGCCCTAACAACTATCCTAATAATTATGTTTGGAAATTAGATCCCCAATACTGGATAGAAATAGTTCTGGTCAGAACAAAATCAAAACTTGAATCTTTAATTTCCAATCTGTATTATCCTCAAGCGGCATTTTCCAAAATATTGGTTTCGAGGGTGAATTTTTTCCCTTTCAAAAAAAACCGCATTTTCAAACTTTTTTGTAGTTAGGGAAGATAAGTTCTGAGATGAGATCAAAGTAATATGGAGCGCATTTTTCTTGGTAGGTATACAATATAAATACAGGGATTACAGGGTGGTCCTAGTCCATCGTAGCGTAATTATCTCATAGCGGTCTTACCGTTCAAGATAAGATAGAGAGAAATATGTAAAAGAAAAGTTATATGGTTTGATAAGCCCTATGTCCTAAAATTATTATAGCTATACAGGTGTCCAATTTTGACTATATTTTTTGCATTTTCAGATTCAGCTTTTTCAACTGTCTGAAAAACAAAAAACCGGCATATTTTTTTGTTTTTCAATTGTTTGGCAGTGCTATCAACCAAAAATTAAAAACATTATATCTTCAGTTTTCGGAAAATAATTGTAGCGGCCTTCCTTTTCAAAACTAACAGATGAAACTTGACATGGTGATAGTCAAGTTAAAGGCCAAAATTCCAATGCCAAAAAGTTGTGATCTTATGTTACTTATTCACCTGTATGTTCACAAAAAAAACAAACTTCATAATTTTCAAAGTTTTTTTAATTTTTTCCAAATGGCATGTCCTCATGCATGTCAGGAATTCCGATTAATGTGTTTGCTGGGCTGTAAGGCAGAATATCTGGCTTACTGGGCCAGGTACAGACATTGGCGACACATCAATGAAAAGCCCAGAGAAAGAGAATTTTTTTTCCTATAAAGTATTTTGTTTTGTCGGTCATGAATTTTTGAATTCTTGTGACTCGCCCAATTGAAACTGCATTTTGTTTGGAAACTAGAGCACCTACAAGCATCGCCCCTCAAAAAAAAGCTAAAGGGTCAGGCTTCCCCTCAATTGAGAGATTTCTTTTAATGCCTTGATATTTTCTGAGAAAATCGCGCTGGGTTGCTTTAGCTGGGACACCCCGTATGATAAGACTTATACCTGCTACTTATTGCGTGGATACTATGTTGCAACAGGTTGAAGTATGATCGCAAGAAATGGTTGCATCGTGGGAAGGTATCATCTTTGTACCTATTCATTATCCATGACCTATACTGTAAAACTAAATGAAACCGCCTTGTTGCTCTTTTTTTTTGTCAGCACTCCATATAGGGGAAGCCCGGGCAAAACGGGGTACCTAACATTTAAAAACATGTGGAATCCGCCATTAACCAGCTAAGCACTTGTCAATATGTTTACATACCTATTATACATTATAGATTACAAAAGTGAAACTTAAAAAAGCCAAAATCATAAGATTGCCTAGATACATATTATTTTCCGAAATAGTGTCACTTACCCCGTTTTGCCCGGCGGGTAGGGCAAAACGGGGTAATCAAAACTGAACCATAGCCTTTACTCACAGATTTGTCAAAAGCTCAATTCGAAAGAGAAACATGGACAATTCATGGTCATTTATTGAAAATGGTAGTACATTATTGATTATAAGACGTTAAAAAAAAATTTAAACAAAGAAAAAATACATAAAGCTCACAAAACAAAAAATGGAATTCTCAAACTGATAAGAACAATAAAATTATCCACCTGGTAAAATCTGAGGATAGGCTAGGTAGACAAGTACACCAGGTATCTAGTTATCCACAAATTTCATAGATGAACAACTTTATCTTCTTGTCGACATCAGCACATTCAGCATGGCACCATCTGCGGCAATTTTGACATCTTATCCAGATCTCTCTGGATTTGGAGAGCGAATACAGCGAATTGCAATAAATGCAAGCGGGATCGTCGTCCTCATCTTCGGTCAAATTTATTTCTGGCTCTTCCTCGTCATCATCTTCCTGAAGCTCAACTCTCCTTTTCACTGGACGCGGTTTCCGTTTTGGTGTATTCTTTTTGCTTTCAGCTTCTTCAAGTTCATTTTTGTATGGCGAATCAGTCAAGATAGTTGTTCTCTCTCTCTTTCTGGACACACGTTTCGTACTCCCACTAACTTTTGGAACTGGTATTAGTTCTTGAGGACTTTTGAATTTGAAGTTGGTGCAACCATCCGTTTTATCTGAATTGCTGTTGGTTGATGAAGCATTGATGTCGGTGTTATTATTCATTTCATCATTTTTTGGGGTAGTTTCTCTCACGGACTCTTCATCATGATGTATTGCATCAGTGGAATCGCTGGAAGTGCCAGCACGTGATTCAGATAATTCGGTAGCTTGTTGTTCCAAAGGTTCTGTTGCCAAGACTATATCTGTAGTGTCAGATGGTAAAAAGTCACTGTCGGAAAACACATTTTCATCAACTGGCCAAACGCCAGTCTTTCTGAATCCGTTGATAGCTGTAGGCATTGTAGCAGCTCTCAGATATGCAGCGCTGAAAAGAGAGGCAATCTGCTGCAAAGTTGCCACGCGTCCTGGGTTAGATCTAAGCCATTTCCTGACCTCGTCATCGTAAAATACACTCAACGGTTTCATAAAGGAAACATCCAGAGCTTGTAGGCGATGAGTGCAATGGGGTGGGAAGCACAGGAGAATGACACCGTGGTCTCTAGCGTAATTGATGAGCTCCAAATTTTTTGTGTGGGAGGAATGTCCATCCAACAAAAGTAGTACAGGAGTCTCCTTGGATGCATGTGAGAAAGATACAAAATTTTTGAACCAGCTGAGAAATATCTTTTTATCTATCCATCCTTTCTCGTTCAACTCAACTGTCCCACCAGGCACTAGCCCCTCCAAGAATCCCTGTTGCATCCGCTTTCTCGGGAATATCAACATTGGTGGCATATACGAGCCTGCAGCAGAAAAGCATATCTCTGCCGTTACAGTTTCGCCTCTTTCAGCGGATGTAACAGCTCCAACTTGACGCTTCCCTTTGGTTGCCAATATTTTAGACAAACCTTTGGAATTAACAGTGACTCCAGTCTCATCCACGTTATATATCTTCTCGGCTGTGAGTTTATATTTATCAACAATTCCGGTCAGCAGTTTGAAAAACTGAGAGACAGCAACTTTATTGAAACCCATAGCACGTGCCCCTGAAGTGGCTTCCGGTTTTCTGATTGATAATTGTGGATGACGTGATAGAAAACCATGCATCCACCCTTTTCCAGCAGATCTTTCAATCTTGTTGAATGGATGGTCGATATTATTTTGTTCCGCCAATTGAAATGCAAGTTCTCTGCATTCATTCATGGTTAGTCCGAAGAGTCTTCCTTCCATTGTTTTTAAATATTCAACTAGCTCTATCTCTTGTTCACAAGTGAAGATGGGCTTCTTACTCCCCATAATTTTTGTTACCGCTCCTGCTGGATCTTCCCTGCGTTTCTTAACATATCGTTCTAATGTTGTTTGTGGAACATTGAACTGTATTGAAGCTCTGCGATATCCCATTTCGCGACTTATAACTGCCTGAACAGCTTGTTCCATTCCTTCTGCTGACCAGCTCTGTCGGTTAGTCTTCTTTTTGTAGTTATAAACCATCTAGGAAACAAAAAGTAAATTAATAATCTTTAAAAACCAATGCAAAAGAGCCGCGGGCAAAACGGGGTACGGGCATAATGGGGCCCCATTTTACCCGACCTCTAGTACCCCATTTTACCCGCAATGCACATTTCGAACGTGGAATTTTTTTCACAAAAAAAGCAAAGTTTTGTAGTAACACCAGCCATGAATTCATATATCCTTAGTCATGAAAGTGAATATGTCGCACAAGAATTATAATCAGAATAAATTTAAACTCACTTACCTTGTCTCAAAGCCAGGACGACAATTACACTGCGGTGTCAACAAACAACATACTGGGTCTGAACGGGTACTTCAGCGCACACCAACATTACCGCGCTTGGGGAATCGGAGTGGGGGCTCAAGTAGATGCGGCTGGCACAATATCACATGGATGGCGCCAAATTTGAAAAAAATAAAGCGTTTTTCCGTTTTGCCCGTCTACCCCGTTTTGCCCGGGCTTCCCCTACGATATCCACAACAGATCCAAAATTCCAGACAGAATTGAATTATTTATTTGTTGTTTGAAATTCTATTGTGAGAGATATTGATTGGAAAAAATAGCAAAAGCGCTGGCCGGATCCTGCTGTGTTCAGGGACCATATCAGCTAGCAGGCCAACAACTGAAATAGGCGGAAAATCTACGGGCACTGATTGCATAAACAGTTTCCAATCGGTATCCATAACAAAACTTCAGCACGTAAAACGTCCAACTTCGGTCATTCTAACCGGTCGAGCGCAACCAAAGTCCATTCGGGGATCAGATATTGCCACTATAAATTGCGAACGCTAAATCTCCGGATGCATTACTTTCACAGGCTTACGCCGAAATAATGTTGAAAACAATAAAGGGAACAGACTAGAAACTATTAAGCCATACAGTGTCGGACTTGAGCCTGATGAGCTGAGCTTGAGGTTGGGCGCTGGAAAACTAAACATTGAGGATTCTCGGAGCCCAACCCCAAGCCCTAATTCCTTGATAAGTTCAAGCACTGTAGTTTTTATGTTCGTAAATTATAAATCAACTAGAAGAGAACACATGCATCCCGTTCACGTTGTGAATCAGTTGTCTAAGTTCAGATTAACTTGGACTTTTTGAATCAAAAGTTATAAAGTGGCAAGCAGGAGCGCTGATGGGGAGCTTGCGCTCGATTCTTCGCCGTTTTGACTTGTGTACTTACAAAATTTACCGCTAGGTGGCTACCAGCCTGTTATCGTCCCCAATAATAGCCCAGTCATTATGGATCAAAAATCGCCTGAACCTCGAATAAAATAGTTACAGGCTAAATATTTGGTTACAGGTCCTATGTATCATGAGGAACAACATATAAAAATTCTCGGAAATTCTCGGTTCAGGAAATTTTTTTTAAGGGACCCCAAGGGGCCCGATTCGTGCAAATAGACCGTTTTTCGTGAATAACTCGTGAACGGTGTTAATCGACCAAAATTTCTTATAATCAAATTTAAGAGCATTACATTTTGAATTGAATGATGCCCCAGCCATTGCTGTGCAATAAACGGTTACCGAAATACAGCCTTCGGAAGTCGACCCTGAAAAACGCTCGAACTTGTCAACTGAATTCTGGCCGTCAAACTGCAGGTTTCACTCAAGAGGCTATACTGTTATTGTCTTTGGACAGATATGGTTGCTCCAAATATTCCTCGAAAGGCAATTGCACCAACTCCAATATGCTCTGACTGCTATGCCGTCACAATTTGTATCTTGGATGTTATCAGCTGTCAAAGTCGGTACTGGATTACCCGTACTTTTTCAGTTCCTGTCATTGAATCTACTTTTCTTGCAGGTATAAACGCTCTCAACGGAATATCGAATTATATAGAATAACTTGTGCCATGTGCTTGAAAGAACCCTGGCTACAGAAAATGTCTCCTTCTTGTAGTTTTCAAGATATATGCGTTCAACGAAAAACAAGTAAAAATTCGACTAGAATGCAGCCCCTCTGGTTCAGGAGGAATTGGATTTCAAGATGAACCCCCTTTCCTCGATTCGCGTCACGATCACTGGTATTGTCATATTTTGTGCAAATATTCAATATTTCCGTTGCAAATGCCTGAATCTTGAGATTTGTACTTCTTTTCGTTCGACGCATATAGGACTTACCTTGAAAATTACAAGAAAGCAGAAAGGTTCTGCAACCGGGTTTCTTTTAAGATTATTCATTCTACATATTTCGTCAACAGCGTTTACCTGCAAGAAAATCAGACTTGATGACGGGAAGGGAAGGCACGGAAAATGACAGAACATGCAGTTTAACGGCCAGAATTCAACTAGACATCGAACGATTTTCAGGGTCGACTTCCGAAGACTGAATTTCGGTAGCCGTTCATTGCACAGCAATGGCTGTAGCATCATTTTGCTCAAAATGTGATGCTCTTCAATTTGACCATAAGACATTTTGGTCGATAATCACCGTTTACGAGTTATTCACGAAGAACGGTCGATTTTCACGAATGGGGCCCTAAGGGGCCTCATTAAAATATTTCCTGGTCCGTATCTGCGTCGAGATGGATTCCAGAGCCGAATGGAATATACGCGTACCTTCTACGGCACCTCCACCAGAAGTCTCGACGTGTCGTGACCTACTGCTGCAGTCTCTCGATGCTTCCCGAATGCGACGCAGAAATCTATATTTTTCCGGAAAGAGCCGGGATGGTCGCGAGCTTGTAACACTGCCCCCCTCTTAAGCCTGTTCGTCCCGAATAGGCTGAAAATTACTCCCCGCGTAACGTGCGAGACGATCAAGATAAGCGATTCTCATTTTGGCTCTCGGAGCTCGCTGGATCCGATAAACAACGTCGTTGATTCTCTTGACCACCGTGTAAGGTCCTTCCCAGGCGGGGCGTAACTTCCCTTTCTCCGTTGAGGATTGTATAACTCGACAAGATCGACAGCTTGAAATCCTGCTGAATTCGCCTTCAGGTCGTAGCGTGTCTTCATCCGGTCGGTGGAGACTCGAATCCGGTCCCGCACCAATTCATGGACGTCGTGCATCCGCTGTCTCAAGTCGTCGACATACTTCGGAACAGCTTTGGGGTCGTCCTCTGGCGTGCCAAATTGCAAATCGCAAGGGAGACGTATCTCTCGACCAAACATGACCCGGGCTGGTGTTTCGCCCGTTGTGTCATGAATGGCCGCTCAATATGCCATCAAAATCAATTGCAATTGACGGTCCCAATCTCGCTGATGTTCGTCAACTACCTTTGACAAATGTTGCTCCATCGTCCTGTTGAATCGTTTCACCATTCTGTCGGACCGTGGATGAAGAGGTGTAGTCCTTGTTTTCATGATCCCAAGCAAATTGCCGACACCCTGGAACACGTTGGATTTAAAGTTGCGTCCTTGATCCGAGTGCAACTCCAATGGTACACCGAAACGACTGATCAGGTTATCCACCAGCACACTCGCCACTGTGGTAGCCTCTTGGTTTGGTAAGACGTATGCTTCCGGCCACTTGCTGAAGTAGTCCATGGCTATCAGGATGTACTTGTTGCCACTCTCTGTTGTCGGAATCGGTCCGGCCACATCAATCGCGATGCGTTCAAAGGTCGCTCCAACATTGTAGGTCTTCAGTTCCGCTCGGCTACAAGTCCTTGGTACCTTGCTGGCCGCACAAACTTCACATTTGCGGCACCATGCTTCCACGTCGTTCCGGCAGTTCACTCAATAGAACCGCTCGCGCACCTTGGACAACGTCTTGTTCACCCCAAGGTGTCCTCCGGTGACGCCGTCGTGCATCTCTTCTAGGACCTCCTTCACTCGTGTCTTGGGGAGCACCAACTGAACCATCTCCTTCTTTCCATCAGGGCTCTCCCACACTCGCTTCAGCAGACCGTTCTCTATTTTCAGAGATTTCTATTGAGCCCAGAGAGATCTTTAAATTCGGGCCCTTTACCAGAGATTTCAGCCCACTCTAGTCTGTCCTGACCATTCTCCTTGCGTTCAGCAAGTGCACCAATAGCCGGGTCTTCTCGTTCTTCTTTTCTGAGTTCAGCTAAGGCCCAATTTCTCGGGGTTGCAACAACGATTGCTTTGACCCCAACGTTTCCATTCTGCTGGTCCACTCTTTTGCAATGCTTGCAATCCTCTTTGCACGGTCTTCGAGAAAGGCCATCCGTGTTTCCATTGCCATGACTTTTTCCAGGACGAAGTTGACTTCCTCGATCAGCAGCTCCCCGTTCCAGCATAAATCGGTCTGCTTGACCTCCTCGATCAGCAGCCCCCCGTTCCAGCATGAAACGGTCTACTTGACCTCCTCGATCAGCAGCCCCCCGTTCCAGCATGAAACGGTCTGCTAAAGCGTTTCGTCGCCTGCAATTGAGTTGCAGATGTCCGTTCTTTCCACATTCAAAGCAACGTGGTCTTCCTCCTCTACGGTAACTTTCTCTCGGTTGGTGATTTTGTCGATCAGCAGTTCCCCGTTTCGCTATGGAACGGTCTGCTGAACTCGACCATTGCCTGCAGTCCCGGCGCAGATGTCGCAGTTCTCCACAGCCGAAGCAACGCGGCCTGCCCCCTGTCCTTGCTTTCTTATTTTTCAAAGCGATGAGAATTTTCTGGAACATCTCCTGGATTGACGGGGACTGTGAATCGCTGGCCTTCCTGACTGTTGGATTCTCGGGTGCTTCCAATGTCGCTTCCTGATTTTAAACTGACGTGGAGAATCCTTGGCTGTTTCGATGCGAATCGCGTGGATTAAGGCATTGGTGAGCGTCGCTGGGTTGCTGATTGTGACCATCTGGCGCAACTCGTTGTCCCTCAGTCTACTGATGAAGGTTTGTTTCACAATATTAGCCAGCAGACTTGATGGATAGACTGAATAAGCAAGGTTAACCAGCCTCTGGACGTCGGCCTCGAACTCCTGCAGGCTTTCTCCGCTCTTCTGTACTCTGGTTCTCAGACGGGTTTGGTGTATCTGCTGCACATGGTTGTCACCGTAGCGAAGTTCCAGCACCTTCACCAATGTTTCGAAGCACTTCTGTTCGTCCTCAGGTATCGTCTGAAGCAGCTCTAATGCCGGACCCCTGAGAGCAAGAACCAGTTCAGTAGCCTTTTCCTCGTCCATCCATCCGTAGGCTTCGGCCGCTGCGTCGAATTGCATTTTGTAAGTGGACCATGGGCTTTGTCCATCAAAATTCGGCAGCTTAACACGATGGATCCCACCCGTGCTCGTCGCTGAACTTGAATTAGGCATTTCCATTGACGTCACAGCAGTGTTGCCAACTGTCCAGAATTGCCCGCCAAATTTGATCCAAATAATGTTCGGTAACAACCGAACTACAGGGCGCTTATGGAGTTTCAGTTTCTGCATTTTTTTCCTCGGCTACCTTTTTGAGTTTGAGTTTGAAACTTTTGTATCAAGTTCAAAGCAATGTCCTTAATGCGCTGCAAAATAAGTTCTCTTGGAAAAGTGTGTTTTTTTGTGAAAATGCAAGCCAAACATGTTAGGTTAACTGCACAGGGTAGTGGTGAAAATTCATATTTTCCGACAAAATTGGGCATGAACTTTGCCACCAAACCTCACCTGAATGTTGGGGGTTTACGTTCCCGGCATTGCTGGAGTGATAGCCTTGTGTGGGGCTAGGTATGTACCTCTTCGGTTTGTGCTTCCCAATCACCCAAATACTTGAGGCCCAGCTTTTACTGCTGGATTAAAGAAACAAACAATAGTTTTTGTTTATATTTTATATTTTAAAAGTGCAGGAATGTCTTCACTTCGGTCGTAGAATATGGACAGAGGCAAAACATGAAAGTTTAACTCGAACAGCTGTTCGGCCACCGAAGATGTATTCGGTCACCGGAGCCCTCCTTGACAAAAATTTTGAAAACCTTTCTCCTTCCCAGATGTCTTTGAGTCGCATTTCTTGGCACTTTGAGATACTTCCTGAAATGCTCCTTTCTGCCAGGAATCTAGTTTTCCGAAAAAGCCACGGATTTCTTTTTTTTTTCGACGAAAATGATTTAAGCACTCCACCAAACTTTCTTGTTTATTGAGCTATTTGGGGCAGCACATCTCCAACTATTAGTATTGATCGAAGCGCCAGAGTTTCGTGAACAATTATCACGCACAAACATGCTTCCTACTGTATCCAAAATCTAAAAAAAAGTACTTTTTTCCAATCATAACAACGCGAGTTGTTCCCGAACACTTTGTTTGAGGTTATAAATTCAACTAGGTTGGCAACACTGACGAGCTCGTGACGTCATGTGGAAATGCCTAATAGGCAGTTCTTCTAACACGTTGTTCCAGTTGCAAGATGTTTGCCTCCATCGCTGCCGCTTTCACATGGACAAATCTCTGGACCGTTTATATTTGGTCCCTCATCTGTCGATGCACGTCTTGTATCTGTTCGTGTACATTATCTAGAATGTCAGCTTTCAACTTCTCTTGTTTCTCCTCTAGATAATGCATTTGACCCTTCAGTACTTCTCTGAGCTCTGTTTTCTGCTCTTCGAGAACTTTCTTAAATTCTCATTTCTCCTCAAGCCATCCCTGCTCTTGGTGTTCTAGAATTCTTGGGCTCTGGGCTTCCACAATTTTCTTCAATTTCATCTCTTCTTCGAGCCGTCTCTGCTCCTGCTGTTCTAGAACTCTCTCCAATTCCATCTTTTCTTCGAGCCGTCTGTGCTCCTGCGGTTCTAGAACCCTCTTCAATTCTTCCTTCTTTTCGAGAGGTTCCTTTTTTTGTTCTTGCATTATCGCTTTCCGCCTTTTCCATTTCGAATGTTCCGACAATCGGCGTAGTCGCTAATTAATTACCTCGAAATCAGTAGTTGAAATTTCCAAATTTCGAAATATCCCACTTCTGACACCAAATGTTACGGTATTCGGGTTTACCTATTTCGAAATTAAACGCGCTGATTTACTTGTGAACAAACTGAACTTTATTCACTACTACCGATACAACTAAATAACGCACACAACTATTAGAAATTCGCAATGTCGCTTGAGATGTTATCGCCACGGTCGCTCGATTCCAACTCTGCCTCGATGCCAGGTCGAGTTCCTCTCTTATAGTGGCATCGAATTCTCTGGATGCTTCCTGTTTGATCGTTGGAGTTTCCAGCACACAAGGATTTCTCTGGTATCTGCGTCGAGATAGTTAGAACAATTGAGGCTTGCATCGTAAAAAAAGTCGAATGGCTATTTCTAATGGCGTCTGGCGTCTATTTTCAATAGGTAGTGAAAACGATTTTCAGGAATCAACTTCAACTTAGGGTATCTTAAGTATCGTAGGTATCTTCTTAGGGAAGCATTTTGGGACCATGAGTTCTGTTCTTCTTCAACTTTATTTTTGATAAGAAACCACCCCTCCAAGTTTCTAACAACCAGTACCTAACACCCTACAGGTTCTTGCAGCTTTCTGGTGCGAGCCTTGCATAATAAGTTAATCTAAGAGGTGCATTTCAGGCACAAAGCGAAAGCAGTCTAATTCTAGCTTTATTTGAACAAACTAGTCATGAAATTCATTGTTACCCGACAGCCTTCCTGACGGAATTATTCAGTCGCGGCTCTGTAATTAATGTAAATGTAAGGACTAATATTTCAGCGACCCGCTAGAACCGGATGTTGCATTCACGCGTGGCTTCATGCACGAAGTAGGTAGTTTGTGAAAGAACGAAAAGTAAGAACAAAGTTTGCCTGTGCCCTTCTCTGGGATGCCTCCGCGTTCCTTATGAAAAGGTATCTCACTTTTGTTATCATCACTGAAAATAACTGCAGTGTGCAGCACATGAATTTATGCCGATTTGTAATGGTTGAGTTTTACAAGTTTGTCCCGTTTTGCTCCATTTACGACCCACGTTTCTCTCTTTGGATCTGTGTGACGAATGCGATAAATATTCATTAATTCGGGGAGTTCATTCAATCGGAATAGATTTCTTCAAGTCTGCTTGCGCAAGTCTTATATTTGCCTTTGTTATGTGAAAGTTTGCGCTTCCAAGTTAGTAGGGTAGCAGTTGGGGCTTGGCATGAGTCTTACTTTACGAGATCTGACAATGTTTCAGTAGTGGAAAATGGCAATCTTCATTGTTGAAAAGCGCCATGGATTACTGCTTGTAGACAACACGTGATGGTCTCGCCATTAGAGCAGGAACAATTATTATTGTATCATGATCTTTGATCTTACTTATCATATCACTTCAATATTCTTGATTTCTTAAATCAAGGCTTGTGGTAGACTTTGTGCTCAAATTATAAGTACGCCATATTTCAGGTGCAGGCGAACTTTTCAGCTATTGAAATATTACGACACCATTTATGTGTAAAAAAAAATCGGTTGTGTCACCCCAAAAATTTCCTGACTAGTAGCAAGGAACAGTTGGAAATTTTATTATGAGACGTCCCTTCGGGTGGAAAGTTATAATTTGAGAAAATGAATGAAGAATTGAGATATTTTCTCTAATAAGGGCTTCATTTTGAGCTCCATCATTTGAGTCCAATCTTGATAGGCCAGGCCGGTTACTCATTTTAAAATGGAAAACTCTCGGAAAACTTGAAGAATTTTAAGAGAAATTGCCTGAAAATATTAAAGAATCACTTACCCTTTATTAAAAAAAAATTGGCATAGATCTGTTCACAAGCTAAAAAGTTAAAAATTTGCAGTTCATCACAAAGAATCAAATTTTGTAGAAAGAGAAGCGAGTGACGCAGTCAGACGCATTGGTAAATGGATGAAGGTCAACGATCTTAAACTGACACCACAGAAAGATTGAAAATAATTTGCAGGAAAAATTCGGAATTGGGGTAGGCTGTGACCTGGTCAAATTTCAGGATGTAAAGCTGCTTTCGGCCAGGGCACAGCCTACCCCAATTCCGAATTTTGTTGATCGCATGGTATAAGGGGTAGGGCTGTGTGTGACTGATATCACTATACATACAGCAGACTGTCTACTGTCTGTGACTAAAAGACCAGGACGACAAAATCATTAAACTCACAAAAAACAAAAGTTTTTGGGTACGTTTATAAATTTGGTTGTATAATGTATAACATTAGTTCATATCTCAACCGCTCTAACTCGTTCATAAATATAAACGTATTTAGTAACTGATGTACTAGGTGACGTACCTACCGAGGTACCTACTTCACCTATCCAACTATCACGCTCATCTCAACACCATCTAGAGGACTCGTAAAGGCTGATGAAGGCAGTTTTCCAAATAACTATGGGACTTCACAATCCCTTTACCTACTACAATAACTACTAGGCTTTTACTCACTTTTTACAAAACATTTCTATCGCAATTTGAAGCAGATTTCTTTGTGAGTCTGAGATCGGTCCCAGCTCTCTGTTCGATTTTCTAGGGCACTTCATAATACGAAATAGGAAAGCAATCGTGTAGTTTTAATAATGCAGTGGGATTATCAAACATTCAAGTTTACGAATGGAATACGTGCCCGAGAAGGGAAAAGCGCACTTCACTTTCACTCAAGGTTTCCATCGAGAACGTAACGTAATTAATAGTCGCCTTCTTGTATTTAATGCATTTCCATTGTACGCCAGGGAATGTACGAGTACCTAACCTAGTGATAAATCTCCTAAGAAAAATTCGTAGCAGCAGAGGGACCAAGTTTTTTTGCTTCGAATACGTCTAGAGTCGCGTCTTTATGATCGCGTCTCACAAGGAGTAACGCATTCCCCCCGCCCCGATTAGATGTAAAAATCCCTTCCCATTAGAGATGGGCAAAGCGGCTCAGTTGACTGAACCGGCTCACCGGCTCCGGATCAGTCTGAGGAACCGGTTCACTGAACCGGCTCAATTGAGCCGTTCGGATCAGTAGTCGCACCTCGCACCACGATTCGTAATTTCTCGAACTCGTTCAACTCGGCTCGCTCGAAACTCAAGCACGGTTCATTCATGATTAATATGTTCACGCCGTTATTGTCTTTTGGTAGGTTTTCGGTAGCTAAGGTACCTACCTGTACCCACCTATAGTTAAGGGGAAATAATTCATACGATTTCATTTCATTTATCATAAATAATAGGCCGGGTTCCCATGTCTCAACCTTTTGTCTCAACAAGCCGAAATTCTAAGAAATCGCCTACTCGCATGTGTTTATGTTTCGCATAAACTGGTAATTATTATTGATAATTGTAATAAAATAAACTGGTTCCTTATTAAATTAATATTCCCCCTTGTTTTCTAAGCTCAAAATGAGTCGTTCGTGTTGTCGTGTCGAGCCGAGTCCATATGCCTCCTCCTTTGCCGGCTCCGCTCCGGCTCGACAACTCACCAACTCAACTCGTTCAGCGGTTCAGCCGTTCAGTCGTTCTTCGTATCCTTGTGTCAGACTGTCAGCGAAGGATCGAAGGAATTTCCGGAACTGGGAGTTTTTGTAATTTCACGGCTCACTCCGCGTCTATCGGCTCATAATCCGATTCCGAATCTCATTTTATTGAAATTTCAATAGCGCATATTAGTGAGCCGTGAACCGGTTCAATCCAACGGCGCGAACCGGGTCACATGGGTTTTGAAGTGAGCCGGCTCACTGAGCCGGATCACTCCTGAGCCGCCCATCTCTACTTCCCATACAGCAAGGCCTGGAGAGCTCTAGGATTAACTACAATACCCGAAAGTATTATTCCCAACTCCGTTGACACAGTCCGCTTACCGGTCTTGAAGCTGTTCCGCAGAAGCCTCCGAAGCGATCGAGGTAAATACCTAATCCATAAGATACGAAAACGAAAAGAGCTGAACGTTGGAACGGAATTCAGGCCTCCCTGACCCTTCATGTTTACACTCGAATGTCTTGAATGAAATTCATTATTCCCTCCACCGTTTTGGAGCTGAAGGAAAACGCGAGCCCACAGACTCAACCACTTTATGAGATCGTTCGCAGCCATCCTTGGAAAAAAACTTCCACTGTAAATTGCCGTACGAAACTTTCAAAACAGTTTTGCGTGAGACTGATACGGTCGTTGGTATGTGTTTTATTTCATGACCTGTTTCGATTTTTTTTGCTGGCGGTCTTGCAGATTTATTTTTGGTACCTATCTAGAATTCGAAGTTACCCACAGGATCACAGTATGCTGCTTAAATTACCTGGGGAGGTGTAACTTTTTGTCGCTTTTTACTTTCCCGCCCCCTCCAACAAACAAAGAAAAAGTGTTGTCTAATATTCAACGGATAAATCCATTTTGAGGTTTCCCAAGATAATTGAGACCATTTCCAAAATAATATCTGTGGATGTGTCCATAATCTTCTACGATAAATGTCCAAGATATAGGTATATAGATCCGATATATGTATAGAATATAGGATCAGATATAGGTACTTGAAATTTGGAATGCAAACAAAGTTTTATCTTGAAATGAGGTGATTGGATTCTGGTCGTGGTCTGTCGAATGAAAGTAAGTGTCACTTGAAAAAAAAATGACAAACGTTATTTCTCACGGAAATGAACTTATAAGTAGACCATTAAAGAGCAGATGTTCGATCGCACAGGTCAGCCATCTACATATTGGTTTAGTCTAGTTTTTCACGGGGTGGTGAAAAGCGGACCTTTAAATCAGCCGCAGATGGAAATTTTAATTGACTCGATGAGTCAATTGCACCAGTCAAATTTTGTTCAGCATTTAACATACATTTTGAATCGTTGGAGTCGTAAGCGGTACCTCAGAATAGACCTATTTATTATGGGGAACGGAGACGTTCAGACAAGGATGAATAATTTTAAGCCACACCCCTGGCCAATTAAACGCCTTAATTTATTAGGCGCGAAATTCGAGGAAAGCGATACTGTCAGAATAAATTAGAATTGTCACTGTCACTATGACTGTAACATGTGTCGTGTCGCTACACTGATTGAACAATTCGAAAAATGCGCGTATGTTGTGTGAAAAGTTGTCCGCACAAAGTCCATGACAGCATTTTCCCCAAATGTTGCATTCCACGGTTTTCCTGCCGACGAAAATAAGCGAAATAAATGGATGGCCGCCACTGGAAGACACGATGCCGGCATCAGGAAGAATTTAAAGGCTAACGAAACAACTTCAGCTGTTTTACAAGTTGTACTTGCAGGCCAAAAAGGGGGCGTCAAAATCACCGTTCAAAGTGCTGGGATTGCTACCTCCACCTTCCATTTGGCGATTACTGTTAACTTCAGAATAAAACCTCAATATTTTGCTACAATCTTAGATGTCTCACGGGGCACTTCACAGCGGTAGATTTCTATCCATCAGTGATTGATTGCTACAAAGAAGACACTGAAAACAGATGCTGTTCCAAACATTTTCTTGAGGAGCTTGTTCCTTTTTCTGGCTCCTGTAGCCCTTAACTTCTACCTTTCCAGGTTATTCACAAGTACGTCTTCAAAATATGCTTCCGCATTATACTTCAACCCCTTATCACGTTGGTTCCCCGTCATTTGATGCTTACACTTATAAACAAGTGAAGCGTTGTCGAGTCTGTAGGTTTGCATCGTGGCAAGACTTTTGCTCCACATTTTGGTTCTGTTCCGTGTTCTACTGACAACTGATGACAAATTGTAACATATCGTTGTCAGGGGTAATGAGGAGTAGAAAGTCACTGACACTAACAGAGTTGCTATGGGAGAATGTGAGGCAAATCCCGCCAACGAGCGGAGATAGAAGGCAAAATGGGCGTGAAAAAGAAATAGGTCTATTGGCCTGAAATGAAGTGCATGGCCATTTTGACTCTTTCCTAGAAACACCCCCCATTAACCCTCTTTTCTGGTTTTTGTTCCAAATAACTGCATAATCAACTTCAGAGGACCCTACATGATCACATTTGACGCTCAAGAATTAATTCTTTGTCGAATTGAATCATGTATTGAAGATTTTGGGATCAAACTTTGAGCTTTGAAGGAGAACTCATCGACAGGGTAACAAAGCTGATAGACCGCATACGTGTGGAGAAATTTTCTGTAAGAGCTGTCTGAAACACCAACCCCAGCCGCACTATTGTTACATTCAGCCTGATAACAGACATCCAAAAACCGAAAATACTCTGTTTGTTTTCTATGACTTAGAAACGCGACAGGAAGAAAAGTATGGTGAGGACCAGTTACACATACCGAATTTATGCGTTTTCAATCAACGTTGTGATAAATGTATCGCAGAGTCTGATTTATACTATTGTCAAAAATGTGGGTTCCGTCAACAAGTCTTGACAACAGATGTAATCGTTAAATTCGTGCATCATTTGTTAGAAGCAAAAAAGAAATTCAAGCAGGTTGTAGTCATTGCACATAATGGAAGAGCCTTCGACCACCAGTTCATTTTGAAATATATCTTGGAAGAAACAGATTTGAAGCCTGAATTAATAATGAGGGGTACAAAAATCATACTAATGCAGATAGGAAATTTAAAATTCATCGATTCACTCAATTATTTCCCCATGGCTCTTAGGGCTCTTCCTGAAGCTTTCGGGTTGCCGGAATATAAATTCAAGAAGGGATATTTCCCTCATCTTTTTAATACACTCAAAAATCAAAACTACATTGGACAGTTACCAGCAATAGAATTTTATGAATCTGACAGTATGAAACCTGAGCACCGGAGTGCGTTTCTGAAGTGGTATGAGGAACATAAGGGTGATCAGTTCGAGATGCATCGCGATTCAGTAGATTACTGTATCAGCGATGTACAGATTTTAACCGAGGCATGTATGAAATTCCGTGATATGATGCTCACGTCATGCAATGTCTGTCCATTTATTGAAAGCACTACTATTGCCGGTACATGCAGCTTGTTATTCAGACGGAATTTTCTAAAACCCAATACTATTGGAATTATACCCAAAAATGGGTACAGAATGCGTGATACTCAGTCACCCATTGCTCTTAAATGGTTGATGTGGGAAGAAGCTCGGCGTAAAATTAAAATTTCACATGCTGGCAATGGTAGAGAAGCTCTACTAAGCGGCGTTTTGGTTGATGGATATTGTGAAGAAACCAATCAAATTTTTGAATTTCATGGGTGCTTTTATCATGGTCACCCTCTCTGTCAGAGACAAAGACGTGAAGAGGCATTACATGGTGATCCTTTAGATACGCTAGAAAAAAGATTCGAGTCAACCCAGGCTAGAACTGAACGTTTGCGACAGTTAGGATACGAAGTAGTAGAAAAGTGGATGTGCGAATTCTTGAATGAGATGAAAATCAACAAAGAGATGAGCTACCTGAACACTGCGCCTGTTTTAAATAATTTACCTTTGAACCCTCGCGATGCATTCTTTGGAGGAAGGACAGGAAATACTCGCAAATATTACCTATGCAAGCCTGGTGAAAAAATCAAGTACATAGATGTATGTTCTCTTTATCCGTGGGTCTGCAAAAACGGAAAATTTCCAATCGGTCATCCAAAATTATATGTTGGTCATGAAGAAAGCTCGAAGGTCGATTTAAATCGAACAAGTGGTCTGATTAAGTGCAGAATTTTACCTCCTCGAAACCTCTACCACCCGGTACTGCCTGTTAAAATGAACGACAAACTGATGTTTGTATTGTGTCAGTCATGTGGTCATGAACTCAATCAGGGCCTGTGTAGTCATGATGAGAGTGGACGTGCACTAACAGGTACGTGGGTAATTGAGGAAGTGGTTAAGGCTCTAGAGAAAGGATACCGCCTGCTCGAAATCCATGAAATTTGGTCTTACACTACCGTACAGCTTGATGCAGAGACAAATGGTCTGTTTGCTGATATGATGAATGCATTTTTAAAAATAAAACAGGAAGCTTCTGGGTGGCCTGTAGATTGCACCACTCCCTCACAGAAAGAAGCATATATAAATAATTTTCTTGCCATAGAGAATATACAGTTGGAGCATAGTAAAATCGTGAAAAATCCAGGATTAAGGACGCTAGCTAAATTAATTTTGAACTCCTTCTGGGGTAAATTCGGTCAGCGTGAAAACCTGCCCAAAACCTCTGTTGTACACAAACCTTCGGAGCTTTATGAAATATTCTCAGACCCTGCTGTCAATGTGAACCACATTTTGCCAATCAACGAAAATACACTGGTAGTGAATTGGTCTCATAAACAAGAGAGTGCCACTTCTCTAGCTACAGTCAACGTCTGTATCGCTGCCTTTACCACTGCACAAGCGCGGCTTAAATTATATTCTTATCTGGAAAAGCTAGAAGATCGAGTTTTGTACTATGATACTGATTCAATAATTTATATTTCAAATTGTGAGGGAGAGTATGAACCGCCAACGGGAGAGTTCATTGGTGACATGACCGACGAACTTGAAGAATTTGGACCCGATGCATACATCACAGAGTTTGTCTGTGGTGGCCCAAAAAGTTACCTCTTCAAGGTGTTTCCCACCTCTGAAGATCGGTCTGATGTTGTCTGTAAAATCAAGGGTATACAACTGAATTACAAGAACTCGAAATTGATCAACTTTGAATCCATGAAGGCACTGATACTAAGTGAAGATCCGGAAGAATTCATTTTAATTCGTGATACGAATATAAGAAGAACTGCTGAACATCACGTTGTTACGAGACTGGAAGAAAAAGTATATAAACCAACCAGTAATAAGAGAAAATTCGTAGAAGATAATTCGTACCCCTATGGCTACAAAAAACTGTGTCAGTAATAAAGAGATCTGGTATTGATCAGAACTATTGTAATCTGATTCACATCAGACTTTCTTATAGATAATATATTTACAGTGGATATCATGTACGATATAACTTTCAAGTCTTTAAATTGTTAATATTGGATGTTCCTCGTTGTACAGCCCCGTTGCTGATGATTGAATGTTGTATTTATTGAATAAATAATTATCTGTACTCAACTGTTTATTTTTTCCCTACGCACAGCTGTCCTAAACCATATGGTGGCAGAAAGTCACTATATATCCGAGTTAGAGCTACAAATGTCACTGTCAAAAGTACGTCAAAAGTACATCAAAAGTCACTTTCAAAAAGCACGTCAAAAGTCATTTTAAAAAATACTTAAAAACTGTCAAAAAAAAACGTCAAAAGTCACTGTCAAAATGACGTCAAAAGTCGCTGTCAAAAGTATGTCAAAAGTCGCTGTCAAAAGTATGTCAAAAGTTAGTGTAAAAATATTTATATATCAGGTAATTTGCATTTCAAATTTTCGGTCCCAAGTGCCCCGGGTAACTAGTTCCCAGTCTCAAGTATCGCATTACCTACTTATCTTCAAGTATCGTTTGGAGCCCTGTTGAGCCCCCTTGTGTCTTCAATTATCGTTGCAGACCAGGTGGCCGACTTCTAATTTCCCGAAGTTTCTGAAATCTTAGATATCTCCTTTGTGCCTTATCAAGTTTTTCAGAGCCCTATGTGGCCCTTCTTTGTCTTTATGATTCATTTGTAGCCCTTCTGAGTCCCATTTTACAATGCGTTAGTTTTCCAAGCTCTACTTAGCTTCTGTTAGTCTTAATGTGTTGGTAAAAGTTCTACGGGGCCCCCTCGTGACCCTAAGTGTCATTTGGAGCTCCAGTGAGCCCCACCAGACCTTCGTCCAATTTTTAGAGGCCTCTCCTCTCTTGTGTCTACATTGAAATGTTTTAAGCCCTACTGAGCCCCCTTGTATCTTCAAGTACCGTTTGGAGCCCTATTGAGCCCCTTTGTGTCTTCAATTATCGTTTGCAAACCAGGTGACCCCCTTCTAATTTCTCGAATTCTCTGGAATCTTGGAAAGCTCCTTTGTGGCTTATTAGGCTTCTCGGAGCCCTATGTGCCCCCCCCCTGTGTCTTATTGTTGTATTTTCAGCCCTGCTGAGCCCCATTTCACAATGTGGTGATTGTCCAAGCTCTAGTTAGCTCCTGTTAGTCTTTATGTGTTAGTCAAAGTTCTACGGGGCCCCCTCGTGTCCCCAAGTCTCATTTGGAGCCCCAGTGAGTCCCGCTAGGCCTTCGCCCGATTTTAAGAGGCCTCTCCTCTCTTGTGCCTATACACTGAAACGTCTCAAGCCCTACTAAGCCCTCTCGTATCTTTAAGTATCGTTTGGAGCTCTATTGAGCCCCCTTGTGTCTTCAATTATCGTTGGCAGACCAGGTGCCCCCTTTTGATTCCTCAAAGTTTCTGGAATCGTAGAAAGCTCCTTTGTGCCTTATTAGCTTCTCAGAGCCCTATTTGGCCTCCCGGTGTTAAGAATTGTCCGCGCGAAGAATGGGGTACTTGTCTAATTTTTTTGTATTGGCTTCATCGATAGTATGGTTAAAAATAATGTACCCGTATTTTTTCTTTTTCCTAAATTCCCCAAATTGTGGCCGCAATGCGTGTTTCAAAAATATATTTGTGACGTCACAAATATATTAGATATAGAACATAGTAGGGCTCTTTTTCCTCGTTGGGTTGGCAACGATATAACGTTGTCAAGGTGCCGTCTTCAAACTTTGAAATCGTATCATCTTAAATCTGAGTCTGACCAGCGAAGTCTGACTGACAACGTCAAACCGCCGACCGTAGTTTTATTTCTTCCTGTGCCCTTTTTTTGCCTCTGACTGATTTGGTCTACGCGGTAAGTATTTACCCGTTTCCTTTATTTCTTCGTCAACCTAACTCGTCTCTTTCTTTAGACTTTAGTGCTGTCCACCAAAAAGCCTTCTGCATGTTTGTCACCCTTAAGCCTAGTCTACAATATGGTCTTTAGTTGCAAGTTGTAAGTCTCTAGTCGCAAGAGTTGGGCTAGAACCAACTATAACTGCGACTAGCGACTGCAATTCCAACCTTACTTCCACCTTGCGACTTGCAACTTGCAACTAAAGACCATATTGTAGACAAGGCTTTTCCCTTGCTTTGATCTGGCGTGACCCTTGGCTTCATTTCGCACATTAGTGTTCCTGCTCCCCACATTTTATTTGGAGATCCATCGCGTCCTCCCCACATGGATTTCTTGTAGCTCTAGAGTAGTATTACCTATCCTGAATTGTATGCTAATAATGCGTGTACCTATAAAAGCTCACCATTAATTTTCAACATCTTATTTCTGTGCTATTCGCGATTTAAATTAATTTTTCCCGCCACAAAATGGCTGCGAAAGGCGGAATTCAACTGACAGCCCGAGGTGACATGAGATGTCACACTCACAACTCAAAACCTCACTTTTATTCATCAGTCATCCACCACTCAGTGTTTACTGTTTACTCCAGTTTA
The DNA here is from genome assembly GCA_949128115.1 of Anaspis maculata. Classification (NCBI taxonomy): domain Eukaryota; kingdom Metazoa; phylum Arthropoda; class Insecta; order Coleoptera; family Scraptiidae; genus Anaspis; species Anaspis maculata. The sequence continues at coordinate 66,438,211 of OX421962.1, read as the reverse complement.
CTCTCGGCTTGGCTTCCTAGTGTGGTCCCAGTTCCCAGATAGTGCGTCTGTTTGCTGTATTCTAGTTTTGCGAGTGAATTTGAAGTGATTGTTGTGTTTAGTAGTATTACTGTATCTCATCGACCATCGTTAGTCACAGAACGTGAACTAGGAAACTTTGATGGATAAGAGAAATTGAAAGAAGACTGGGCTCAACAAGCTGTACTCGAATGACACCAGCTCCTAAACGTCCATGAAGCACCTTTTGGAACTTCAACAGGGTTCGCACAGGTCCCGGACGATGTGCTGATTCGTTTTACCAGTGGGAGCTTACCAAATTCCCCGAATGTGATTGTCGCTTGAAAAACCAGACAGTACAACACGTCGTCACATTTGCGTGGCCTTCACGCGCATACCAGGTTTCTCTAGAGGTCTTCGTGAAGGTGACACCTGAAGCTGCCGATTGCCTGGGGAATTTGGACTTGGACTTACAACTTCTTGCCAAAATCAGTCCATTCACCTGTGGTAGTTGTTCCATATAGAACTATGTGGTTTGTATTTACTACTGCTTCACCTTCCACAAAGTTCCGGGAGCTTGGAGAGGCGGCACGCAAATAATTGCAAATTTCTTCCAACGACAAACGAATACCTCCCATAACAGTCGTAATAAGAACAAATAACACAACAATCATTTAAATTTACTCGCAAAACTAGAATACAGCAAACAGACGCACTATCTGGGAACTGGGACCACACTAGGAAGCCAAGCCGAGAGTAAACTGGAGTAAACAGTAAACACTGAGTGGTGGGTGATTGATAAATAAAAGTGAGGTTTTGAGTTGTGAGTGTGACATCTTATGTCACCTCGAGCTGTCAGTTGAATTCCGCCTTTCGCAGCCATTTTGTGGCGGGAAAAATTAATTTAAATCGCGAATTGCTGATCTTCCAGATTTTCTCCTGGAAATAAATTATCTCGACTGAAACAGTATTATGAGAGGTTCCTAGAGTCAGTTTCTCCGAAATCTTGTTCGACTTTATTGCCCAAATGCCCATGGTAAGATAATTCGATAGGAAACCGGTTTTCGAGCATGTTCGAAATGACACTGTCACAGTGACATTCCTGACATTCTTGATTATTCCATTGTCTCACAGTCAGACCTACCCCACTTAAAATCCCTGGCCTGGCGCGAAGTTTTAGGAGGAATTTTTCAAATTCGTTTTTCTCTGTAGACAATGACGGTATTTTTGTAAAATTTCCAGTAGAGTCCCCTTACCACTTATACAAGCAATCAAAAGTATTTCCAGCTGAATCTCTCCCATTGGCAAGTACCCCATTGTCCTAGCACCTTTAATTGATAGACCGGAGAAGTGATGACGTCACAACATGGCAACATGGCCAGCAGTTGACATTTTCTGGAGGCCAACGTCACATGAACGTGACGTTTCTATGTTTGGTTGTGTTTGGCATGACATTTTCTGGAGGTTCACAACAAAAGTCAGTGCAAAATGGCAGTGAGCATTGCTGAAATTGCCAGCCTAAGAGACAGCCAGCGTCATACAGGCGGACTTGGTTGCAAAAAGGCCAGACATAGCCCAACTCATTGACAGAGAGCTGCGCAAAGCTGCACTCAGAATCACCAGTGCCTACAGAACGGTTCCGCATGATGCAGCCCGAGCGCTCTCGGGTATCCCACCCTTCGCCCCGATGCTTGCGATTAGAGGAAACAAGCCTAGGAGTGCCCACCAGCAAACCAGAAAGCAGAAACAAGGCCAGTGAGCAGTTCGTCGAGCAGTGGCAACGGCAGTGAAACGCCTTGGTTCAAAGTTGGATGAAAGAAATACTGGGGAGCCTCAAAAGCCTCAGCACCAGGACAACGCGGAACACGCTCGTTTTCATTGTAACGGTCCATCAAGGCAGCGAGAAGACCTCGAAGAAAAACTGAGCAGGAGAATCGTCGTCGACAATCTCGTTCATGAGATGCTCAGAGGCAAAGAGCAATGGATCGCAGTGCAGTTTATAGTTAGCAGTTTTTAGTTTATAGCAATATAGTTTGATTTCCTCCACCTGATATAGCCCAAAATATGAATCTTTTTTGTTATATCCATTTCCGTTATTTACCTTCGCAAAAATTTGACAAACACATGACAAACACAAACAGAGAAACGTCAAGTGCATGCCACGTGCCGTGCATCCCACGGTCATGTCACGTTTGACGTTGGCCTCCAGAAAATGTCAACCGCCGGCCATGTTGCCGTGTTGTGACGTCACACTTCTTCGGTCTATTGTCCTGTCGTCGAGTTGTCTCGTTGGTGAGTTTTCTGGTCGGCGAGTTGTCCTGTCGGTGAGTTCTCCTGTCGACGAGTTGTCCTGTCGAAGAGTTGTCTTGTCGATAAGTTGTCCTGTCGGCGAGTTGTCCTGTCGGCGAATTGTCTTGTCAGTGAGTTGTCCTGTCGGCGAGTTGTCTTGTCGATGGGTTGTCTTGTCGATGTGTTGGGTGTTGGCAAGTTATCTTGTCGATGAGTTGGGTGTCGACGAGTTGTCCGACTCCCGACGAGGTAGCAGTCGCTATTTAAGGAAAGTTTGAAGGTACGACTTCGACCTCGACTTCGACCTTTACAACCTTACGACCCTTACCTAGACAAAATATCATAAACAGTGCCGGATTTAAGCACGGGCGACAGAAGCGACCGCTCTGGGGCCCCACATGTTATCACAAATTTAGGGCTTCCACAAATCCAAAAACACCTCATTTAATATTATTATTCCGAGTATTATTCCTCAAAAAGTCTTAAGGCTTAACTTGAGGCCTCCACAAACTACTGTCGCCCCAGGGCTTCCACATTCCTAAACCCGGCACTGATCATAAACACTATTGATCAATGGTGCTTGCAAGAGGGCTTTAGCATCAACCCGGCCAAAGCTGTGATAGTTCCGTTTACACGCCGCAGAAAAGTCGAACTGACTGCTCCGGTACTGAAAGGAACTAAAATTGGGTTTTCCGAAGAGGTCAAATATTTGGGAATCATCTTGGATAAAAAAACTCACTTGGAACTCTCACCTGAACAAGACAATTTCGAAGTCCACAGCGGCGTTCTGGATATGCCGCAAACTCTTCGGATGAACTTGGGGGCTAAAACTAGGTATGATCTATTGGTCGTACATGGCGGTTGTCAGACCCATTATTGCGTACGCCTCAATCGTCTGGTGGGATAAAACTAGACAAAAAACAAGCCAATAGAAGCTGAAGAAGCTTCAGAGGCTTGTCTGTCTAGGTATTACGGGAGCTATGTTCATTACTCTTACGGTAGCAGTGGAGGTCTTACTGGACCTACTTTCACTGCACAAACAAGTAGAAGAAGAATGACTAGTGAGTGCTCTGAGAATAGGACCCAAAAGCCTAAGAAGAGGACGCTTAAAAATATTGAACTCAATAAGGGAGCAGGTCCTGGCGATTCCAAGGAATTTTACGCCAGTTGAATATCACTTTGGAGCCACCTATGAAGTGGTCATAAATGACCGCCAGGAAAGCGCTTGGAGGTTGGCCCAGCTGCAGAAAGACCAGGAGCCGGGATAGGCATATATGGCCCGAAGTATAAGGAATCACTGCCGGGCTGTAGGAAGGCTTCTTTCAACTCTATAAACCGAAATATTGGCAGTGGAAATTTGTGCCTGAGTATGTCTATCCAGACAGTACAAAGGAGCAAGAATTTGCATTGCCACAGACAGCCAGGCGGCCACTAAGGTGCACTTGGAGGCCTACGACTCTGAGTCAAAAACCACCTGGAACTACAAAAAATCGCTCACACAGCTGGCTGAGAGCAACAAACTTACTTTAATGTGGATACCTGCTCAGCAGGGTATCGAGGGAAATGAAGAGGCGGATGCCGTCGCAAAAAAAGGAGCTCAAACAACATTTATTGAACCGGGGCCCACATGCGGGATGTCGCCATCCCAAATAAGGGAAGAAGTCGATAAATGAGGAACTACGCAAAAAATGCCTACTGCATGAAATAGCATTCCAGGTCATAGTCAACGACAAGCCAAACAGCTCATTGCGTTATCTTGAACCAAAACGCAGCTCATCCTATCGCTCTCCAAAAACGAAATAAGACTTTTCACGGGTCTACTCACTGGTCACTGCGTAGTTTTAGTTACCACCTGCAAAAAATGGGTAATGAAAACTCACCTATTTGCAGGCTATGCGCAAAGGCAGACGAAACCACCGTGCACTCACTCTGCGAGTGCGAAGCACTGACACAAGAAAGACTTACACTTTACACTGCTGGGAGGTGTTGAACTGACACCCGCAGATATCAGAGGTAAGTCTCCCAAGGAAATCATACGATTCAGTGAAGAAGTACGAGTAGATTGCCTGAGACATTAAATAGAAGCATGGATACGCATAAAAGATCTTATAGGCCGCAGTGCAGAGAGGATCCTTCAAGACCAAATGACCACTTCTGATCTACAATCTACAATCTACAACCCTCAAGTGAATTTGATCCCACTGACCATCAGGAACGCTACCTCCAGATACAGAGAGATACAGCCTTCGAACTTTGTTAGTATAACAACCCTTGACAAAAATTAGAGAAACGGGGTCGTAATGATCTATAGGAGACTTATAGCCCAGTCAAAATAGGTTTCAACCGGAAATAAATTCGGAAGTTGACGAAATTTGGTGAATCGATGCAGAATTTAACGTAGAATAACATACTGAAATTCCCAAAAATTCTAAGGCTTGGCGTTTTTTCTAGAACCTATAAAAGAGCGTAATCTTTGAAAATTTTCAATTTTTTCTGAATAACTTGTAAACTATCACCTTTATGGAAACAAAAACTCGAGCAGCAAATGTAGCTCGTCAAATTCCCAAGAGGTCAGTACTGAACTCATTACTTTGTGGTCAATAGTCTTTGATATACAGCGTCCGCAAGCAGTAAAAATTACTCAAAATTTATTTCCGGATTTCACGTAACAATTTGCATAGTGTCAGCTCAGGGGCTGTAACGTGGAAAGAAAATGTCGGATTTCAATGTAATTAACATGTTTGGCAAGCCAATTCAACATTCGGTATCACACTTTTGTCCAGAAGTCGCCAACTTTAAAATGGTACTTTTCCTCGACCTTTGAAATCGATACTTGATGTCCCAAAGAATCCCCAAAATTCGATTTTTCTATACCATACCATTCGCTCAATTTTTCACTTAGGGCAAAACCATCCAGGGAGTATATGAAGAATTGAATACCAGAAAATAGCATGTTCTGGAATCTTTTTCCCAGGGATAGTTCCTGAGTTATATGGGTTGAAAGACTAAAACGACCTATTTGGAAAAAAAGATAGTGGTCCGGACACCAACTGTTGAATACTGTATAGACAATACAAATAGAGAAGACCATATGTTATCACCACCGTCGTCACGGATATTGGGGCATCAAAAATCAGCCAACCTTTTTTTGAATAATGGACTCACCTGGTTCCTACGCAACCGTAAAAATCCGTGATGACATGTGTCTTTTCTATTTGTATTGTCTATACGGACCTTGCATCTGATTATACAAAATGCCACTTAGCAGACGTATTAAATATATTGATGTATTTTCTACGTCTGCCAAGTGGCATCTTACACCTCAAATGCAAGGTCCTTACCGTAATCAGCAGTTAGTATCTGGACTACCTATTTTTTTTCTAAAAAGGTCGTTTTAGTCTTTCAACCCATATACAGGTGCGTGCTGGGACCCTTAAAAGGGCCCGGGCAAATTCATGGTAAAAAAAGTGAGAAAGTAGATTACTTCTTTTTAAAAGTGAAAAAATAGAACACTTATCTTTGAAAGTGCGAGCGAAGCGAGCAAAATGGCGCGGCGGGCGAAAATTTTTCGGAATGATAATAATAATGCTAATAGTAATACCGGAAACAAATTTCAAATAGGTAAGTTCCAGTTTTTCTATTTTCATTCTCTTTTTTTTTTTGATTCAACACTAGGTAAATGTTAGCAAATCGAAACTACCTGGACTCGTCTCAAAAAAAAAACAATGTAAACAAAAAAATTCAAAAATGTAAAAAAAAAACAAGAAAGCCCCATTGAGGCCCTACGGCTGAGGGCCTACCGGGAAATGCCCGGCTGCCCATATAACTCAGGAACCATCACTAGGAACGAGATTTCGAAACATGTTGTTTTTTTGGTATTCAATTCTCCATATATCCCCTGGGTGGTTCTGCCCTACTTGCAAAATGAAGCGAATGGCATAGTTAGAAAAAAATTGATTTTTGGGGATTCTTTGGGACATCAAGCATCGATTTCAAAGGTCGAGGGAAAGTACCATTTCGAAGTTAGCGACTTCCAGACAGAAATGTGATACCGCATGTTGAATTGACTTTCCAGACATGTAAAACACATTGAGATCTGCCCATTGCTGTTCATGTTACAGCCCCTGAACTGACACTATGCAAATTGTTACGTACAATCCGAAATAAATCCGGGTTCAGCAAGAAAAAAAAGTTTTAGGGCTCTCTTGTGCGTTTTGAAGCCATGTTGCATTGGAAATTACTAAGAAAAGAGTTCAAGCTTCTCATATCTGCAAAAATTGAGTCTTTCCAGTAGGAACATTGAAAAAATGCTGTTGAAAAAGGTGTACTGAAGAGGTCACCTCTTTCTTGGGAAAATGATATTGCGAAAAAATTGACTTCATATTTGGGCTTACGGAACGCGATATATTCGGGAACGCAACAAAACATATGGATTAATCATTTCCTTGCACAGCAGAAAAAAAAGAAACAGTTTTTTCGACCTCTGCGAAAGAATTTTTTGTCAAGTGTGAAGAATGAATCGGACACGACGACATTTGATGAAAACATTTTCAATAGACCCGTAAGCTTCACTTATGACATACATGACGATACTCAATGATCATTTTGTGGAAGCTCTTGCATCTTGAAAATTTGGAGGGCCCCCATTGGCCCCCTAAGGGACAAAATATCGAGTGCTGCGGGTCAAATCGCTTGTCTCGGTATAAAGTACGCCCATGCAAAATCTCGTTACTGCACTCCAAAATGCGGTATGCTTTTGTGTACCGCTTACACTAATAATTATTATTATGCAATGGATTGTACTGACGGTTCATTTGAACCGCCCTGTGATGATGAAAATGCAGTGTATCAGTAGAACCTGTCCTGTTTGGAATAGACTGCAAGGGCAGGGGCGGACTGGGGTTCTAAAAGTTAGGCCGCTGGTGTGATTTGGGGGCCCCTCTGTGACGTGGAGGGGGATCACAGGCTGAAACTTTTTTTTTTAATTTCAAGTTGAAACTATTATGATTGGTAATTTTTATTTTTATTTAAATTTAAATGCAATTTTCAATGTTACATTGTCACCGTGTCGGGAAGTCATGTACGCGAAAGTGAAAATTTTAGAGAATATGCGAGGAATGGTTAGTTTCCTTCGAGTGATTTGCAGTGTAAACGATAAGGGACATTGTCTTCACTGGTTGGTGAGTCTTCGCCAAAGCTATAAGGTTTTTGCCGGCCTTATAGGAATGTAAAAAGGAAAGACCCACTGGTCACGAGAGAACTTATTCTTCAGATGGACAATATGGATAGTAGAACAATGATTTATGGAGTTGAACTGTACGGAGACGAGACAATTTGGGCGTGAGTAGGTACACTGTGTTGTCTGCCAGCATATGCCTTCATACCTTGCTTGCTGTTGCAGCAGGTATAATAAGTAGAGCTAGAGCTAGAGTAGGTACCTTAGTAGAGAAGATTTAGCCTTTTGGGCGGTGGGCCTTTTCATCCGTGTAGTATCCTGCCGATCTTCGACATCATTCATTTCATTAGTAGCCGCCAGAAACCTTACAACCTTGGCGGAGACCCACCAACCAGTGAAGGCAAACCAAACCTCCAAAGAAACTCACGATGCCTGGCATATGCTCAAAAATTTTCACTTTCGCATACATGATACCACGACACGGTGACAAGGTGTCACATTAAAAATTGCACGTGTAGACAACTGACTGGCATTCTCTTGTCATTGTATCATTCGTACCAACACAACACAATTTTTCCATAGCTTGCTCTAATGCAGGAAGCCTTGAAATTGATTATAGGTACCTACTGAAACCATATTCATTGTCACAAACTGTAAATTCTCACTGCTGAACTACATCTATTGCGCTATAATATCACTGCCCTTATTTATTAAAGAAAAAATAACAGGAAGGGGGCCTTGGGGCCCATTTTGTTTTCGTGTAATTTGTTTTGTATTTTTTTAACCCAATAACCTCGCCAATTACTTTTGGTCTGCGGGGGCCCCTGTGCAAGGGGGTTGAAGACGTTCAAAGGGGGTAGCGTTCCTGATGGTCACTGGGATCAAATTCGATTTAGGGTTACTTTGTGAAGCAAAGTTATGCACTTCTACCATATTTGAGCCAGGAACCATGACCTTGGAGAGAACCGGCAGCATTGAACGTGGATTTGTCGAAGTTACTCCCTTGAAAATTCAGATGGGGGCGATGCATAAAAAACTGTTTTGAAGTTTTCAGAAATGCATTGGGGCATTTTGTAGCCAGAAGAACGACCTACCCGGCATAACCACGTTCTTTGAAATCCGTTGGTTTTCCTCCAAGATTTTTGATGTTGAGGTAGCGTGAAACTTTTGGGTGGACCTGGACCAGTTTAATCACCTGTTTAGTTATCTTGTCCACTCGCGCTTGCACAGAAGCATTTAGAAGCCTATGGTTTTTGTGGCATACCTTAATAATGCGTTCGCAATATTTTGCTTGTAAAACTTGAGAAGCACGACCGTCACGATAGAAAATCAACAGGGTTCTAGCCTCTGTCTTGTTACAGGTTACAGGCACTTGAGTCATCCGGGTAATTAGTATAGGGCGCATAATGCAATTTTGATAGAGCAGCCAGTTAATTACTGGAAAGAGGTATCTTGTGTCTCTGATGGAACAATGTCATGCACGATGGCATCACGAACGTCGTCGGTATAGTGTGGTGATGGTCTCGACGACGAGGCGCATCATATTAGTTCCGATGAATTATGCAGACATCAGTCGGATGCACGACATTGCAATATATGATAACGCCATGTGATATTCATCTAGAGCCGGCCTCCTCTACACCACGCCGTGAATTATTTGAATATTTAGTATATAGTCCCTACAACATATTGCAATAGCAAGAGAGCGTCGTCAACACATCATCTCTGCCCGTGACACTAAAAATCTGCACCGCACCACACGCCATACCATACGAGTACGTTCGGACAGACGGCTCGTAATGTACGCCCCCGGAACGCTTGCCGCTACCCATATACGACGTCTCGCATCGTTGGTGCCCGTGTGTGTGCGATTTCAAAAGGATACAAAGTATGGCACAACAGAATATTTTTATGATGGCACAGTAGACGCAAAGGAGTGCGGTATAATAAAATCGCTACCTTATGGAATTTTAAAAGGAAAATAGATTTCGTTCACTGTCTACTTTAAACTTTGAGCGGATCCCACTTTATTGGATCGAGCTCCAGCCATAATGCCAATGATTTTTTTCCATATTCTGCATTGTGAGCAGGGGCGGCGGAAGTGTATAATTATTATTGGGGGGCACAAGTAAGAGGGAAAAGAAGTGTGAGCGAAGCGAAGCGACAATTTGTTCGGAAAAAAAGGCGTGATAATCTTTTTTTGGCAGGTACCTATTGTGATAGCTTCAGTTGAAGTGTATTAGGAACGGCATGGCATTTGATAGGGAAGAAACTGATTCTTATGAAAAAAAACGCTGCTTCTAGCAATATCGATTATTGAATACATAATTTTCAAAAAAATTATTGAATAATGTTTTGAATTTTAAAATCTTCTTTTTTCCAAATTGAATTATTACTGTTACATATTTCGCGTACTGGTTCGTTAATTAATTGAGACGATCGTTTCAAAACACACACTGTTTATTACTGCGTACTACAATAAAAATAAATATACCCGCCAACAATTGTTTACGCTTGGAAATATCGCTGAGACTACTTCGCTCTTATCGCAATCGATCACTTCCAATTTATAACTGCCCGTAAGCCGACGATTGATGCTTTATATAGGTCCGACTAATTCATCTCGAATGTTCCATTGGTCCTCCAGCAAATTCCACAGTGACCCGGCATACGGTTTTCATGCGACTCCCGAAAAATCATACTCATTTCACGGGAATCACCAGCGTGCGGTGAATACGGAACCTCCGCCAAAATGGACAGATGTGTCTTGACCCACCGATCAAGGCCATGTATTTCAATCACCAAGCCATCGAGTATTATTCTGGAAATGTCCAGAGCTCCGCACTTGTACACTGCGACCTGATGGGAAAGTCTAGAGAGATCGCCTGTTCACCAGAATGCCGGGAATCGCCGCTCGTAGTATTGCCTCCCTTTAAGCCTGTTCGTTCCGAATGGGCTCATCGTTACTCCCCGAGTAACGTGTGAGGCGATCAAGATGGACAACTTTCATCTTGGCTCTCGGGGCTCGCTGGATTCTGTACACGACGTCATTAATCCTCTTGAGTCTTGACTACCGTGTACGGTCCTTCCCACGACGCGACGGATGCAATTTCGGAGACCTTCCTTTCTTGCGTCGAGGAGTGTACAACCAGACCAGGTCACCAGCTTGAAATCCCGTTGAGTTAGCCTTCCGGTCTTAGCGCGTCTTCATTCGATCGGTGGCGACTCGAATCCGTTTCCGAACCAACTCCTGGATGTCGCATATCTTTTGCTTCAGGTCGTCTATGTAATCGGGAATGTCTTCAGGATCATTCTCCGGCGTGCCAAATTGTAAATCGCAGGGGAGGCGAATTTCTCGGCCAAAAAGATCTCGTGACGGTGTTTCCCGTAGTGTCGTGAACGGCAGCGCGATACGCCATTAGGAAGATCGGCAGATGACGATCCTAGTCTCGCTGATGCTCGTCGACGACCTCTGACAGGTGCTGCTCCATCGTCCGGTTGAACCGTTCACCATTCCGTCGGACCGCGGATGAGGGGCGTCGTCCTGGTCTTCTGTATCCCGAGTAGAGTACAGATAACTTGGAACACGTTGGATTCGAAGATTCGTTCCTGCTCTGACTATAATTCTAGAGGTACTCCGAAACTGCTAATCAGATTGTCCGCCAGCACCCTTGCCACTGTGGAAACCTCTTGGTTGGGTAGGGCCTGGCGTACGCTTCTGGCCACTTGCTGAAGTAATCCATGGCAACCAGGATGTATTTGTTGCCATCTTCCGTTGTCGGGAACGGGCCAGCCACATCGATCGCGATGCGTTCAAAAGGCGCTTTACCATTGTAAGTTTTCAGCTCCCCTCGGCTGCGAGTTCTTGGTCCTTTGCTGGCCGCACAAACCTGCACTGGCGACACCATGTTTCCACGTCGTTCCGGCAGTTCACCCAGTAGAACCGCTCGCGCACCTTGGCTAACGTCTTGTTCACCCCAAGGTGCCCTTCAATGACGCCATCGTGCATCTCCTTCAGGACCTCTTCCACTCTCTTCTTGGGAAGCACCAATTGAACCATCTTCTTCCCATCGGGACTCTCCCAGACTCTTTCAGCAGTCCATTCTCTATTCTCAGAGAATTCTACTGTGCCCAAAGAGTCTTGAATTCGGGCCCTCCACCAGAGATCTCGGCCCACTCTGGTCTGCCCTGGCCAAGCTCCTTTCTTCCAGCAAGTGTGCCCTGGCCGGGCTCTCACGCTGCTCCTTCTTGAGCTCAGCCGTAGTCCAATTCCTTGGAGTGTCAACGACAATCGCCTTGACTCCGACGTATGTATGTATGTATGTATATTTAATCATTCCTCATTTACAATGTAAATATTATATTGCACTATAATAGCCCTGGGCCATGGAATACGTCAAAACTTAAAAAGCAAAGTGTAGATAACAAAGCAGAAAAAGAAACAAAACAAAACAAAAACGCAAACACAAACAAAAACCGGCCGGCAAAACACCGCACCACAAGGAACTCGTACTGAGATGGACATCTCCTCGCCCAGGAACTGTTGGAATGAGTAGTGTGCCCTTCCAGTCAGGTAAGTCTTCAACATTAACCTCATTTGTCTCGTTGGGAGGCTCTTGACGGATTCAGGTACTTTGTTGTAGCATTTTATCACGTTGCAAACCACATTTCTTCGTTCCATTTCAAGGCGAGGTCTCGGGATACGTAAGTCCTGCCTACCCCTGGTGAAGTGACCATGCTGGCAGCCATGGTGAGCAAACAGGTCATAGTTTTCCCTTGCAAATGTTACGCACTCCAATATGTACATATCAACAACCGTGAGTATGTCGTGTTCTTTAAAAATTGGCACGCATGAGTCCGTTTGCTTCAAGTTGAATATACTCCGTAGGCATCGCTTTTGGATTTTTAGGATTTCGACGGTTCCCATTCTTCTGGTCTACCCTCTTGCAGTGCTTACAGTCCTCGTTGCATGGTCTTCGAGAAAAAGGATCCGCGTTGCCTTGACTTCTGCCAGGGCGATGTTGGATTTTAAAGACATAAATTGTTGCAGTTTCTCGATCCACCGTGCCAACTGTCCCTCGGGATTCTCAAACTGCAGTAGCCATTTCAGGGCAGCGTGGTCAGTCATCACCAAAAATTTCAGGCCAGAGGTACTGGTGAAATTGATCGACAGCTTTCACTATGGCCAGTAGCTCCCTACGCGTCACGCAGTAGTTTCTTTCAGGCTTGGACAACACCTTGCTGTAGTACTCCACTACTCGCTCCTGGCCCTGCTGGTGTTGTGACAGCACTGCTCCAATTCCGCTGTTGCTGGCATCAGTGTCCAAGATATACTGTCCTTGTGGAAGAGAATATGTCAGAATAGGACTCTAGCACAATGCAACCTTCAAAGTCTTGAAGGAGTGTTTACATTCCTTGGTCCACAGGAATGGCGCACGGTCTTCAGTCAGTTTGTGCAGGGCTTAGCAATGTCAGCGAACTTCTCCACAAATCGACTGTAGTATGTGCATAAAACCAAGAAACTTCTGACTTCATGCTGATTTCTTGGTCGTGGTCATTCTCGGACAGCATCCAGTTTCGCTGGATCGGTTTCGATTCCTTCCGACGACACTACGTGCCCCAAAATTCTGACTTGCTTTTGAAAGAGCACGCATTTCTTTGGGTTGAGCTTGAGGTGTGCACCTCGAAGACGTCGAAATACCTCCCGGAGGTTCTTTAGGTGTTCCTTGAATGCTCGACCGATGACCATTACGTCGTCGAGGTGGACTAGGCAAGTTTTCCAAGTAAGACCTCGCAAAACGCACTCCATTAGACGTTCAAACGTGTCGGGTGCGTTACAAAGTCCAAACGGCATCACAGTAAACTGATAAACGCCGCCTTCTTTTTGTCATCGTTGTGGTGTGCGGTCATCGAAGAGTGGTTACTTGCCAGTAACCACTCTTCAGGTCAAGCGTCGAAAACCATCTCGATCCAGGCAGCATGCTTAAAGTGTCGTCAGTCCGAGGCAGTGGATAGCTGTCTTTCTTTGCCACATCATTGAGTTTGCGGTAGCCCACACAAAATCGCATACTCCCATTTTTCTTCGTGACCAAAACAACCGGTAAGGACCATGAGCTCATCACTTCTACTTTTATGAATCGCGTCGCAAGCTCCTTCTCCTTGCCACTCAGATGTTTCCAGTCAGGCGAGACCATCTCCACCAGCTTTTTCCCTAAGAGCTTGGGAGTCGCAGCCTTTGTCGATACGTCTTCACAGCGCGAGATTTATCTACGGGTTCACACTTGACACTTGCCCAGGCTCTCTCCTTCCTTGATTGTTTCACATGTCTTGTTCGGGTCAATGACTCTGATCGGGATTTTCGTCTTGTCCATGTTAATCAATGTCTTAACCATTATCACATGGTAGCTCTGTCGGGTTCAGCAATGCTGGCGACATGTTCTCCAAGTTGTCCGCTTAGTGTTGCTCACACGATTTTCTCGGAGTTAGTGGCTACACGAACTCCGAAAGTAGGCGAATTTCCTCGGCGGCCTTCATGGATGTTCTAAGCGCCATTTCTTGTTCTCACATCTTCAGCGTCCGCTGTCCAACATCCAGGATGAATCCGTACATTAATCAAGTCCAGGTCAAGTATGAAGTCATCAACAATGTCAGCGACCAGGAACTTTTCTCGCAGCAGAAACCGTCCAAAGCGGATGCTCACTCCAGCTTCTCTGTACAATGTAGCAGACTCTCCGGTAGCTGTAGCCAAACGAGCGCCGTCCCTCAGTGGCACAACGCGTTGCTTTCGAAGAATCCCACGTCGAACAATTGACTTCGTGGCTCCCGTATCGATTACGAACACGCAATTGTCCTCGTCAAGCTCTCCACTAAGAAGAAGGCTATTGGGTGACTTCTGCAGCACTGAGAAGGAGTAACTCCTGGTGCATTGGGGACCGCCAGCCAGCGTGCGCCCCTTAGCGCTAGCTGGAATTAGTTTTCCTGATAGCGTCTATCAGGGCTGAGAGTTCTCCGTACTGGTATGGAACGGTCACTTGAACTCGACCTCTGCCTGCAGTCCCGACGCAGATGTCCTGGTCTTCCACAGCCGAAGCAACGCAGTCTTTCTCCAGCTCTTGGCTCGCCTTGGGGCTTGTTCCAAGATAAAGCGCCGAGGATTTCTTCAAGTATTTCCTCCATAGATTTCTCGGAAGTATGCAATGCTCCGGATTCGTCAAAGCTCACCTCCCTAAGACGATGAGGGCGCGAAGCATCTTTGGCTGCCTCAATGCGAATAGCTTGGATGAGTGCGTCGCTGATGTTGGCTGGATTGCTGATTATGACCATCTGACGCAGATCTGGATCTTCTAGTTCACCCACGAAGGCTTCTTTTGCGGTGTCTTTTGAAACATCCGCTGGATGTGCTGAATAGGCTAGGTGAACCAGCCTCAGGACTTCGGATCCGAATTCCTGGAGGCTTTCTCCGCTCTTTTGTGTCCTGGCCTTTAGCTGGGTTTGATGGATCTGCCGCTCATGGTTGTCCCCATATCTGAGCTCCAGGACCCTGGTCAGCTCGACAAAGTCCTTCTGCTCATTCTTCGGAATCGTCTGGAGCAGCTCCAATGCTGGGCGTCTGAGAGCCAGGACTAGAGCTGTAGCTCTGTTATCCTCGCTCCAGTTGTGTGCTTCGGCAGCCGCATCGAACTGCCTCTTATAGGTAGTCCATGGGCTTTTTCTATCGAAGTTTGGCAGCTTCACACGATGGACACCCGCTGAACTGACCATCGCAGCCCTGGCGGCGGTTTTCTGAACCTGTTGCTCCAACTTCGTTATGTTGGCATTCACCGCTTCCACTTCTTTTTCTAGCTTGCTCACGCTGCCGTCGAACGCGTTTGTTGTTTCACAAGGGCTAGAATTTCTCCCCTTTCCTCCAGGCGTTTTCTTTCCTGTTATTCTAGCAGGTTTCTCAATTTCTGTTCCTGCCCCACTAAAAGATTCTTCAGTTCTTCCTTGTCTTCTAGACGCTCTTCGACGCGTTTCTTTTCCTGTTCTTGCAAAATATTCTTTTGTTCCTGCATCATCGTCATGATGCTCGCCTAAGTGTCTTCGATCGAAGACTCTTCGACTCCTGTCTTCGACATGCTTCTCGTCGCCGGCATTTACCAACCAATTACGGTATTTCCGAACTCCTTGTAGTCGCAGACCAAATTACTTTCACTTATACCGCTTTCTGACACCAAAGTTACGTATTTCGCGTACTAAATAGTTCGTTTATAATTGAGACTATCGTTTTAAAACGCACACTGTTTATTACTGCGTATTACAATCAATACGCCAACAACGCCAACGCCAACAATTATTTACGCTTGGAAATATCGCTGAGACTACTTCGATTTTATCGCACTCGATCACTTTCAATTCATAACTGCCCGTAAGCCGACGATTGATGCTTCATATAGGTCCGACTAATTCATCTCGAATGTTCCATCCAGCGAATTCCACAGTGACCCGGCATACGGTTTTCATGCGACTCCCGAAAAATCCTACACATTTCGCGGGAAACACCAGCGTGCGGTGAATACGGCACCTCCGCCAAAATGGACAGATGTGTCTTGACCTACCGTTCAAGTCTCCATGTGTTTCAATCACCAAACCATCGCGTATTATTTTGGAGATGTCCGTACACTGCGACTTAATGGGAGAGTCTAGAAAGATCGCGTGTTTACCAGAATACAAGGGAATCGCCGCTTGTAACAATACTTACTTAAACCATGCAACGATAGCGCCCTGTATGTTTGAATTAAATTCTGTTTAAATAGAAATGATCATGAAGCATTGAAATTTTCATCATATTTTTTTTTTGGCCAATAAGGAGTTACGTTACAACCCAGTTAAAACCCTCCTAAGTCACAAATTTTAAACACACGTAACTCGTAAGATTTTTGTCTTTTGTTTGCAGCTTATTCCAGCATGAAGAAAATTTCTTCATTGAAAAAATTGAGGGGGGGGGGGCAGGCCCCGCTTATTCGCTCAAGACTGTGATTGGGGGATGCTATGGCCCCCTTGCCCCCCTTCCGATTCCGCCGCCGCCCTTTATTGTAAGTACCGTATGATCAAAAACTTTCCTCCTCTAGGCAGGCTGTGGTCTGGTCATTGGCAGGCACACAAGGCTGATTTTGGCCAGGCCACAGCCTGCCTAGAGGTGGAAAGTTTTTGATCATACGGTACCTATTATTATAAATAACAATTAGTTTACGTCTCGGTTCACGTATTACAGACTTGCAGAGCATGCATAGTCATAAAATTAGGAACGGACATGTCTTGCTACCCTTGGTGAAATCTGACAATACCCGAGACACGTAAATCTGGGAACGTTTAATCGATTCGAATCTCGATCTCGTGTGTTCATTTCCCATTCGAACGTTAGCGTTAGGTGTGCTTGACGCTTATACGAGTGTCCTGGGTGTCCTTGAAAAAAGCCGGATTACGCCTACCATTCCGGACAAGGCTCCTTTCCTTACATCACTGCGCACCACTGACACAGGCAATGTTTCATGTGGTCGAATAGCTCCCCGGTCACTTATAATACTCCTGCTACCCGACCGATACTCCCCACTTGTTATCTTATCTACGTGCATCCTTTCCTTTGAGAGTATAGAGCTACGCTACACACACAGCCAGACCTTCAGAGGACAGCCCGGAGACCAATGTCTTGATGGTCCATTTCCATATTAAATACCCCTCCTTTATATTATGGTACAATTGAATTATACCGCCGGCCGTAAATCCGATGAATAATGCAAGTATGCGCAACCAGAAAGGGACTAATCCAATCAAAATTTCATAGGAACCGAATTGTTTGTCCCCAGACTAAAATACTCATCATCATATTCCATTTCTCTCACTTCTCTTAATCTTCGCTTCCGAATTACATTACAACAGTCGAGAACCTCGTAAAAAAGGTCTAAACTCCAACGCTATTAAATTCTTTCAGCTCTAGATAGTAATTTATGTTACTTTTGCCAAACGCTAACTTTGCTAAAGCTTTCGATTAATGTTTAAACGAAATCCCGATGTGCGGGATAGGAAATACGAAATATAGTTTGACGTGCCTCTGGAACGGAAGACAAGGGTGTGACGCTAAATACATTCCAGTGAAATTAGAATTAGGCGGTACACATTAAAATTAAACCGTTCTATGCCGTTGTTAAATTATCGAGCTTAGGCTTTCCAGGGATTCTTCTATATACCACACCAAATAGTCAAGCATTAAAGATGTACTTCTGTAAGGAGCAGACTTATCTTTGACTTGTCTAGAAAATTGTTAGTTCAACATTAAACTGAATTCTAAGTACCTATACCATCCAAAAGAATCAAGGGTTCAACATTGTTTTCTAAGAGTTGTTAGTTTGCTAATAATTGAAACTGGCATGCGCATTTAGCACTTAGCTCATATAATTATTTATTAAACAAATAAACAATGCCTTTCTATTCCTACATGATCGTAGGTTGCCAAAATGACAAAGGATAGTATCATAAACAGGTATAAGACTATAGTATATTATTCAACGAGCTGATAATGATATAGTTATAATCCACAAGGGTGTAGTTTGGGACACGAGCGACAGCGAGTGTCGTAAAACACCCGAGTGGATTATAATCATTATATGGAAGTAGAATACTATGCTTTATCTACGACAATTCAAAAATTCAATAATTGTGTTGAATGAACCTCCATTATTATTTTGTCTAATAATGAAGTTTCTACCATCATGTAAACCGTTCAATGATTGAGAAGCACTGAATGAATGACCACCTACCACCTGACAAATTATTTTGCCACTGCGGCTGCAAAGGATTGCAGCACGCACCGCGTTGGTGGATGGTGGACGGCAGTCCGCCAAGAAGACAGCCG
Source organism: Anaspis maculata (assembly GCA_949128115.1). Classification (NCBI taxonomy): domain Eukaryota; kingdom Metazoa; phylum Arthropoda; class Insecta; order Coleoptera; family Scraptiidae; genus Anaspis; species Anaspis maculata. The sequence continues at coordinate 66,419,858 of OX421962.1, read as the reverse complement.
ACTTGCAGTCAACACAAGTCAATTTGTGTCGAGACTTTTCCGGCAGTAAATTCAGGACCGCTGATTTCGCCGCTTCTAAAATTTCTGGAGGTTCATACTCCTCGTTTTCGTAGGAATTCATTCTGGCTTCGTGAATGTAGCAAAATAAAAATTCACAGTGACAGGTACCTGGTAAATTTTTTATTTGACATTTGACTAAAAATCAAGTCATATCATAAGCCTCCTTGATATGTTACATTTACGGAAATTGACACTTGTGGTTGGTTGGAGCCATTGGGTATGAGCCCATAACCCACGGGGCGGGGCTTTGGCAGTGAGTTATAAATGTCATTAATCAATCAGAAACGCATAATTAATGTCAAAATTATTTAATAGAAGTAGATAAAGGTATAAAATTGGGTTTTTAACAATAATGTTACGAATTTCGCGTACGGTTTCGAATATAATAATTGAGACGATCGTTTTAAAACACACACTCTTCATTACTGCGTACTACATTGAATACACGCCAACAATCCGCTCAATTAGTGTGACGTCAAAACGTGGCCTAGGTCAAGGTTTGGTATGAAAACAACGAACACGTAAGTTGGCAAGACTTCTTGTCAAAGTGACAGCTAATGGGATATTTGTGTATTGTGATTTATTTATGTTTATCAACGATTCAGAGGTAAGTACAACGACCCTCCTGTAGGGTGTTTCGTAACCAAAAGGGCTTTCGAGGCTAGGAATGCTAATTAAATGCCCATTTTACAATTTGTTTGGCAGCTGCAGTCCTGCAGTGGAGGGTTTGGGAAGGGGTAGAGGGGAGAATATCAGGAGTGACAGTAAGTGCTGCCAACCTAGCAGAGATGGTTTTCATACAAAACCCTGACCCAGCAAAATTTGGCCTAACTTTGAACGTAGACAACTTTAGAATGCTACAAGCGATTCAATCAATTTTTAGACCGTTCGCTAGTCCATTCCTTCAGCGATTAGTCCGTATTTTCCAAAAACATGAAATATTCCACCTGATATTTCTACAGGGTGTTCAATAGACTGGCGCAAAGTTACTGAAAGTTTGACATAGGTATACTCCCTCTCATGCAAACATTTTTTTCTTGGATTTCAGTATCATCAGCAAGAAGGTAGAACTCATTCCTCGGGACGGCTCTTGAATTTTCAGTTCATCTCTTCAATTTACGGATTGACGGTACAGTTGTAACTTCCATAGTCGCTGACCGATTTTCGAGATTTCAGGCTCATTTTGAAGCTAAAGCTTCAGGTAGGATCATACGTTCAGCATCAATAACTCAAGGCAAGCATCAAAAATACAGGGCTGCATAAAATGTGACCAAAACCTGAACTGCTCTTGGAAGCTTGGAATTGGAAGCTGAAAAGACAATGAGGAGAAACCTCCATTTCCAAAGTAACCATGGTTCAATCAGCGCAGGATCGGAAGGGAACCAAAACAGACGTCACCCGCCCAGAGCAAAAGGTCTGAGTCTCATGCAGTTAGCAATATATTTGTCGATATTTGAGATCTCTTGTTTTCCTGCAGAGGATATTATGTCATGGAGATCCCGGCCCTCCAGGAGCAATGTACCTCTAAATTCAGACATCACCTAGAATGCAGTTTTAATCCAGCTCACTAAGCCTTTTTTTCACGAAGGATTATAATTGAGCTATAACTATAAACTATAATTGAAGTTGAATTATGATTTTAACGTCTTCATCACTTCAGCACCTGCTGCAGTCTAAATTGACAATGAAAGGAGATTATGAATTCGAGAATTTTGTAAACCAGTTGTATTTTTTGTTTGAACAGTTGGTTTGATGGAAACAAATCAGTCGCCTTAAAGCTCTGCGAGGGAGATGATCCAACGACATGCTACTGATCTTATGCATAAAAGCCAATTCTTCTTTAATCAGTGAAAGTTTGATTGCCTGAATGCCTAGTTCCACTCATATCATAAGCCTGCGGTGTTTTGCTTCAGGTGAAATACTTTTTTCGAGACTTTTTTAAAGAAACTAAGTTGAATCCTTTCGAGTTCTTCTATGTGCAAAACTCCCCATGTCACGACGCAGTATAAAAAAGAATAAGGAACAACAACCAAACGCTCTGATAGAGCTTCATTATGCACTCCCAGTTTGTAATTTTGTCTGTTCCCTGTACGTGCCGCTATAGGAGAATGTTACCTCTAAATAATAATAATAGCTCCTATCTCTATCTTTTTTTCTTTGAATTTTTTTTTCTTTTGTCTAATTTTTGCTCCTCTGCGAAATATCAAAATCTTTTACTTTTCTGAGTTTAGGTCCAGTTTCATGTCCTGGCAATACAAAGCAACAATAATTATAGACCTCTGTGAAGATGCAGGTGAGTCGGCAAGTAAAACTATGTCATCTGCATACTTGAGCAACAATAATTCCTGTCCCGAGTCCATAGACACACCCCCAGTGCCGCCGAAAGGGTGGTTCAGAAGGTGATATATCACCGGGGCCCGGAGCCCCGTGGGGGCCCGTGAGAGAAAGTCAATTTTCTTTTTCTAGCTCACAAACAAAAAGTGAAAAAGTTGAAAAACCAAAAACAAAATCCCAATTTTTTTACTGTCTACCTTTTACTTGGTACTTACTTAATATGTCACAAATTCAAAGAAAAGCAATTTCGCACAGCAGAAGACGAAATTCACAGACAAGCTACTGTTTTGGTGATGGAAAATGCCTATAATTATTATCATCTGCCACCTTTACGATAAATACCAAATGGAGAAGGGTAGGGCTTAGGCAATCACCCTGTAGAACTCTCTCCGTAACCCCGATCCCATTGCTATCAGGCTGCTCAGGATCATCTTTATGATCCTCACGATACGATAAGATAATACTTCAGAGGAAGTATATGTTCGCATTTACATAATTATAAGCTCCTTATAGTCCTTATCAGTTTGGCATTTATTCCTTGGGAAAACAACTCAAACCATAGCAAGTTGTGATTCACTGAATCACTGATGCCTTTTTGAGGTCAATGAAAAATGCATACACTCTTCTCCTTGGTAGACGTAGGTGATCGTTCAAAATTGCATTCAACAAAAAACGTTGTCCTGACAAGATCGATTCCTGCGGAAACCATTTTGACCGTTTGGAAGTATTCGCGCGCTTCTCGCATAAGTCATTATTCGGTTGTAGTAAAATGTATAAGAAACATCAGCTAGCAAATCGTTTATCACATTCAGTGGTTACGTTACAACATTATCATCAAGAGCTTCGCACCGTGCGTGCAGCTTGCTGGTTGAGTCTCGAATCTCTGTTATCGCGCCCCGTCCACCGCCGAAAGACCGTACTCTCCATAGACAAGGTACTCTCAGTTTACAAAATGCTTTATGAAAAGTACAGCATTGGCACCAAAAGTACCCTTATGCACCTCTGGTTTATTATTGGTGGCTGACTGTTCGTATTTACCTCGCTTGCGACGCCCTGGAGAAAACAATTTTGACAGTGTTTCAGTGTTTGAGATAAAGAAAGCAGAAGGCAGAAGACGGCGGGGGAATAATAATAATTATTATTATTATAACAAATTCGCCAAGCTAACGAGTGGATGAGAGCAGAATGTAAAAAAAAACACAACAGTTCTTTCATGCATAGGAAAATAATTTTCCGCTGTTCCGTGTCACCAAAATGAAACTGCCACCAATCAAATTTTTGCATAAACTGTGGCCGTCTGTGGTGACAAATTCGCGGCGAAGAGGCCCATAAAAAAGGTTCAAACTACCGTAAAAAGAAGGATCGTTTTGCGACGGGTCCAGTTTTTGCCACTGTAGACTGCCTGGGACTGGGAGTCACGAATAAAAAAGACCACTCTTTTCATAATTCGCATGTTATGTTCGAGTCTGGTCTAGCGCTCGGCGCGACACCGGACGGCGGGAAAATATCGCAGCCTCCTTTCTCTCCAGAGTGTGTTGTATACGTAAAGAAGTGGAAATATGGAAGCAAAACATAGGTGCAGTATAGGGTGCAGAATGCACAACGTTTTACGATCGGAGCATCTGTGCAAAGAGATAACGACCGAAGTCTGCGATGTCGATCTCGAGAGATGCACTCGAACGGCTCCGGCTTTGTCCTCTGGGATGCAGAAACACTTTCGCGAGAGAAGCCGAATTATTATAATGAAATAAGTCCATTCGCAGAGCTAACTAAATTACTCTATTTCTAATAAAATTATATGGAGTGCTTCATGACAACTTCATTGCCGCTTTAGAGGTACGAGTTTAGTTGATTCTATAAGTAGTTCTCGACAGCAACAGAGGTGGCGAGCTGTGCCACTCTGGGAAACAGTTAGTAATTGGAATTTATTTCAATTTGCTGCATGCTGTCTGGTTTTGCATGATGCTGAACTTTACGATTATCAAAGCTAAATTATTTGTACCTATTGGCTGATCACCCGTTCTGCGTTCTGTCTCTGTCACCGCAATAGAAGTTTTCAAGTTTTGCCTTCTCCTTAGTGAGTTTTTGAGGTGTCATCACAGGTGTCTGTCTAATTTGAAAAAAGTCCGAAGAAGCTTAGTTTATTCCCCTGAGCCATCATAATTTTGTGTAGGGTTGTGGCCATTGTAAAGCTGAGTTTAGACACTACTAGACGTAATAATAGTGGATTTTATCCTCATTTTGACCGTGTGGCGCAAGCGCACTTTTTGGAACAAGTCTCAAAGTAACCATGCCTACATCTGTAGTCTGTACAAACAGTCAACCGGCTGTTTGCTGTTGTCAGCGGTCAGTTTGATATTTTTTTCAGTAGTCAGTGACAGTCGTTCACCTCAAAATAGTTCGTTGGTTTTTGTTGTTCCCTTTATCGCTTATCCTCATCCTTTTTTAACTTGTTGACTGGTTTGCGGACAAGTATTGAAATGAAACAGCCAAACAGCTAGTCGATCGTAAGAATATTATGCTGTTTGAGCCTTTCTTCGTACCAATTATAAGAGTTGCGGACAATGAAAACTAAGACTTTTGTAGATAGATAATATACAGCTTTTGTTCTCCTGTCGATTACATCGCTCGCTCGTAGTTTGTTTACATCGACTCACCCTCGACTGAGTCGTGAGTGCGAATGCGCTTTTTCTTCCCTCTTCTCGACACACACTGCCGCCAACATTCCGTTTTGCGCGGCAAATTCAATAAACTTAATGGTGTTATATCATGACCCCCGCCTCCGCCTTGAAAGTAAACGCTTTCAAAAATATAAATACAGTGATATTATATCAATAAAAACATAAATTAACGACATTTAATGAATTTTACGTTTTTCTGCATTGAAGCAAGCCATGGGAAAATTGTGTTGTGTTGGCACGAATAGGTCGCGGGAACATAACCGTCACCTTGGTACCCGCTATGGCAACGTTGCAGGCACGCCAGCACAACGAAGCGCTTCTTACCAGCTTCTTGTCCACGTTTGCGCCTGATGGGGTGCCAAAGTACCGCTGTAGAGATTCGCTTGTTTCTGACATTACTCAGTTGAATCTTGAGTTCAGCACATTAATTTTTATGATAAAGCGACAATTGTTCAATAAATTATCTATATATTTATTACAACCTTACAACTGAAGAAAATTGTATCAACAAGTAGGTACTAGTGAAAATAACATCATACCATATACCCATCTTTAGCCCGCCATTTTTGTTCCCGCGACCTATGGTTACAGTGCAAGCTAGATTTTGATGCCTTAAAAGATGTCTCCGTGTAGAATGTAACAACTGTCAGACGCGATGCACTCGCTTAAAGATTTCGGAGGCTGCGCAGCTAAAATAGGTTTCCAGCACTCCAGCTTGTCACTTTATTTTTGCTTCAAAAAGTCATTCTACCGAAAATAAAAGGTGAACGGGATATACATACGCAATCCCAAAGTATTCAACACAGTTTAAAAAAAAATCATTTGGGGCAGAGTCTAGCCTAGGGCTACTCTACTTAACCCCAAACAAATGTCTCTTCGGATCTTATCGGATGTGACATTTCTAACAAAACGACCGGCATCCTAAGCTACAGGCATTCTGAGCTATGGACTTTTCAAGCTACGGACCATTCGAAGGTGAAGGGTTTCCCAATAAGTATGTACGAACTTTAAAAATTAACTGCCACAAGGAGGGTTACGGCATATTGTCATGGTAATGACATAAAGGGCCTAGGTGAAAGTTTGCACCACGCTGCAGCGGTACCTTGGCACCCCAATATGCGCTGGCGCAATAAGCGTCTTATGTCGAGAAGAATGAGTATTGCACTGTTGCCACGTCAGGCATACTTGCAACGTTGCCATAGCGGGTACCAAGGGTACGTTTTATTCTCGCGACCTATACAGCTTAATTAAGTACGTAAACAGATAGATCTACGTGGGTATTCAAAAACGGTATTCATTTTTACGAATACATGGATACACTCAGTATTCGAATACTTTCGAGAGTCAATATTCGAATCTTCGGGATTCGAATCCTTTTTTTGCATCGGGATTCGGGATTCGTATTCGAATACTTTTTTTTCGGGATTCGACCCAAGTCTGACGTGGACTAAATTTATTTGGGCCGAATTTAGTGCTTAGGTCGCGGACCAACGCCACGGTGTAAACGTAGCCAATAAGAATACGGAACTCCAACTTTTCATTCACTGTTGCGTATTGAAGATGCGCATGCGCAGATGTGTCAACAGTGGCGGCGTAAAGAAGTCTTTGAGAACGAAATGTTCCCTGAACTCTGCAGTCGAATTTTGCCGATGACGATCAGCTGTCAGATGAATAATCATGAATCAACAATCGTAAGTATTCCATGTTTTGTTTTTGTTCCAAAAATTGATAATTCTCAACTATCAAGTAGATTTTTGATAGATGACAACGACGATGACACTAACATGAATTTGCATGCCTTCCTATATTGTTAAGGTTGGGGACAGGCCACCCTTAGCCCTACCTTTAAACTGGGGTTGCTCTTTACTATTGTTTAGCACAGCTGAAACCGGGAGAGGTAAATGGGAACTCGAGCATTGTACTACATTACTTTCATTAAATTATTACTAATGGTGCTATTCTGTAAAAAATAATATTCCATGAAGGCTATGTTACGCTGTTATTACCTAGGCAACAGCCAATGGCCGACAGGAATTTTTACATAACACCTCACACTCGACATCTTACCTTACCAGCATCACGAGGTAAAAAAATAGTTCTACTAACTACGATGATTAACTTGGAACTGAGGGCACAACCTCAGTTCCTTGAATCAACAACCTGCATCCAAACAACCGAACAAAAAAATAATAATAATCATCGAATGCCCTCGTGTTCCAGTATACCTATAAGTCTATTTATAAAATCATTCAAATGAAGTCAGTGACGCAAGTAGGTACCTACACTTGTTTTTTGTGCAATTACCTTCGAAACAATAATCCATGGACTCGAAATTAGAATCCTTCGGATCCATGGATTCTTTTCCAAACTGGGATTCGAATACTAATACTCTTTTTTCTGCTGTAGAATCCAGGGATTCTATTATAGTATTCGAATACTTGGGTATTCGAATAGTATGAATACTAGAATACCGCAGAATGGTAACTTGAATCCAGAATCCCGAATATCGGCAAAGAAAAAGTAGCTGCATGAATACGAATACAGAATTCATGACTGTATTCGAATACAAATACGAATACCGTAGAAAGTAACTTGAGTAGGATTCAAGTTACTGGGTATTCGAATAGTTACTTGTCGATTGCAGACAAGGATGTGAATTGCATTGTCTTGATTGCAATTAGGACCAAGTAGCTTGGGTCAGGTCCCCGGTTAGCCGTGGACTAAAGTAAATTTAGTTTTTATATTTATTTAGTTTAAGTTCATGTTTTAAAACAGGTCGGCCGCGTTGGTCTGCCGGTGAAAACGCTGGAAGAGAAGAATTACTTTAGGTGGAATTTGGGTCAGTGCTTGGGTCAGTCAAGTTTTAGTCCACCGGTGTAAACGTAGCCATTGTCATTCCTTGTTTTGGAGCATAAACGGTGCCGTCTTTAGGCATGGGCCCGAAGGGCCTGTGCCCAGAGCCCCGGCTTTTTTAGAAGCCCCCGAGGCCCGAGGCTTCCTCAAATTTCCAAAACTAAAGACTATTTCTGCGAAAAATATTTTTCTCATATCTTTTTCACGACGTTTATTTATTTATGTGACTTTTTAAGCTGATCGTGCACCCCCTCACCTACCAAGCGCCCAAGGCGCTCCGCCCCACTAAACGAATCCAGGAAAGACCGGTTTTCTGTCGAAATATTTCAAGAACCGCGAAATTTTTGTGACGAAAAAATTGTTGAACTAGTAATTATGCTAGAAAAGTCAAATAGTTCTCACGGAGCCTTTTAGCGTGCGGTGCTCTTGCCTCACTCGCTTTTTTTTTTCGCATACCTTGTTAAGAGGGCCCTCTCACTGCCTTGTGCCCGGGGCCCCATTTGTTCAAAAGACGGCACTGAGAATAAACGCTTGAATCTGAAAGCTCATTGTCAAATGTTTCTAATTTTTATTCTTATTGTTATTTTTATTTTCATTCTTATTTTTTGCGAGCATAAATCCACCTTGAGCTGCGAATTTTTTGAGCTGTGAGTCATTCTAAGCTATGAACCTTCAAAGCTATGGACATTCTAAGCTACGAACTATTCTAAGCTTTGAGCTTTTCTAAGCTCTGAAGCGGAGAAGTTTCTGAGCTATGGACTTTCTAAGCAACGGATCGTCACTTTTTTATTTATGTAACCTTAACGTAGAATTTACTACAAAGTTATACTACATACTATACTTCTTACTGATAAATGAAAACAGAAATAGTGATAATAAAAAATAACAAGTGATCGAACCACAATTTTCTCTGAAATACAAATTGGTAAGGATCGCCCGAGGGATCGCCCTAATTTTTCTTATTATAAAGGCTGCAGAAAACTGTAATGAAATTAGACCTTAGAATTAAGACCACAGAAAATTGGCGAATAGGTACCTATCATTAATAAAAACCAACGTTCAAATTCATTACTAGTATTGTGTTGTCCTGTTCCACATCTCTTCAGAACAGAAATGATTAATTTTGATCAATATACAAACAAATCCTGAAACTGTAACACGACGATCCTTTGAAGTAGTTTGATTAAATATTCCATTGGTTTATTTACAACTGTGCAATGTAATTTACCTAAAACAAAATGAAATATGTAGTGGAATTACCGCGGTTCACGTGAATACACACAATAACACATTCTAGCAATTTAGATTTTGCTGTAGGTACCTAATTTTCAAATGCTTTTCAGTTTAGAGTACCCATACCGTACATGCACATAGATTAAATCAACCCAATATACAATAATTGAAATATCAGAGTTGTGCTTCCATGCAATTTAAAATTTTCGTTTGGTAAACACAAAACGTAAAAAAAGTTCATTATTCAGGCGATTTTCAGCGTCAGTTCGGTGCGGACATTTATCTTCGGTAAAAGCCTATTGTTATATTAATTATAAACGATTGTGACACTTCTGATAGATCTGAATTGTAATTGATTGATATTCACCTATATTTTATGCCGGTTGGAATAAAGAATCATCAATTTAAAAGTTTATTACCATAATAGATCTGAGCTCATTCCCAAAATATAACTCCAATGATTGATAATGTCGATTTTTTGTGCACGGTTACTATTCAGTTTCACCGCACTTTTGTTGCGATTATTCATTCGAATGGCGGCAATACTTTGCTCTTCACTTCGATGCTTTACCCTGGAAAGACTACAAAGTGCTACCAAAAACATCAAAAAATGGATAGCTGAAGAAATTCTAAAACGGTGACTTCAGTCTCCACTTATCTATGAACAAATTTCAATAATTTTTTATCGATAAAAATGTCACATAAACAGAATGAAATCCCATTCTCTGTATACATGTACAGGCTGTTCACGTCAAGATTGACCCCCCCCCACTAGCCGCCTTATCCCTGAACCAGTTTGAAAGAGAAGAACTGATTCTTGAGGGATTTTTTGCTGAATTTTCAATTCGCCCCCGAGTTTGCCCATAAAAATTTCCTAGATCTCTAATTTACAGGGTGTCGCAAAAAATTACCTTGTTCTATTACATCCTACATTTATTTAAATAATACAATCGATGCAGACCTCGATGCAGACTTTTGTCCTGAGTACAAACATACATACAAAAATACACCGACAACGCTCTAGGGCAGCTTCCTTTCATCACAACAAGGAAAAAAGTTCCCAAAAACATGGGTCCGGAAACGGAAACTACAACGGGAACTAAGGGAACTACAGGCCCCTTAATGTGGGACCCTGAAGATGGTTTTTACTTAATATTTCCGAAACCGTTGAAGGGAAATCGATCTGGAGGAGTTGCTAGGCAGTATTTTGGCATGCCAAAATGCGAAGTGAAAAGTTGCAAGCAGTTCCATGAAATAGGCCCCTGACGGTGTTTCCGTACATTCAAGCTGAAATATCTTCTAAACGGTGCGTCTATCGAGGTGGAACAGACGTACCCTTTTTTTTAGTGGAAAATTCTAATCTTTTATAATTTTTTGTTGAATTTAGAAAAAATTCACACTCAAAAAGATAGGGTTCTTTTTACCCCCATACCTCAGCCTGACACACCCCTGGTAAATTATTTTGAAATTAATCTCGCCTCATTTTGTTGGGAATAAAAAGTTAGTAGATGTGTCAACTTTCATCGGTTTCCCTTGAACGGTTTTCGAAAACCATCTTCAGGGTCCCACATTTAGAGGCATATAGGAAGCGTTTCAGGAATCCATGTTCATGATAACTTTTTTCTTGTTGTGATGAGAGGAAGCTGCCCTGCAACGTTGTCGTTTCGGGGCACCTTGTATACAGCACTCACAAGTTTATTTTTCAAAAAAATTATAGGTTGTTCAAATAAAATTCTCAAAATCGTCATGATTGTGATTTTTTCATATTTTAAACTGTTGCAATTAGGTTGTGGTCTGGTAGGTAGCGCGTTCGACTGCCACTCCAGAGGTCGCGGGTTCGATCTCCGTCGGGGACGGATTTTCGCCTCGAAAACAAGCTTCTTGGTTTAGTTGGGATGCTTGCTAAATGCAAAGCGACGTGTGTCGCATAGCACGTAAAATACGAACGATGGTGCCGGCCCCATACGATTGATGTTGGTGGTCGTTAAAAATCCCTACCCTGTGTTGGAACACACAGGGATTCAATAAAATTTATGTTTTTGAATTACTATAACTATACAGGGTGTCCCGTTTTTCAACGCTCACTATGGGTATCTCGGAAACGGTAAGAGATACAAAGTCGGTTAAATTACAAAAAAGTTGTGCAATTTTATGACTATCTCAAATATGTCAAGATATCCAAGACATCTGGTCATATCTGAAATATCCCAAAAAACTGAAAAACGCCGAATTCGAAAATTTCAAATCACTTTTTTATTATGACAGCTATCAATTTGAAAATTGGTATTCTGACATTTTTGAAAGTCCTTGATTGACTGACGGTCATAATTTTTTTCTACGCCCACTAGTTTTTGAGATATGACAGTAAACTTTTTTTTTTTTCATGGACACCATACTATTTCTCCACTCCATAAAACTCACCTTTTTTTTTCTTTTTACAAAGATATGAAACACTTGTAGTATTTTTGTCAAAATAACCTATAAAAATTGGAAAAACCATTTCTGGGGCGAAAAAATCTAGTTACCGGTTCGGTTGCCATGCTCTCGTGACATAATAAAATGGCATTCGGTTGCCATGGTCGATTGATTTTGGAAAAAGTTGGGTAACATTCCGTTTTTATGTATTTGATAATGATAATAAATAAAAATAAAACAAATACAAAACCAAGTATAACACAAAATAACATCGCAATAGCAATAAACATTCATGATTTACAATTACTCGAAATGGTGTCTATTTTGCTAAGAACGCTCCAAGATCGCATTTATGGTTTATGACAGAACATCCCAAAGCAACCAAGAGCTGGAAGCAAGGAGTTGCTGAAGCGTTCCAGTCAATTAACCCGCACGATATCAGCGCAGCCGTTGAAAATATGTCTAAAAGGCACACAACTCTGCACAGAGCAAAATGAACTCCAATTCGAGCAATTGTAAATTATAAATGTCTATTGCTACTGCTATGTTATTTTGTGTTATACTTGGTTTTGTATTTGTTTTATTGTTATTTATTATCATTATCAAATACAAAAAAACGGAATGTAACTCAACTTTTCCCAAAATCAACAGACCATAGCAATCAAATGCCATTGTTTATATGCCACAAGAGCATGGCAACCGAAGCGGTAACTAGATTTTTTCGCCCCAGAAATGGTTTTTCCAGTTTTTATAGGTTATTTTGACAAAAATGCTACAAGTGTTCTATATCTTTGTAAAGAGAAAGAAAAGGTGAGTTTTATGGGGTGAAGAAATAATATGGTGTCCATAGGAAAAAATGAAGTTGACTGTCATATCTCAAAAACTAGTAGGCATAGGAAAAAATTATGACCGTCAGTCGATCAAGGACCTTCAAAGATGTCAGAATACCAATTTTCAAATTGATATCTGTCATAATAAAGAAGTGATTTGAAATTTTCGAATTCGGCATTTTTCAGTTTTTTTGGGATATTTCAGAAATGACCAAAGATATCTTGGATATCTTGGCATATTTGAGATAGTCATAAAATTGCGCAACTTTTTTTGTAATTTAACCGACTTTGTATCTCTCACCGTTTCCGAGATACCCATAGTGAGCGTTGAAAAACGGGACATTCTGTATACACAATAATTTACAGCCTGTAGATGTAAGATTGACCCTGGGTTGCATCAAGACTCAATTAATATAATACGAATTTGAAATGAAATTTATTTTGGTCAGTACTCGTTGGTGAATAATAGAAATTCTGGTTTTACAAAAGAGAAAGATCCAGTGATTGATTAGCTGAAGATTTTATGCATTTCCCATGGCCAACTTACTAGGTTGGCCAGATTGAAATCCCCGAGGAAATCCTTTTAATCTCGTATTAGCGTTAAAAATATAAAATATTCCTAAAATAGATAAGAGGTCCTCGAAATTTTTCCCAAAACTTTCGTTCCATACGTTTCTTGCTTCATGATTATTGGTTTTTTACTGGCAGAGCTTTTAAAAAGTGTAACGCTAATTTTGCCCGGCAGTTTATGTCGCGTTATGATAAGCATTGGCCACGGGAGCAATAATATAGGGCACACAATCGGCAGGCTGTGAACTCGGAAGGAAAAATTCGAGTCAGCTTGAAACTTTTAATGGAAGATCATATTCGTCATCTTAATTAACTTCTGAAACAATTCAGCTCAAGATTGTTCAACTCAGAATTTGCATTTTTATTTGAATTTTTTAATAATAACTTGGCTGTTAACCATCCGAAAGCTGAACGGATTCTCGGTCGTTTTTCCATTCAGCGCTTTATCTACGGATACAATTCTCTTTTTAATAAAACTGCACTTCGCTCCAGTGGAAAATAGAAAAAAGCTCGGTCCGCACCGCACCTCGAATTGGGTTAAATTTGTAGATAGTGGAGATGTTAGATTACCCGGTTACCCCTTTCCACTCTGCGGAACTGTGTTTGCCTGGATGACCCTTATCTGGTAGACTGGCGTGCAGAAAAACACATCAAGTGGATAAAAAGCAATCCCCATTCGACCCCAACCCCATCGTACCTCTCGCGCAGCACCAGTTACCATCACTTTGAAAGTTTGCCTCGTAAAATTCCACGCCTATAAAATATATCACATTACATTTTCACTTCATAAATACTTATTGGAACCGCCGTTGTACCGTTTATTCTGAAGCCGTGACCATAAACGTTGACCTAAATAACCCGCAGAGCGGCGCGGCGTAGTCCCATCATAGTCCGGTGCATCACAATTAAGGGTTGGTGGGGAGGGGAGGGAGCTGATGTATTTATCACTGCTGTTTAATCAACTAACGCAAAAAAATGTTAATGACAAAGCTCTAAATGAAAAGCGCCTTTCCCATGGGGAATTCCATAATGAGTTTCATTCGCTTTATGGGTGTTGCAACACGAAAACACAATTTCTGTCAACTGACAGCTATAAACCACCAATTATTTCGGACATTTTTCAGAGTAGGTACATATATTCTCATTCTGAATAATTCAACAGGCTGGGGTGACTCTGTCATCACCCTTTAAAATACAACAAATATGCCTACAGTTTTTAAAAGTCTCAAACCAGGATGTCAGGTCCATCACAAAAATATGAGATAGCTTTTATTATCGTTGATTCATGGTTCTTTTCATAAATCACCAGATTTTTTCGCACTTGAACCATCAACAACCAACTTCAAATTAGAAACGTAATCCACAATTCTGCGCGTCGCTCACAGAAAACTCAAATACCAACCGCTCAGAGGCACTGTACTTTTTATTATTTTTCTTCAATTCCACTCCATTCTACTCCAATCCTACTTCCCGAGAACTTTTATCCGGTCGTCCTGCGTGCAAAAAAAGAGGATCCAGCTTTTTCACGTTAGTTGATCTTTGGATTTCCAACCACATCGCGATGATCATTAAAGGAATTAAAACATTATTCGGGAACTATACGTAAAGTTAATGGAGGTTTTTGTCCTTCTCCCACAATAACTCGCTTTTAGTAAACCCCTAATGGGTGCAGAAAAAAACCTAAACGCAAATTCACGAGGCGTTTTCTTTTTATCCTCCCTGACGACGGTAAAAATTAACAATCACGTAATTTACATAGAAATTATGCATGCATGAAGACATGTTTACGTATAGTCTGTAGGTTTAGCTTGTGTATGGCTTGGTGCAAAAGAGAAGTTTAAAACTCATGACTCTGAAGTCTACCCGGAATTTAGAAAATTACACATAAGAAACTTGCTTCAACTCTGAAGCATATCTCTCCTCACTTCAAGCTATCAAGCAACTTTGATGGCATACGGCATACGCCACGGCAACTTTGAATTAAATGAATTTAGCCCGAGATATCCATGCATATTCATGAATAATCAAACTTTAAGCATAGCTATGAGAACATGGAAAGAAATTGAAAAAAAAAGCAGGTTCATAATAATTGTTAGTGGGTGTTGTTACTGAAAAATAAATTTAATATGGTGCTACTTACGTATGCAAATAGTTCAATTTAAAAATCATGTCATTACTAGGCAAACACGTGAGAATGGAGTTTTTATGCTAAAATTCTAATAACACGGTAAGCTACAGTGTACTTGGAACACCACTTTTATAATAAAAGTCGTAATCGAATCGTTCTCTCAGAGCTGTATATAGTGAAGAGTTTGCTTCTTCAAAATCGGCAAGTAATAAATGCTTACTCAACTATTAGTTTACGTAAATTAGAATTTTTATTGGGAAAAAAGTATGGATAGCTTATTTTACGGATTCTGAACAGTGATCAGTCACAGTCAGTATTCTGCACAGACAACTGTTTTTTTTTTTTTTTTTTAACCCGGAAGAAGGTTCTTAGAACATGAACGATGCTGCGCAAAGTTTGTATGAACAGAAACTTCAACTTCAGTTGGAGTTGGAAATAAAAAATCGTTTTTTCAGCATTAACTTTTGAACCGATCCACCGATTTTGTTCAAATTTCGTGCAAAGTTTACTTGAGCAAATCTCTATCGAACAATAATAACGCGTTTTATCAAAATTATCCAGGGGCGTAGATTATAGGGGCCACCCCTCTTTTTGTCCCCTAATTTTTCACCCCCTTGGAAATCTTGAAAAATTGTTCATGGTAAATGCGGCGGTGTATCATTAGCACCACAATAGATTTAAAAAAAATGACTGTATGTTCAAAGAAAAAGTAACTTGCAAAATTTTGATTAGAGGCTTCATTTTCGAGATATTGTTACGAGCGACTATTCCATGCGTACTGGTAAAAACGGGATCTTTCTGGATTCTTCCATCCATTAGATCGCAGTGTAGAAGTGCGGAGCGATCTGGTGCATTCCAGAAGTATACGCGATTGGGAGACTCCAACGATCAATCGAGACACATCTGTCTATTTTGGCGGAGACGCCGTTCTAGAGCACGGCAGAATTATACGGGTAATGTGTGTGATTATTCAGGAGTGGTCTAGAAACGCATATGCCGGGCCACTATGGAAATTGCTAGAAGATGATAGAAAGCTCGGGAACGCTAATCGGGGGCATATAAAAGCACCGTCCAACAGCGCGACAGTCAGTATTGAATTGGAATGCGAAGAGGTAGCGAACGAATAGAAGCGAAGTACCTGCGATATATTCCAAGTGGAGAATTCTTGGCGTGTATTTATTGTAGTACGCAGTAAGAAACAGTGTGTGTTTTAAAACGATCGTCTCAATTATATTCGAAGCGGAATAAGTACTAACAATATTAAAGTTTGAAATTTCGGAAAACATCTCGGAAACACTACTTTCATGTGCCTAAAAATTAAAATCCAAAAGAACTCATGATTTCTCAACTGAAAATAAATAATTTCTCAGTGCTCGGCTTCACAAAAGCGTTTTATCCGTATACGACGTGTTTATACTCGGGGGTTTCACAACCGCCGTCGTATAGCTGCTATAAGTGCGTACAAAATGGATGTGGCTAAGGTCAGACAAGGCATGCACACGGGTGCAGCGAATCTGGAACTACGGTATTTAAAAACTGGCTTCAAAATGTTGATCTACGTGAACTTCATACATAGATGACACACAAAAGAGTAATACAAGTTATATTATTATTATGCGTCACGTTTTCATCGTCGTTCTCACGCTTATCAGTACCTAGATATTATAGTATGTTCGCTTGTATCGTGATTCTAGTCGGCTGTGAGATTTTAAGTTTCCAAATCTGAAATATAGTAAATACCCAAAACTTGGCGGTTGGCTGCTCTTGGTTCATTTGGCGTTCGACGTTCGGACCACTTTTGGAACACATTTTTCACGCATTTCTTCTGCAGATAGACGGAACCTTTTTGCGGGACGTGATCTCTGACGTTTTTTTTTCCATTTTATTGGAAAATGTAGTAATTTTTCGACCTGTTTTTAATTTTCGCCAATGAACAAATAAATCAAAGCAGCTTTGACATTTGACAGGTGTCAAAAATATTTCTTCTCATATCTCGAAGCCGGTTTAACTTTATGATCATTCAAACTAAAAAATACTAGTCCTTCGTCCAAAAAAAAGGGGTCCCATGGAATCATCAATCCTTTCACCTCTTCCAGTCGAAAAGACACGCCGAACCATAGAGAACTATTGGCAAAACAAGGATCATCCCGCAGGCTGCATTTACGTGTAAAAAGTTTATTCAACCGAGTTTCAAAAAACCCAGTCGCTCAAAGTTGCGTATTGGACCGAAATTCATGTGAGTACCTCCAGTTTTCAATTTGCTTTCGTTTTGAACCTTGATGAAACGAGATTTTGTCGGCCTTGAATGGCCGCCGTCAAGATGACTTGACTTGGGGGTGTTGTTCTACATCCGGCGAATTTTACGCGAACTCAGAGGCATGTCTCCTACATTGTGCCTAAGTTATTCAATATGTTTCCATATACTTTCAAAAATAAGTCATTCAGAAGGATGGCCAGTCAACTTGAAGTGTGGTTGAAGGGTAGCTCTCAGGTTATTTTGAATCAATTTGGTCAGTTGTTATTGTAATTATTATCTATTTACAGCTTTGCCCTCGCCTGTTTGCATTTTGCGGGTCGGGTGTTTTCTTCGGTTTTGTTTCACGCAATATATTTTTTGCTTATAAATAAACTTTAAGTTGTTACGTTGTTGCTACTTTGTCGTAACAATGAAGCATAAAACTTACTAGGTGAAGATCGTGCACACACAAGTCTTACAAGACTCATTGTGCACATGAATTAATTAGTTTATTTTGGAAAATTTACCAAGAATAAACATTTATTTATTTATTTATTTATTTATTTAAATAAAGGCGGCCTCGTAGAGTTCTGGTGTCTAAATGACGGTACTAGAGCTCTGCGCCCCTCTAGTCGCATTTCCACTTATGACAAGGTCAGTTTTCCAAGATTTTAATATCAATTTGATAAGAAATATAACTTCACTTCTAGAAAAGTCAGTTTCAGACCAGGTAAAAAGGCAGCAAGCCTACAATGCTTAAGTAAAAAATTTGCTCAGCCAACTAGAGTCACAGTACAAGTGAACCTACTATACAAAATTTTTGTCAACGCCGCTGCTGCGCTGAACGTCAAATCTGGTGAAACCACGCCACGGCTTCTCCTGTCTGCAGGCCAGTAGTAGGAATAACCTCCTCAAAGTCGACTAATTAAGAACGATTGAAAAGATTCAACGTGTTGGATACCTAATGAAAAGTGAAACCCGGATAAACCAGCGAAAGATGTCCGACTCGGCTTTATCAGAATTGGAAAATGCTCGTGTGATTCCTGATCGTCCTAGGCTTTAAACACAGGCCACTCGTGACCTTCGTCTGACCAATAATCGTATGGTAGACAAAATGCCCGACAATAGCTATACTTAACACTACATAATTTTGTGTCGTCTTACAAATAGGACGACGTATTTTTCACCTTTGTGAAACCGAGCATAGAGGTTTTAAGTTGATAAACCACCATTTTTGCATTTTGCATTTTTTACAAACAGGAAGTTTTCAGGGCACAAAGTTTTTAGGCTCTTGATAAAAAGTGAGGATTTCGAGATGTTTTTCAAAGTTTCAAACCCATAGATATCTCAAAATAATAGCCTCTAATCGAAATTTTGCAATCGTAACTTTTTCTTCCAAATTGAACACAAAACTCAAAAATATAAACGATTTTCAAATTTTTTTGACGGGGTTGAAAATTAGGGGGCAAAAAGAGGGTTGCCCCTCATTATCTACGACCATGGATAATTTTGAGAGAACGCGTTATGTTATTATTATCGTTCGACAGAAAGCCTAAGTAACCTTTGATTCAAATTTGAACAAAATCGGTTGAACGGTTCAAAAGTTATGCTAAAAAACGATTTTTTATTTCCACTGTGAAGGGAAGGCTATATCTCCGTTATTAGGCACTTATGAAATAATTTTTTTTCGGAAAAATGCCCTTAGTTTTCGATTCTCTATCATCTCTCAAAATAATTGTATCAAAAACTGGACCACCCTGTATATTCAAATGGTTGCTGAATAATGAAAGACTGTTTTGACCGAGATATATTTCAGCAGAATAAAAAAACCGTGAACATTTATTTTTAATTTTTACCCTGTATACTAAGTAGTACGTGTCACAGGGATGGATGATTCTGACATGTTAAAGAGGTGGGGATGAGCTAACCATGATATAGCGGAAAATCGTCTAAGAACTACTTCCTTCAAGCAAGAGATACCGATAAGTTAGCGTTAAATGTGCTACTTTTAGTACCTAGTGGTCGTAGATGAATAGTATTGTTACGAGCGGCTATTCCGTGCATACTGATGAACACGGGATATTTCTGGATTTTTCCATCCATTATATCGCAGTGTAGAAGTGCGGAACGATCTGGTGCATTCCAAAAGTATACGCGATTGGGAGACTCCAACGTTCGATCGAGACACATCTGTCCATTTTGGCAAAGATGCAGATTCTAGAACCCACGGGAAGCACGCGAAAGGTGTGTGTGATTATTCAGGAGTGGTCTAGGAACCGCATATGCCGGGCCACTATGGAAATTACTGGAAGATGATAGAAAGCTCGGGAACGCGAATCGGAGTCATATAAAAGCATCGTCCAACAGTGGACAGTCAGTATTGAATTGGAAGAGACAGCGAGCGGATAAGCGAGCGATAATCACAGCGATATTCCAAGTAGATAATTGTTGGCGTGTATTTATTGTAGTGCGCAGAAATAAACAGTTTGTGTTTTAAAACGATCGTCTCAATTATATTCGAACCCGTACGCGAAATTCGAAACACTATATTACATACCGAGGTGGAAAGCGTCTCATTACAGCCAAGGTATTCAATATGTTACCGAGGCGTGCCGAGGTGAGATCGAATCCCGTAGGCTGTAATGACGCTCTACACCGTGATATGTATAGGACTTTATTCACAATGATTTAGTTTAAATGCAAATAATTGGCTTCATTTGAAGTTTTTCGCGTCAAACGTTTTTATCAGGTAGGCATGAGCAACCTTTTTAAACAACGCATTCTTCAACACTCCGCGCTCCGCGACAGCTGTTTAGATCAGATGACTTCTCTTCATACGTCACTTTCGGCCCGTGGTCCGAAAGTGACATTATTTTCCAACCTGCAAGGAATCATTCACTTTCCAACTTTTTAAAAGTTAGGGATGTATTGATTACTGACTCATTGTGAATAAATAGATACTTCATCATTGAATGCTGTACCTATGCATGTCTGGCCAAAACATGGGAAAAAGGCGCTTTAAGCTTCGTCCGTTCGTCCGTCCGTACCCGGAAATCCCGGGATAACTCTTCAGCAAAAAGAATAAACGCTGATCAATAGTATATAGGTACGTCCAGGATGTCAAGTTGACTTTTGATTTTTTGTTATTTTGCCGTCATCTTTGATCCGCCATTTTGATTGTGATGAAATTTGCAGGCAATGTAAACCACATCAAAATACATCCAATTTTCGACAATTGATGCTCGGCCGCCATCTTGTACTCTCAATATTGAACATGTTTTAAAGTGATAGAACTATGAGAATTAGGTATGTCTCAACGAAAACAGATATCGATGTAGTGCAAACGCCAATCGAATGCGTACGTGTCCACCATATGAAGCTGATCAATGGTTTTTGTCACTTGGCCGCCATCTCTGATCCGCCATTTTGAATTTCTCTGAAAGTGGTCCGATTTGAGTGAAATCTGCAGGTGATGTCATCAAGATAGGTACATGCGATTTTGGATAATTGATGCTCTGCCGCCATCTTGGCCGCCATATTGGAAATCTCTTATTAGTGGAACGATTTTCATAAAACTTGAAACTTACCCTTGTCTAGTACGATCATTCTGATTTTCGAGCCGAATCTCATGATTCTGCTGCTATTTTGGCCGCCATATTGAAATTTCTGACCAAATAACGGTAGAATCCTGATTAACATTTTGCGTTCACTCATCCTTCAAAAAGGAAGTGTAGTAGTGTAGCTATTGAGCCTTTTCAGTCTCTCTGCAACAATATGAAGTTGTGTTTGCTCAAGAGTTTGCTTTTCTCGTACGATATCATCACTTGTATCAAAATAAATGCTGCATTGCAGGGAGTTGTCGGTTTGTCGGGAACAACGCGTAGGTCCTTTACCTGGCCATAAGTGCGTGAAACATGCATTTATTATGGCTCATAAATAATTAGTCTCAGTGGCGCGTACCCAATTTGGTATGATTATAGAATTACAGCTGCTAATTTCATTGACTGAATTTCACACACACACATACATCAGACACCGGCAGCGGAATTGAGACTTCACCGTCCATTGCTAAGCAAATTCCAACTGTTATAACGTCGATTTTTATCAAATTGAAGGCCATCATATCACAGGTATGCATCTGTTCTTGATAACGGTCGCATCTGGCGGAACGGGATGAACTGTTTTTAACGTCCTTGGTGTTAGTCAAAATGCAATTTCGTCAGATCTAGGGAGCTTCAAAGACATCACAATTCTGTTATACGTGAGACGCTCCTGCTTTTCATCTGGATTGCGTTGATTGCATAAAATTCGCTGGAGTGAATGGAGCGCGGCAGAGATGGGGTACAGTTAAAATGGCGTTACGCTTGATAGGAACAAACGAATCTGATTCATTCTTCAAGCATAAGGAAGAGGCGAGTTTCATATTCCGCAATTCCATGTTGTACAGGCGCATACTCTTGAGAGCAAATCCTGTAGTAAGGGATGCAAATAAAATGTAATAAGAATTTCGCTCTTTCGTACAAAGAAGAACAATTTAAACATCAATTTGGGAAAGTATGTAGAGCAGCGTGAATTTCCGCTAACAGGGATCTAGGCCGCGTGCGGTTCTCGGGAATCCAACTCGCACAATAGGTCGGACCCGAACAGGATGAGGAATTTTCATGAGCGGGATTTTTCATCTTTGTCATAATAACGCAACGTGAAACGTCGTCTTCCATACATTCAGAAGCGGTTGCATTAGAAATTATTATTCGCGTAGTTAAATGCATTCGCCTGCCCCTCTCACGTCAAGCACGTCAAGCGACCCACTTTGAAAAATGATGTATTGCCCTCAAAATTCTATTTCCCAAATCCAAAAGTAAACTCTTACCGCAACGCACTATTAAAAATGCTTTGCAGATGTGAGCGGAACCGGCAGGCCCTTCTCCACTTTAATAAAGGCGGAGCAAAAATTTCTCCTATACTCGACCATTGGGATTTTATTAATATGTTTATGTCTCCTCAGGCACGGCATCTGTATCAAAAATTGATTTCGAATAAAAATCTTTCCGATAAATAAAACTCGGAAATTAAAGGCCTCTTCTATGCTGGATTATAGGTAGGTCTATGAAGTTTAGTTTTTATAGGTTATCAAACTGCATCGGCTATCCACTCGGAATTATTTTATGTCTGCTCTTGCATACACTCCGCATTGCCTCGTATTTGGAGTTATCTTCCGAATTTTTATGGTGATTTGTATGATATTATAATAACCATTCCCGGCCGTTCTTTATGGTTTACAATAAATTTGCTCCAGCTTGGTAAGCAAACAAATACGATGTTTTTTGTGGAAAGATGGAAGGATTCGATTTCGATATGAAATATATGGACCATTTACGTGCTTGAGCGTAGATTCAAATTCACGAAATGTTTCTATGTCGTGGT
Organism: Anaspis maculata; assembly: GCA_949128115.1. NCBI lineage: Eukaryota > Metazoa > Arthropoda > Insecta > Coleoptera > Scraptiidae > Anaspis > Anaspis maculata. Next base: position 66,397,094 of record OX421962.1, on the reverse strand, counting down.
CAGACAATATCTTTGTCGGAAATTCTTGCCAAGACAGGAATGGCGTTGAGGGATATTATTTTTACATTTGATAACACCTTAGTGATGGAACTGTCTTATCTTGTTTCGTCGCAAAGTCTTGAAAATTGATTGCCATTGATGGCCCAGGGTACAATAATTGGAATTTACAGGTGATCTCCTCGACCACATCGGATATAGGTAGGTCGTGACTTGATGAGCATCAAATTGTCCGCCTGGAACTCACCTGTTTTGGTCGACGTTGCTGACGGACCCTCTTGACCTCTTGGCAGCCATCTTGACGCAAAATTAGTAGACCACGCATGGTGTTCTTTCTGGAGGTTCCTGGTTCCTGTCATCAAATCAAATGATTAACTTTATTACGCCATTAAAATACAATCCTATTACGATACTATCCTATTATTCTAGGTACGGGCTTCGTCAGTAAGAAAAGAAACAACGACAGTTCCTTCAAACGCACAAGCAAAGTAGAATTACAAATAGATACTACACAAAATCCACATGTTGGTAAATGTGGTATTAGGCATTTCCATTGACGTCACAGCAGTGTTGCCAACTATCCAGAATTGCCCGCCAAATTTAAACCAAATAATGTTCGGGAACAACCGAACTACAGGGCGCTTATGGAGTTCCAGTTTCTGCATTTTTTTCCTCGGTTACCTTTTTGAGTTTGAGTTTGAAACTTTTGTATCAAGTTCAAAGCAATGTCCTTGATGCGCCTGCAAAATAAGTTATCGTGGAAAAGTGTGTTTTTTTGTGAAAAAGCAAGCCAAACATGTTAGGTTACCTGCACAGGGTAGTGGTGAAAATTCATATTTTCCGAAGAAATTGGGCATGAACTTTGCCACCAAACTTCACCTGAATGTTGGGGGTTTACATTCCCGGCATTGCTGGAGTGATATGCCTTGTGTGGGGCTAAGTATGTACCTCTTCGGTTTGTGCTTCCCAATCACCCAAATACTTGAGGCCCAGCTTTTACTGCTGGATTAAAGAAACAAACAATAGTTTTTGTTTATATTTTATATTTGAAAAGTGCAGGAATGTCTCCACTTCGGTTGTAGAATATGGACAGAGGCAAAACATGGAAGTTTAACTCGAACAGCTGTTCGGCCACCGAAGCTGTATTCGGTCACCGGAGCTCTCCTTGACAGAAATTCTACACCTGATTTAACGATATTGAATTTTCAACTACAACTTGATTGTGTCAAGATACATTTCTTAAAAATACAAATATTTATTGTTCTATTGAGGATTCAAGGCTCCAAATTGTGGTCGACGTAGCAATTCCTCAGTCCGTAGATTTTCCCATTTTTAGATTGCCGAAGGCCACAATTTTTGACACAGGTACTTCCTGAAACTAGATAGGCTTAGCAACAGATAATTTTGTGCAAACATCATAACTGGTATTACAGTAATTTAGTTACCCATCCTAATCGTTATCGGTACAACCTCCATATATTTTTTCAAGTGTATTTATTCCTTCCTTCCTCCTTTCCATTTCTTGGCGCTTTGGGATATATTCTGTGATGCCTCGTACTTCCACGAGCCCCAGCGTTTCGAGAAAACCATGAATTTCTCTTTTTTTTTCAAAGAAAAAGATTCAATCGCTCCAAACTCCAACCCAACTTTCACGTTAATTGAGCCCTCTACATATCTAGCCATGCTTTCTCCATTGCTTTCACAAGCCTAGATGTTCGAATTGACAATAGTTTCCATTTTCTACTTCACTGTAGTTGTAATATTATTCGCTGTGATATAAGCACATGTGAACCAGATGGAATCGGCTCCGAGTATCTTCATCTTCTGATGATCAAATCGTACACCTGACTTGACAATCTTGAATTTTCAGCTGATGGCTTCATCGCGGCAAGACACATTGCTTAAAAAATCCTGAAATATCTTCTTGTAAGCAGGATTTGAGGTAAAATTGTGGTCAACTTAAAAATTCTTTGGTCGCTGGATTTTCCCATTTCGCGATCGCCACAGGTCACAGTTTTTGCCACAGCCATACTTTCTGAAATCAGAAGGGCGCTTAGTAATGGATAATTTGTAAAATCATCTCACATTCATTCTGTATTCCAACAATTTAGTCAGCTTTTTACCTTATCGGCAGGATAATAAACTGGCATATTTTCTCCTTCCCAGATGTCTTTGAGTCGCATTTCTTGGCACTTTGAGATAATTTTCCGAAAAAGCCACGGATTTCTTTTTTTTTTCAACAAAAATGATTTAAGCACTCCATCAAACTTTCTTGTTTATTGAGCTATTTGGGGCAGCACATCTCCAACTATCAGTATTGATCGAAGCGCCAGAGTTTCGTGAACAATTATCACGCACAAACTTGCTTCCTACTGTATCCAAAATCTCAAAAAAGTACTTTTTTCCAATCATAACAACGCGGGTTGTTCCCGAACACTTTTTTTGAGGTTATAAATTCAACTAGGTTGGCAACACTGACGAGCTCGTGACGTCATGTGGAAATGCCTCATTGTCGTGATAGGGGATGACCCCCCTTTCACCGGCACAAGTCAAAGCAAGTGAAGCGAAGTGTGTGTGCGTTGAGAGAGGACTTGTTGAGTGAATTCGAGCAAGAGTGGTCGAGGTAAAGCTGGAAAGAGCGGTCCGATGGGGGATTACCCATCGGATACGAGAGTGCGTGATTAGAGTAGGTACCTACCATAGAGATCTTGTAGCTTAACCTTAATAAATGTAGTCTGATCAGATCCTGTGGAGTTTACCTTCTGAGACTCAATTACCCCCAAGCTAGAAGGATCTGCCCTTCCAGCACCATCTAAGGAAAGCCAGCAACAGCGGCTTTCCTTAGAATGAAGGAAGAATGGTATGCAGAAATTTCACAACGATCAAGATGGTACATGATAGGTAGAAGTTCAACCAAGTTTTCAAAAATGTATCGATTTCACCTCCGATTCCATCGGACCATCGGAGTCACTTGTAAGCTTTGCAGACTGTTTGTTGCCTTAATGCCCAAATAGATTTTTTCAAGCGGAACGAAATTCCGCGGGTTCGAATAGTCGACTTCAAATAGATCCTTGCTCCTGAATGATGAAATATCCAAGACATTTCCATACTGAAATCGACCGGCTCTTCAGCCTATAAAGAATTAAATTTGAAAACATCTTGAGCTTTGGTATTACACCTGAAAAGGGAGATGCCGTCGTCAAGTAACGGGAAGTGAAAAAAGTGTAGAAAATGACGGCAGATGTCTGGGAAAAGAATAGAAGAAAACTGGTATTTCCTGCTCCAAATCATAGAAAAGAGAGGATTCAAGTCTATTCCGTTGTTGATGGAGACTTCCAGAGTACAGCTGCCGTGCCTTCAGAACGCTCGAAGATAAGTGAATCAGTTGCTTTGTTTCCTGTCAGTTAGACATCAATAATTATAACTATTCATGGGATATTCAGGGGAGTAAAGGGAATACACGTAGCGTGTGGGTCACTGTTGTTGGGGGTTTGAGAGGGACAAGAGAGTAGAACGATGTCGCCACAAGATTTCCAGATGACCTGCGGCCGAGCTACCCAGAGAGCCAGGGTCTAGCAAGACAACAAAGCGATGACCTGTAGAACAGGTGACGTGGTTTTCAGAGCTCCAAGGTATACTGTCAAACTTGATGGGCATGGTTGTGGTATTCTTCTCAGTCTGAGTTGAATTGGTTCAATGATGTCTTCATACTTTTGTTTACTATGATACATATTACACTGATCAACTGTCTTATACCTATATTCATGCCTGAGCCCTGTGAGACAAAGATATCTGGCACAACGGATATTTTTACTTGCTGTCGTGTCTTGTAAGAGAAGGGTATCTCGTGAGAGAAGATATCTTTCCTTACTTTGTTATCTGATGAAATAATATACGTTTTCAATTGTTGAGACCTGGTTTTATATATTGTTGATTTACCTCGAGTCATGTTGTGGTATTTATTATGATAAATAATTGTTGATGATTTCATTGACCATGTTTATTAGGTTTATTCTTGATCTTTTATTGCCATATTTTATTATGTTACAATTAAAAGTCATCCGGATATGCAACACTGTTCTATTTTCTTCTTTCGGCAGCAGGAGCCTGTGCAAGAGAACCTGTGCTTGGCCAAACTCGTTTCTATTCCCCCTTTAGATCCCTCGTCAATTTAGGTCACCGCAGAGCTTATCAATAAACTTTTGTCTCATTCTTCTTTCCCTTCGCGCCAAGTGATGTACCGACGATACTGTAAAATATCTCGCGTACGGGTTCGAATATAATTGAGACGATCGTTTGAAAACGCACACTGTTTATTGCTGCATACTACTACAATAGATACACGCCAACAATTATCTACTTGGAATTATATCGCAGGTACTTCGCTTGTTTCGCACTTGTTACCACTTCGCATTCCAATTAAATACTGCCCTGAGCTGCCGGCTGATGCCTTATATAAAGCCTCCGAATAGTGTTCCCGAACTTTCTGTCTACTTCCAGTAAATTCCATAGTGGTCCGACATATGCGGTTTCTAGACCATTCCTGAATAATCACACATATTACCCGTATAATTCTGCCGGGTTCTAGAACGGCGCCTCCGCTAAAATGGACAGATGTGCCCTGATCAGGCATTCGAGTCTCCATTCAGTTTCACGTACACGAACACTCTGAAATGCACCAGATCGCTCCATACTTCTACACTGCGATCTAATGGATGGAAGAATCCAGAAAGATCGAGTGTTCACCAATATGTACGGGATCGCCGCTCGTAACAATACTCACAGTTTGGTCTGCCGTTCTGTTTCCGCTATACAGGTTCCTCAACAATCTAGGTTCCTGGAACTAATATGACCTGTTCTAGCGAGAGCGACACTCTCTCTCGTCTTTCTCTTGTTCTCTCTGCATCAGTGGCTCACATACTGCATTTCAAATAGTGGGAGGGAGGGGTACTTGAATTGATCTTGAACATGAGTCGATATATTTGTCTTTGGAATAAAATTGTTCTTTGTTGATTTGAAGTCTCTGTGTTTCATTTCCAAGCCTTCACTTACCCGTACTACCTTGGGTAACTACAACTCAACTAAAGTCCTAACAAACACCACTAGACGAACACGATTGGCCAACCTAAGTCTTCAACTTAAAGAAGGTTCTTCTTCTTCTTTGGGGAATATTTATTTTTATAAGAGGGGTGGGATGGGAGATTACAATACAAGTTTTTTAGCAATCACTTCACTTCTGGTTTTAATCGGTGAAGAAGAGGAGTCTCTGTTTAGAAAACAAGATTAAAATCTGTCAACAATTGGCCCAGTACATAGTTCATAAATTTAAGGTAGATTCTTGTGAACCTGTTTGCTATAGTTTGAAGCATTTCGTCAGTTGTCCTTTAAGCTTGAAGGGTCTTCAACAACCAAATTAGTTAGATATGCATTTAGTGCTTCGTATTGTTCAAGAACTCTCTCTATGCCCGCTTTGACTGATAACCATCTTGTGTTGGTAGGTGACAGTATCTTGTGAAAGTTGACATGGAAGAATTCTTGGAAACTCCTCAAATTCTCTTGTCGCAGTGCGCTTCTATTGAAATGTTGAGCAGGATTCCTAATAAGATCCTCCACCGGGCAAGGTAGTTTCACACATGCCTTGGAAGCAGCCAAATGTATAGTATAGCAGGAGCATTTGATACGCACGATGCCTGGAATCTCCTTCTTCAGAAGAGCGAATACAGAATTGTGCTCACCAAACCGAGCACCAAACATCACATTGCAGATGTCGGCCGAAAATCCTATCAAGCTGGCGAGAGGAATTTGCTTTGCAGTGATACACTTTTTGAGTGTTTGATAGAGTTCCTCTGCCGTAGATGAGGTAACTTCCAACATATCGGAGTATGTTGCGACCGTAATTATATCACTGTGAAGGCGCATTGCTTTTTGACCGACCGATCGGTTGTTTCATCCATTATAATAGAAAAGAATTGCTTGGACAAAACGTAGTACAAACTTTGGCTCAGTGGCGTCAACCCTTTTTTCAACATAGTTGTCGCCTTCGTTCGTTTCAATCCCAAATTCTCCGCAATTTCAGAGTTGGGAAATATCCAAAGCATAACGGGCCCAAAACATCCATCAACAAAAATGGACAGTTGTTTGTAGCCAATGAAGAACACAATTTCAATTCTGCACGGCGAGTTGTATCTTGGAAAGGATTTTTTCTTATTATTTGGGGTAATGTCTTAGTATTAGCAATGGCTTTTGCATCAGCTTTGTGCTTCGCATATATACTGTGACGCAACAGATCACCTTTGTGAGCGATTATTTTGTCTTCAAAAAACTTACAATGTGCGTATTGAATTCCTTGCCATTTCTTATTGTCTCAGATTTTTCAAGCCAATTTTTGAAAGTCGACATGGTTAGCCAATGGTCCTTGAATTTGTACAAACGATTCCACTTGGTTAATTTTGATGGCCGCTGGAAAATAAAAAATCGGTTGTGTCACCCCAATAAGTACTTTCCCCACTAGTATCCAGGTACCTATGGAAATTTTTGTTTGAAACGTTCCTTCGGGTAGGAAGTTGCAATTAGAGAGAAAGATTGAAAATAATTTTCAGGAAATTGAAAACTGTGTCAGGTAAATTTGGATTTTCCGGGAAAACCTAAATCTTATTCTAAATCATCTTAGTTATAGTAAAAATCTTCAATTGAGGCTTCACTTTGAGTTCCTTCATTCAAGTCCGGTCTCGAATCCCCAGGTCAGTTTCACATTTTCAACCGGAAAATTCCCGGAAAATTATAAAAAAAATTGTCGGAAAATGTTGAGAAACCATATACCTCTTGTCAAAAAAAAGTTGGGAATTTGTTCACGAGATGAAAAGTTGGATTTGTAGTTTTTCCAGAGAGGAAAACTCGAAAACCGTGGGTTCGATTTTAAAATTTTTCCCTCCAAAAATTAATCCAATCTTTTCTTCAATTTTCATTTCCTGCATGTCTGCACCTAAAATGAGTATTTTGTGGAGCTCACCGTATGTTGAAGTTTACACTGCAGTTTTTTTTAAATTTACGGAATGCGCAAATTTTATTTTGAAAAAATTACCGCCGACAAACCGGAACAGTTTCGATTTTGAAAATGGGTCTACACGATGCCCAATTCAATCTTCTTTCGATATCAGTTGAAATTTGTAAAAAAAATCGATCCCCGAGCAGCAATGAATTTTTGAGTGGAGTCCTGCATCAAAAGCGAGTCGTCCTGGCCAAAATACGGGCGAGAGGCCCTCTCGGGTGGCAACGGCTAGAAGAAATTTAGAAAATTCATAACGCTCGACTGGAAAATGGTGGAGAATTGCAACTGTAGACCTCATTTTACTCTTTTGTTGTGTTCCTTCCAGTCAAATTTGGCCCCAATCCACCGGATAGATTTTAAATAAAGTTTTGAAATTTGACATTTTTATTATTTGACAGATGACAGATAGGGCAATACTTTTTACTGTTCTGAATACAGTTTTTTATGGGCTTGCAAATGACATATTGCAAGAATATTCGCTTTCGGAACGGGATCATCAAGGTCAGAATCAAAATCTTTTTGGTTTCCAGTATAATGTTTGGAGTCTGTCGAAAACAAAATGATAGATTTAGTTCTTTGAAATAATGAAACTCCAGAAATAACCCCACCCTAATCAAAGTATTTTGGTTGGTACCTATAAGTAATAAATATAAGTTCCTATACCTTTACTTACATTTATTATTATTTTTGATGAGAATGGCCTCGGCATCAGGAACAGGATCAGAGTCCGAATTAAGATCTTTATTCTAGCTGCTGGGGACGGGGGTGAATTCAAGTTTAGCAACCAATTTTTCACCATTTCAAAAGTTGTAAATTCACCACCAAATAAAAATAAGGCCATCACACCACAATAACTGAGTAGGTAATAATCGACGTAATAATTCACTAATCCAGCTACATGAAAACCTCCAAAGAAAACCGCTTTTTTAAGCAAAGTTACTTGAAATATTTTTATTGGCCAATGACGATCTGACCGATAAAAAAATGGAACATGCAGTTGCAGTAGAAAAGCCACTATATTTTACATTCCCTTCTTAACTTTCAGTTCTCCAAAACTACGCTCCAAATACACAAAAACTTCAATACCAAAAAATATCAAAGTTTTCAAACTGAAACTGCGAATCTGCGTACTGAACTGACTATACTAAGAATCATATACCGAGAGTTCATAAATTAAATGGGTCAAGGGTGCCTGTGGATTCAAAAACGTCTGTCGAAACTAGCGTAATCCTTTTGTAATAAATTTGTCAAACTTTGACAAGTTACGTCCCATATTATTGATCTCTGATCTGCCATAAGTGCACGAGAATACTTCAAGTTCAAAAATACTTCTCGATCATGTAGGTTTTGTGCCTTGCCGTGAAAACCACATTTAAAATGTTCCGAAAACGAAAACTGCGACTGGTTTGACAAATTACGATATCCAAAAAATTATAGACATCAAATGAACGATGCTAGTTCCGACAGATGTTTTCAAACTCACAGGCACCCTTGACCCATTTAATTTATGAACGCTCGGTAGAATCGATGCGTTTGATTTTTGATTGGATGATTGGAATTTGACGTTGACAATGACATTCAACTGACGGGTGGCGGGAACATGAATTTCTACAGAGGTTGAACCTCGAATGATGATGCGCATTGGCATTACTGGTTGCATAGCTGAGCTAAACATTGCATATAAAATGGAAGGAGGTTTGAAAATTTGGTAATTTTACAGAATAGGTATTCCTGTTTTGGGAAAGTTCAAGTTCCTAAATTTGAAATGAACTTTATTCTTCTGTCGTGGTCTTGTGTATGATTTAGTGATGGGTTGTTATTTAACTATCTGTTATTTTTCGACTGTTATTTGAAAGTAACGATAACAACCTGTTATCTCGATTGAAATATAACGGATACAAAGTAACAGTTTACCCGGATCGTCGACGCCCGGCGCGATCAACTGATCAACAGTGAACGACTAAACAGATACAAAATAATATTCAGTTTACCCGGTTCTTCGACGCCCAGCGCGATCAACGGTGAACGACTAAACCACAGACTGACTAAACAGATACAAAATAACAGTTCACCCGGATCGTCGACGCCCGGCGCGATCAACGGTGAACGACTGAACCATAGACTGACTAAACAGATACAAAATAACACTAATAACAGTTTACCCCGATCGTCGACGCCCGGCGTTAGTTGTTAGTTAGTTCTGTACTTTTGCCTTGTGATATTGTATTGAGAATCCTGGGGCCCGTTTCATAAAACTACAAACGACAAATTACAAATGTATAACCTTGACGACCTATTGTTGCAACACACACTTGTGATTTGTCATTTGTAGTTTTAAGAAACGGGCCCCTGGTTAATTTGTGAAATAACAAATAACAGATTAACAGTATCTGTTATTTTTAACTGTTATTTAACAATAACAGTAACAGGTTGTATCTGTTATGTAAAAATAACAGTTTTGCCCATCACTAGTATGATTCTCCCCAAAGTTCCACAACATTTAGAGATACCCGGCATTTCCTACGTTTTCTGGAATTGCACCAGGATCGGCAATGCCAACACGTGCCCAAGAACAAGGTATATACACTCTCAGAAACTCGTATATAGTGAGTTTTTGGAGCCGCTCCATCTGTTTTTGGCTTTCCGCAATGCATTTATACGCATCAGGTGGCCGATGTCGTTTTTTGCACTACGCATTGATGAAAGCGTATACTTTCTCGTTCGACGCGCGGGAATTAGGAAAATCAAAACAAAATGCAAGGAAAGTGCTTGCTTGCCATGATGAGCCCCCAATACGCGATAACTTCCGTTAATTTGAACACGTGTTGTGTCAGGACATCAACGGTAAGCACTTTGCTTGCATTTTGTTCCGATTTCAAAGGTTCGGAATAACTTTTTCATTAGACAAACTGAGAATATCCGTTTTAAAAGTTATTGGAAAAGAAAATCCAGGCGTTACTTTTGAGATACCTACCGTTTATCAAGCCAAGAGTGAATAAATGTTACAATATGACAAATCTTGCTCTGGAAAGACCATTTGCAGAATATTGTGCACCAGTGCACCTACACCTTACATTTAACAACAATACGTACTTTGGGGAAATAAAATGATATCGCGATATCAAGGCCGCCTGTGTGCTATTGCCAATAAAATTTTTATTGTTGATGAAGCCGTACAACATTGTAAGATATGTTTTATATTTTAGGAAAAGTTGCGCGCATTTCTCGAACGTTAAAATTTTTATTTGTTTATTCGATGCTTCATACCCCGCGAATAATTTATTCCTTTCCGGTTTCATTGAAACTTTTTTACTATCTTGGGGTTCCAATGACATAAAATAATTTCGTAAACATCATTAGCAGAAATTGCGATGTGTTTGACCTGGCGCTGTTCCTATCATTTCCAGTTTTCATGACTTCAACAACTGATACCAACATAAATTTTACAAAGTGTTCAATCCAGAAAAGTTATTGGGTATTTCACAATGCACTTGGTTTACTGCAGAGTAAAATTAAATGTTGACTATGTGAAGCACCCATATTTCAGACAAAATATTTTATAATTTAGGTAGCGAATAGGGATGCATGATAAAAAAAGGGAGCAACGAAGGGATATGCACATAGGTGTAGGACTGGATGTGGAAGGCCTTTTGCCAGATTGACCCTTCACATGAATAAGTGGACGCCGGACATGTGGTGAATAACTAATTAAGAAATAAAACTGGGGTAAGGGATGCTATATTAGTTCATTGAACTAGAGCTTCCATCAAGGGTCGATCGTGATCGTGAGAGTTTTCAATTTTTCCCTCAGTGTCAGATAATTAATAGGTTTTCTACTTGCCTAACTCGAAAGTTGAGTCGTCAGACTTGTCAGTTAATCACTTACTATATCGAAGCGCTTCACATTGAGGCTCAATTTAATCGCGTCTAATGAAGACAGCGTGTTCCCCAACATCAAGATAAAGAATCCCCTCCCGATTCGATATCGAACCGAATTCGCATGACATGGCCCATCAAAACTCGTGCAGATCAAGTTTTAGGTGACAAGAGTTAGTATAGGCCCCAAATCTACTTTCAGATGCAGTCATCCTAAAGATACCAACCTGCAGGCCTAAACGCTTTCGAGGGGGTGAAGGACGCATGCCACTGAGCCACTGTCGCTGTGAGCACGTGGATGGCACGCATTTGAAATGACGTCACTGATAAAAGTTCAGCGACCGCTAGATGCACCCCTTTGCTGTTCAACGTCAGGATCAGCTTGCACCCGAAAAGGATGAATGAGAGATCGAGCAGCTCTTTGTTTTTTCCGCGTCCTGGCTACTGTGTATCCAAAGTTGCATGAACCTGGCGACAGAAGGGTGGCGTAGCAAGGGAACGATACGGCCTTACGTCTATCCTATAAGGCTGATAGCATACATATAGAGATGTTCCAAAGCAGATATCTTGCAAATACCAACTGTTTGGAAGTTTATTCAAATGGACAGCAAGAGGCAGAAATAACTGAATTTTTTATTGAAAAAATTTAATTTTCGAATTACTAAAAAATTGACTCTGAAAATAATACTTATAGTTGCAGCGGTACGCTTTTTGATTCTGCATTTTGTGATACTGCAATGAAATTTGGCATGTGCAAACTACATAAAATTTCAAGTGATTTGACCCGCAGCACTCAAAAATTTGTCCATTAGCGACTGGGGGCCCCTCAAAATTCCAAGATGTCTGAATTTTTCCCATGCGCCATTCAGTACCGCCCTATCTACCGTACAGGACCCAAACAACTTTGTTCTTGACCATCATAACATTTTTCGTCATGTCATTTCCATTCTCCTTTAAAAAAAAATTCTTTGCCTGGTCAACAAATTGAAAAAAAAATTTTTTTTGACCACCAATAGATTGTTAGTAGTTTTTGTGCGATCATCGATGAATCCGCATCCCCTTGATTCATTTATGAAAAAAAACTTTTGCATTGCTATTTTTCAACAAAGGAGTGACTTCAACTTACCATTATTTTCAACATTACCTTTTTCAATGTTTTACCCCGGTAAGTATGATTATTGTTATACTAATATATAGCTTGAAGTTCTCTTTACGATGTGGATGATGGAACTGCCTCAGATTCCACCTGGAAATCGTACATAATAATTTTTCTGCAAGGCCGTCAAATTTGGCATTTTTGATTTTCTAGCGGGAGCGGCCAAAATGTCAATACACGCCACTCCGCCCAAGAGCACCGGTTTGCTCTAGCGGAAAACGATATTCACGTCTAACAATTTTGCATTTTGTGATCCTGAAATGAGAGTTGGTGCGAAAGTACCGCAACCGGTGCTCTTGGGCGGAGTGGTGTGTATTGACATTTTGGCCGCTCCCGGTAGAAAATCAAAGATGCTAAATTTGACGGCCTTGCAGAAAAATCAATATGCACGGCTTCCAGGTGGATACTGAGGCCGTTTTATCATCCACACCGTTGAAGAAAACTTCAAGCTATACAGGGTGGTCCAGGTTTTAGTCGACAAACTTTGCAGGCTGATAGAGGATAAAAAAAGAAGTCGACTCGCTTCAAAAAGTACATATCTAAAATGCATATTAAAAAGGTTAGAGGCCTTCAAAGTTGCAGAAAAAAATTGTTTTTGTCTTGATAACTTTTGAACAGCTTGACCGATTTCGCTCAAATTTTGCACATACGGTTAACGAACACGTCCTCAGTGATTTCTTGGAAATTTTTTTGTCAGAATGAGGCAGTGCTGTAGATATGGGGGGATACTAATCCTCTTACCCCCCTACTTTCTACGCCACTGGATATTTTGAAAAACCGTTAGAAGTATTGAATTCGGCGTTAGATTCTGAAGAGAAAATTGGCGTGTCATTGCTACATTTGGAGCAGCGGTTTTGGAGATATTTGTGTTTAAAGGTTCAAAAACACCGAATTACGCAAATGTTTCAAAATTCGAGCAAGCTTTGATACATTCACTTCCAACTTTTTTTTCAATGTAAAGTTCATTGATTCATAATTTAGCTGATGAGAAATTGAAAATTCGTTGTGAAAATCCATAATTCCAGTAACATGACCAATGAGAAACAATGGGCCTTTGGTTCTTGTTCTTACTAAACTTCCCAACTATCAGTAAGTGAATAGGTACCTATTGAATATTTAATTGTTACTGAAATTATCAATTTTCATACCAGTTTTCAATTTCTCATGAGCTAAATTATGGATCAATAAACTTAAAATTGGAAAAAAAGTTGAAAGTGAATGGGTCAAAGCTTGCTCGAATTTTGAAACATTTGCGTAATTCGGTGTTTTTGAACCTTTAAACACAAATATCTCAGAAACCGCTGCTTCAAATGTAGCAATGACACTCCAATTTTCTCTTTAGAATTGAACGCCAAATTCAATGCTTCCAACGGTTTTCCAAAATATCCAGTGGCGTAGAAAGTAGGGGGATAAGAAGGTTAGTACCCCCCCATATCTACGGCACTGCGTCATTCTGACAGAATTTTTTTCAAGAAATCACTGGAGACGTGTTTGTTAACCATATTTGCAAAATTTGAGCAAAATCGGTAAAGCTGTTCAAAAGTTATCAAGAAAAAAACAATTTTTTTTCTGCAACTTTGAAGGCCTGTAACTCATTTAATATGCATTTTAGATTATGTACTTTTTGGAGTGAGTCAACTTCATTTTTTATCCTCTATCAGCCTGCAGAGTTTGTCGACTAAAACCTGGACCACCCTGTATATTAGTACAATAATCATCATATTTTGAGGTCACCCCTTTGTTAAAGGATAGGTAATGAAATTTTGTTTTCATAAATGAATCAAGGGGATGCGGATCTATCGATGATCACACAAAAACGACTTAACAATCTATTTGTGGTCCAAAAAAAATATATATTTCTCGACTTGTTGACCAGACAAAGAAATAATTTCTTCTCTGTAAGAAGAATGGAATTGACATGACGAAAAATGTTACGATGGTCAAGAACAAAGTTGTTAAGGTCCTGTACGGTAGATATGGCGGTACTGAATGGTGCATGGAAGAACTCTGGGATCTTAAATTTGGAGGGGCCCCCAGTCGCCCCCTAAAGGACAAATTTTTGAGTGCTGCGGGTCAAATTACTTGAAATTCTACGTAAACAGATCAAAGATTGAAGTGGTCCACCCCAAAAACTCGCTCAGGTTCAAATCAGGATATCGTGACGAAAATTGAACCGATTTGAAAAAAGATGGTGTTAGTGATTCAAGCGTTCTTCTGACTGCAAGTTTTTTTATTTGGATATCGTGTTTACTGATATACTGTATGATATACAGGGTGACAAAAAAAAAGGAGTGCAAAGTGGTTCATTTTCAAGCGTGCGTAACTTTTTGAAAAACAATTTTAGAATTTTTCTAGCTATAGTTTTGGAGAGCTCGCAGCAATAGCTCGAAACGGTTTTTTTTTGACGTTGTACCGCCTTCTGTTTCTTGTACAGGGTGTTCACGTATAAATTATACCCCCTCCCTGGGGACTTCCCCTTAAACATAATTTCAAAAATAGGAACGATTCTCCCATGATTTTTTCCGTAGGTTTCGAATCTGTTCACTATATTTTTCTGGGACATTTTTCTTACAAGGTGTAACATCGAAAATTGTTCTCAGATTGAACACCCTGTATTTTATTATGGGAATCGGTTCCGTTTTTCATCTTGATTATTAATATATATATGTATCTGTATATCACACTGTATATATATATCACACTTGATAGATTATTCAGAAAAACACCTTTTGAAAAAATTGTTGAAGTTTCAAAAAATATGGAAAAATCTTTTATTTTTCAAAATTTTGTCGGTTTTCAAACTTTGAACAAATTAATTCACCCAAATTGATAGAAAAATGATTAAAAAATCACTGAGTCACTTTTGAAAAAAAATCTTTTTTCGAAATTTTTCAAAACTTCATCAATTTTTTCACACGTGTTTTGTTGACTAACCTATCAAGTGTGATATATAATTATAATCACGATGGAAAGCGGAATCGATTTCCATATCAAAATACAGGGTGTTCAATTAAAGAAAAATTTTCGATGTTGCACCCTGTAATATACCACAGAAAATGTTTGTCAACGGATTAAAAGCTCACGGAGAAAAATTGTATTAGAATCGTCTTCTATTTTTGAAATTATGTTTGAGGGGATGTCTTCAAGGAGCAGTGTATACTTCATACGCAAACAGCCCTGTACAAGAAATAGAAGGCGGTAAAATGTCAGAAACCGTTTCATGATATTGATGCGAGGTTCTCAAAAATATAATAGACCTTATCAGTAAGTCCTGTCAAAGACCTGTGTACCCAACCTTTTTCACAGCCGCGTTGCCCATCCGCGCTGGCGCTAGCTTCGAGCGTCAAAAGTGACAATAATAAAGGTTGGCAATGGGTGCTTTCCATCTAGCCCCAAGTTTAGTACACCTGCCATTTACGCATGTGCGGATGCCAAACGATGCTTTCCATCTACGTGTTCTAACTCGGTTCTGTGCCGTTCATTGGATCACCTAAAATTGTATGCCAAACTATGGAACATGTTCCGTCTGGTGGTATTTGTACCGTCTGGATGGAAAGCGCCCAATGCAGAATTTTGGCGCTGTCAACCAAACTTTTTGAAATTCTCAATCGTCTGAAGTCTGACGTTTTCATTCGCGTGAGTCACGCACGAGTTTTCTGCAATATTCTTTTATGAAAGTGTTGAATTTTCTACAGAACGTTGCTGGTTCGAGCAATGGATGACCCAGTGAAAAGAACCAAATGTTGTGTCGTGGAGTGGGATGCCGCGAAATGGGCACTAAAGCCAAGACTCACAGGCTTTCCCAAGACCTAGAATTTCGTTTTAAGTGGATCCACTGATGGTTAGGGGTGGAGAGGGATCTGTCTTATCTGTCTGAGGACAATAAAGAAGCTGAGCTGAGGAGCTGATGAATGTCCCTTTCGAAGCTCAATTTTTAAAGTCGCTGGCACGAGACGCAGACTTGGGCGCGATGCCTTTCCCACTCGCTTTCCCATCTATACTCTCAGCGCTACAGTCAAAGGCCAGCCTTGTCAGTGAACTCCACGATGGACCCACCGTCGACTTGGGGGTTGCCGCCACCGCCCCCGGCTTACCTATCTTAGCTTAGTATCCCGTATTTCTTACAGAAAATGTTGAAAATACAAACCTTTCCATCTTTGTACATGGTGTAGCCTCAATAGAAGGCCTTTGTGGCTACCGTTGAATGCCTCGATATTTTTTTCCTCAAAATTCCAGTCGTGTTTGGATGAATTTCTTGTCCACTGACATTTTTCGTAAAATGAAACGTCAGACGATAACAATTTAAAAAATTTTGATTGACAGTGTCTAAGACACTCCAGATTCTGCCGTACCGGCGCAGCTCCCTGTTTCCCTACCCATCAACCAGGTGCTGACTTACTGATAAGGTCAATTGGGAAAAATCTAACATTGTTTTTAAAAAAGTTACACCCGCTTAAAAATGGACCACTTTTCACTCCTACTTTTGTCACCCTGTATATCATACAGCATATTAGCAATCACAATATCCAAATATAAAACTTGCAGTCAGAAGAACGCTTGAATAATTAACACCATCTTTTTTCACATCGGTTCATGTTTCGTCACGATAACCTCATTTGAACCTGAGCGAGTTTTTGGGGTGGACCACTTCAATCTTTGACCTGTTTAGTTTGCATATGCCAAATTTCATTGCAGTATCACAAAATGCAGATTCAGGGTCATTTTGCTAGCGTACCGCTGCAACTATTAGGTAACCAACTGGTTTGGGCTAGGATTTTATTCGTTTACGTAGACTGAAAGACTGACATATATCTACGCGGTGATGGATGGTAGTTACTGTCCTGTAAAGGATTGAAAACAACAAGTCCTGCGACCTGCGATAACAAAACCATAGCAATTTTCGTTTTGTACCGTCTCCACTACTCCGCACAATGGGTATAGTGAACCAATAAGTAAAAAGAGAAATGAATTTCAAATTACTTCACACTGTTCACATCTGCGACTCCCGTTTTTCCGCCAAGAGGAAATTCTTTTGTCCTATATCTCCTCCTAACGCAATGATAAATATAAAACTGCGGGATCGGCAATATTCATATGTCAAAAACTATCGGATGCTATATCGAATTGAAGTTTCCATGCGAATTTCCATTGGAATAACATGTTTCCTTTAAATTTAAAGTGGAAAGTTTCTGCTCGAAGTGAACAGGAAACGTCGCTGAATTTTGTAGGGAATAAACTGTGCGATTTCATTCAAATAAATTCAGTCGCCGAGGGTACACGTAGTTGCACGTAGTTACACATACCTGTGCATAGCTGCGGAGAGAACCTCTGTTCGCCCTGTGGTGAAAATAATAATTTCCTCGCGCACACACACCTACGTGGAAGGAAATGTATGGGTTAAGTGCATCCTCCTGCATTTTTACCCATTGCCCGGCACTTGGTGGGAGCTGTTTTATTCGAGCGCGCTGACAAAATTATCACTTGATGCAGAAGTAAGTAGGTACGTATAAAGCAAAAATAAAATTCTGTTGGTGCTTTTGATCTATGAGCGCTTGCCGTTAGATTCGTAGCCGTTTTCAAGTTCAACCCTCTTTATGGTCACCTTTTAGAATTATTGTCATCTGGGGTTACTTGAGACACTTCTTAAAATTATAAAAAAAATCCATCTGGTAGAGCATCTTTCTTTACAACTCAGCCAGGAGCAACAGAATAGGTATTTTTTTGATATTTTCTCTTAATTTTTAGTATTGAAAATACGACTGGGCGCATTTATACGATACGAGTTCAGCTGAAAGTGACCACATTCGACAGTTTCTGTCCCAGGTATAATGCTCAGGATCGCTGATTGCATTATGCGAGATTTCTCACAAGCGGATCGAATGTCGAAGCAGAGAGCGTGTGTCATTAAAATAGAGCACATTACACAGTTCACGCAGTGTCGTGTTTATTTGTAGTAGGTGCCTACTTGTTGTGGAGCCCGCGAAAGAACCGATCATCTTTCTTAATACGGTATGCCACTTGCCACTCTCGAAAATCATGTCTGTATTTTTTTCTCGATTCTCAATTTTTTGTTTAAAAAATCGGTCGGCCGTTGGCCGCCCTTAAATTTCGGTCGCTCTTGTGCAGGGGCACTTCCAGCACACCACTCAGAATCGGCCCCGTTCTTCGCTCCGTGAGTGACTTCCCCAATCGGTTAAAACTGAAAAATCTATCATACTAAAAAAAAGGTGAAAAACAAAGTTCAACTAAACTGCTTGACAATTGAACTGCAACACCTAAAAATTAGGTGTGTTTTCAAATTGAGATAGCTCGAAAATATTTGACGAATTCCAGAAATTGAAGCATGTGAGGAAAGATTATTCTTTTGACTATCGAGTGCTGGTATTGAGGATAAGTTTGATTGCACAATTTGTCATACACAGGGTGCCAACGAAGAGCGTGCAGATATGGGAAATCTTTCACCTTGTGCAACATTCGAAAAGAAAGTCCGAGATTTTTTCTATCACCTGCTTTTGAAAGGTTGTATCATTATGCCGAAACGGTTTTGGAATTTTGACCCCAACTTCTTTTTTCAAAAAATTGTGCTCAATTTTCTGAAATATGGACTTTCAAGAAAAAGAAATAGAGACATTGTTTGGTTTCAAACGGCGTCCATATTGAATTTGCTTACGAAGATTTTCATTTGAGCCTCCACATCCCCTAGAAACGCACCCCAAAGGCTATGCGATATTGAAAGGGTAGTTAAAGGGGTAGTTTCGGATAGATATGTGAATGAAATCATCGTAGCGGCAAACAATTGCGACAGATTTTGAAAAAATTCCAACAAATGAGGTATTGCGGAAGTACTGGTATTTTAAAGGGTAGTTCTTTTTTCGAGAGGGTAGCTGTTGGGATGACCTACGCAAAGACCTACGGATCAGTCGAAAAAGACGTTCTTTGGAATTTTCATATATTGCATGTCTTATCATACCAACCCTGTCCCTGTCCCTTGAAGTCAAGGGGTGGTTCTTAGGGAGCTGTACGTGTGGGGTCATCGCAGTATCCTTATTTCAATCCAATTATTGATTAGTACTTTTCGTAGGCTCTTTAAATGAAGCATTGCATATCTTCTTTTGAGACGGTGTCCCAAAAGAGGTAGTTTCTAGGGGATGTGGAGGCTCAAATGAAAATCTTCGTAAGCAAATTCAATATGAACGCCATTTGAAAACAAACAATGTCTCTATTTCTTTTTCTTAATCAGAAAGTGCATATTTAGAAAAATTGGGCACAATTCTTAGAAAAAAAGTTGGGTTCAAAATTCCAAAACCATTTCGGCATAATGATTCAACCTTTCAAAAGCAGGCGATAGAAAAAATCTCGGACTATTTTTTCGAAAGTTGTACAAGGTGAAAGATTGCCCATATCTGCACGCTCTCCGTTGGCACCCTGTATATGACAAATTGTGCAATCGAACTTATTATCAATACCAGCACTCGATAATCAAATAAATGATCTTTCCTCACATGCTTCAATTTCTAGAATCTGTCGAATATTTTTCGAGCTATCTCAATTTGAAAACGCACCTAATTAGGTGTTGCAGTTCAATTGTCAAGCAGTTTAGTTATATCAGCTGTGATTGTAATATTTATAAACACGGCGGCTCCCATCTTTTTTTCATAAAAACATGTATTGATTGAAAATCGGTTGCGGGGAGAAGGGAATGAGTAAAGGGACGTCGGTATTATCTAGTAGGCGTGACACAAAAGGTCAACACACAGATTTAAGCCGCATCCGCATAAGATTAGTGCAGTTGGACTGCAGGGGACTGCGTAGGTAATGAATCAATCTTACCACGAGCGTTCACATAGAATTAGTGTAGAAAGCAGAACTAGCAACTTGACACGTCAGCTGCCGACCTAACGCAACAACCGTCAAACGGCTCTTTCTTGTAACGTCTAAAATTTGGCATTCGTATCTCACAGTAGCAGATTCGCATTATCAGAAAAGTCATCACGCCGCAATAATATTTTTGGCAACGGAATCGTGAATTGTGATTGGCGATGGCCTCCATGGGCGATGGCAAGAAAATTGGCAAGGGCAGTGCGGAATGCCAGAAAACTTCAAACTTCTGCCATCCCAACTGCACTCCCACTGCCACTCGTTTCTTACCGTTAGTCTATGTGAACGCTCAATGCAAAAACCTATAATTTAGCTTTTCTACCATACCGTTGCCACTGCACTAATCCTATGTGGATGCGGCTTTAAACCCGGTCCGCACGCCTTGGTCCGCACGGGCGGCAGATTCGCAGAAATTCGGCGATATACCGCTGAAATGTAATTGTTATCATTGTTGTTATGTCAAAAAAAAAAACGGTATATCGCCATTGGACTCTATCTGGTTTTGGCGAATTTTCGGCCCGGCGCAATAGGTTTTTCTCAAATTGTGGTCGAATAGCTGCTGTATTTGCTTATATCAAATCGACATGTTCCTAAGATAGTGATTTTGAACATTTATGCATGATTTTCTTACTCTCCGTTTGTTTCCGAAGTGATTAATTTCAAGAAGAGAAAAAGCTCATAACTGGGCCTAGACTCACATCAGGTAGGTAGTAGGTAGGTTTTGAAATGTCGATAACTTTTTCATTTTACAAAATATTTGAATGATTCCTTTTTAATATTAAAGGAGAAACATGGGAAATTTGTTACAAAACGTGTGGAAAATCATATTCATTGAATGTTGCCCGCAAGCCTCTACACAAAAACGCCCTTTTCCTGGCCGTCACTAACTGAGACGGCCGCTCACCCTGGCTTTGACTAGGAATACCCGCGTTTGGTGCAAAACTCTACTCAGATGCTCTTTTCTGCTCGTAGATCGCTTTTTTACAAAAAATTCCAACTAATATCAAAAGTAGATTGTATTGGGCGTCGTGCAGGCCTAATTTCAAACTCGACACGGTTTCGATTTTCGGACGGTGATTTGTTCAAAATGAAACTTGCACATTTCGTGAATTAGAAAAAATGCAGTGCGAATTTCGACCTGCGGTAAGCCACACGAAATATTAATTTTTGGTGTAGACTTGCTGCAAGTCATAGTTAGGGAAAAGATTGAATTCTATTTTGAGAGGGAAATTTTTGAAATCGGGCTAACGGATTTCGAGTTTTCCACCCTAGAATAACTGCCAATTTTTAACTTTTCGACCCGTAATCCATTCATCAGAAGTGACTTAATCTCGCGTGCCAACAAGGCAAATCTGTCACATCCAAAATAAAAATTCATATCTTCGTTGTTAGACTTCCAATCCGGAAAATTCCAAAACCGTTTCGAGATAAGACACCACACTTCATAATTTTTGTATTAGAATACATAAAATAAATTTTTTTGACAAATGGGGGTACAATGAGGTCGTTGCAATTCTGCACCATTTAACGTATCACTCTGTAGAAAATTTATTTGAAGTTTTACAACATTCACTATTATAGGATGGGTTACGGAAAGATTAGGCTAGTGACGCAACAAACAAAATGGAAATCGCAATCGGCAATCGAGAGATATTGACCTCCAAAGTCGGACCATTTTTCCGATACCGACAACTTCGTTGTCCAGCAGTTTATGATGAGTAACACTTGTATTTTACGTACATTTGAGAAACAGTTTGAGATATCTCAAAATGGTTTGTTCCACATTAATAAGCATCAGATAAGGAGTACCTAGTGTGATAATTTTCATGTTCCGACCTATTTTGGTTCATAAAACAGAATTTCTCGATCTTTGATCACCCTGTAGGCATCTGCAAAGGGGTTACCAACGGAGAAACGGAATTTCGGAATCAAGGCATTGGTCCATATGACAATCTTGCCGGATGGCATCGCGTTATCACGAGTAGCAACTTACTTTCAGGCCATTCCAAGCGATAACATCTGTACGATTTATGGGATCATAATGACCTGGGATAGTGGAGAAGAAATTTTTTTTTAATGATGATCCCCATATGACTGTTCTTTGTAACTTTGCCTATTTGAAGATTGGCACCTTTCCAATATATGGCAAAAAAATGGTGAAACAGTCATAAGGGCCTCGTGGGGCCCAAAACTTCGACAACTTCGATTGTAGATATTCTTTCAGCGATATATCGTCAGTGCGGACTGAGCTTCACGCGCCCATTCCCGATAATGTTAAAATTATATACAGGGTGGCAGTTTCAAAACTTATAATGATTTAAATGAGAAAAGAGAATGGGTGAAGTTATCATCGGGAAACACGACACCAGATGAAGTGGATCTTCATATCCGGATGTTGCTCACACAAAATGTCTTACGCGCAAAGTTATGCGTGGTTTTGCAAAACTGAAGACGCAGAGCACGTCTTGAGTCCCTATAACCCGCCGGTGTAAGACTTGCATTGCATATAAATTGAACAACGCCTGATAATTTTATGGAATAGCGATAAGCGAATCGACATTTCGCCATCCCACAACAGACGAGAAGGAGGAGAACAACAAAAATCTGGATAATTAAAAATTAATATGCACGCCTAAAACTCGCTATATCGGGAGTCTAAAGCGGCTTTATGAATCGATCGTCCGTCTCTCTGGTGTGTGCAGCCAAAAGCCTACAAGAGAGAAATCCCAACTTATCTGCTGCCTTCCAGTCCTACTTGTCGGACCGAAAACGTCGTCCCTTGAGTGCCTGTTTTAGAGGACCGGCGGAGTTCAAGATGGTCGCTGACCGAGGATTTCATGCTTTATGGTGATGCCCTTTGCTTTTACGCCACACTGTATTCACCTCGTATATAGACCAGGAAGGAACGCCCCTGCGGGTATTTGCATTAATTTCGGCGATGTTCGGTGTTTACCTCACCTATGTATCGGGCGGTGTGGTGGTGCTCGCTGGAACAACACAATACAACTAAATATCTCATTATATTCGGCAGGCTGGAACGTGTTACCGGGATGAACAAGCCAAGCCCTAGAGTGCCAACATCACAAAGTTATACAAAAAACAATAATCTTGCGGCGAGAATAACCAAGATTATGACAACGCAGCAACCATCAAGTTACAGGATGTGAGTATTTAAAAATATGAGAGAACATGTCGACTCTCGAGACTCGAGATAGATTATTATCACTCTTAGACTGATTTTCGAGGCCAAATTGAAAGACAGTATCAAGAACCAAGTGCTGCAAGTGAGCCAAATCAGCACTGAAGTATGGCGCAGTAAATCATTTGGGTAGCACAAAATGTATATGACGCAAATTGATGATGAGTACAATTCATTCATAATTATATGATGAAAATGGGACGAATTCCATAATATTAATCAGTTAAATCAGGGCCGGAGTTAGGACTTGCGAGACTTTAGGCAATAATACAATGCAGGACTTCAAAGTGGGAAGCGAAAGGCGCAGGGACCCTAAGTTTAGAGCACAAAAATATTTTTGGAGAAGGGGGCCGACGCGACGCCGAGCATTCAAATGACCCGGCCGAGAAAACAGTCGAGTGCTTGAATATAAAAATAAATGAATTAGAGACTGGATTAAGAACATTTCACAAGCTTCATTTATTGAAAAAAAAATTATAATTTCATTTTCTATTTCACATACCTTTTTGAGAGATGGACAATTATTTGAAATCACTCGGAATAAATCACTCGTTACCAGAAAGTGTTCTGGATAAGAGAGAGTGGCGCCACTGAATGCTGACCACCAAATGAGAGAGAGTTTTATTATGAACGCGACATCCATTTGGGAGAGAAAGAGAGAGATCCGATGTTCTTTGATTAGGGATTATTTGGGTTGTGTCACTTGTCGGACTCGAGCGCGAAGCCCTAGGCAGCCCGCCTTGCTTGCCTTGCCCTAACGCCGGTCCAGACTGTTCAGTCGCATTTTATTTATGCGTGCCCGAACCATGCCACATCACCGATAATAGGGCGAGAATGGGAATGTGATATTAATTTAATTACAAATCGATGTTCGTCCAATTTATAGTAATAGCCACTTCATGCCGAGATTTTAAAAATTCAATTCTAATTGGGAAACAAAGCCCTGCCGGACGATTAAAATTCGGCTGTTTATTGGTGCTGACGTGCGGTGGAGCAAACTTTGGCAAATATTGGGGAAACCTGCTTCGAAGGCAAGGGCTCGATGCAAAAGGGGAGCCGCATGAGAGAAAGTTTGACTCCTTAAAAATTAATTAAGGTTTTGATTGAAGGCTCCACTGCATCCGCTATCCCTATCCCAGTGTCTGACGGGGATGACCGCAGCCAGCGGCGTCCTTGTTAGTTTGACCAGAAATTGGGGGAGAGAGTTTCCAGCAGTTAACTCTGTTAACTTTCTCCGCTTCTGTTCCTACAATAATTTAGAAGAGGTCCTCATTAAGGGCGCCGCGCACTTCTTTACTTTACAACTCAAGTTACACAACCGTCTAAAGTTTCACGACGCAAGCTTCTCTATACTCCAACAATGAGGATATTTATTAACACCAGCACCCTGCCGATAGCCAGCCAAATAAGAACAAGTTTCAATCTGGGGAAAATCTCTACGTTTTTCACGCGTCGTATCGTTTTTCTGGATCATTGATCAAGGATAAAATACAGGGTGATCCATGAGTGACCTTACATAGGCTAATGAGAAATAGAGGCCTTCGAGGCGAGTCAGGATCCACAAAAGAAATTTAGTTTTCTCCAGTGGTTACGAAGATACAGGGTGTTTTGTGTGTTCCGTATGAAACTTTGAAATTCACCAGTAATATTTCTCTGTTGGAACTTACCCCGAAGCCATACCGGGTAAGTCACAATCCAGGGCTGGGCTAGAAAAAATGTGCCCTTTTGTTATTTGACCGTAGAGTACATTTTCTGACCGCTTTTCTGAAAAACTGCTGTCGGATTCGAAAAGGAAAAATGCTCCAAGAATCACTCTTCAATTTAGATGACAACAACGACAAACGACAACGACAAAATTGAAAACTTTCTTACTCAAGGGCGGCTGTGGCCTGGCCAAAATCAGCCTCGTTTGCCTGCCAATGACCAGGACCACAGCCTCCCTTGAGCAAGAAAGTTTTTGATCATACGGTAGAATCAATGTAACGAACAGGTGGCACCTCTCTCACGGGTTTAACCAAAAAATTTTAGAGCGTTTCAAGCTGATTCGTGATTAAACGGCTTTTTTTCTGGTCAATGCTGGTAGATTTATATGGAAAATACGTTCAATCGCAAGTGTACCACCCTTTCGTTAATCACTCAGAGTGAAATCGAAATCTGGTTGGACACGTAGCAGACCTTGAAAAAGTGCAGTTGAACTCCTTCAAAAAGCTCTCCCACTTGTAATAATAATTATAATACAGTTTGAATAATTATTAGCATAATTCACTTCTTCAGTCACCCTTGCACATAATAAAAATAATAATTACCTCAGATACCGCTTATTCACGGCGGTCCATGTGAACGATACAAGAAGCAGTACAAGCTGAGCAACGGGCTGGCTCGAGGATCTGTCCAATAGCCTTCACTGCTCAACTTATATATCAGTGATTTACCTCCTACCACAAGTAAAAAGTTTGGCTATGCATAAGACGACTGGACATTGGCCACCCAAAACCGCCTTATCGCCGTAACAGAGGAAACCTTGGAGAGAGACCTGGTGAACTTGAGTACCTATTACAAAAAATGAAGATTGCGTCCCAGCACAAGTTAAAGTGAAGTCTGCTGCTTTCATCTTGACAGTAGATTAGCCAACTTAAGACTAAGAATAAATTTCAACGGCTCAGCACTCCCTCATAATGACAACCAAAAATATTTAGGGGTGGCACTGGATCGATCGTTAACTTTTCGCCAACACCTTCACCAAACGACAGCGAAACTAAGTACCGAAATAACATCATTCAAAAATTAACGGCCACTTCTTGAGGAGCTTACGCTAATGTTCTACGTACGTCAAGTCTTGGGTTGGTATTTTCTGCTGCTGAGTATTGTACAGCTGTGTGGCTCAACAGCATCCATGATGTAAGGAAAACTGACATGCAACTTTGTAGGACAATGAGAATTATATCGGGCACCATCAAATCGACACCTCTATACTGGCTGCCTGTCCTGAGCAACATCGCTCCTCCTCATGCCAGAAGACAGAAAATATTGGTTCGGGAATACATAAAAATAGCAAACAATGCCCACCTATCTATGGTGACATTTCCGATCTCAGAACCATGCAGCCACATCTACCATCAAGAATCAAGACGCCCAGCAATTTCACGGGAACTGATAGAGTCCGCAAACGACTTCGATTTGAACTTGAAATGGAGTGGAGAATGACGTACAAAAGCTCCTCCAGAGTGGCAGTCACTGGAAACGGAGATCAAACCCGGAGGTTTCGAACGCCTTTGGACTAGATTGAACCGCGTCAGGACTGGCCATGGACGTTGACCGATTCTGAGACAAGATGGGGTATCAGAGAAACGTCCTCTTGCGATTGTGGTGCGGAACGGCAAACAATCCATCACATTGCTTTTGAATGCCCACTTCGTCGCTACCTCGGCAAAAAGAAGACTTCGTGGCGGTTACCTCTGATGTCATCCAGTGGCTTCCAGACTTGGATATACAAATTTAACTTTTTTCTTCCCTCCTTAACTACACACTTTACAGTTTACACCTTTCATACACATTTTACTCACTTTACTATAATTGCTGTTAGGTATCTTGTATTAATTCCATACGTTAAATAAATAAAAAAATAATAATAAAAATCAACAGAATATCACAAGATAGCTTCTTATTCCCATGATCCTATTTAGAGCTCTTAAGTGCTAGTGGCACCTCAAGGGCGACTCCGACAATCCAAGGTATAACTGGATCTCCCATGCATCAGTTGTTCAGCACATCCTAATTTTTAAACATAAAACTTGACGATGAACCAGATCCTGAGAATGAAACACTCATCAACATTTATTAGCAACCATCAAAGACAGTTCAAAAACCAACGACTGATGGAATTGTATTTTTTATCAGTACACAACAGCCAGTACAAATTTATTAATCACATGAACAACAAATCCAGTTTCTGCACGCGGCAGACACCCCTCTACCCCAAGAGATTTTACTTGCAGCTGAGAGCGACAGGTGATTCGGGTATTAAGCTTTACATTATAGATATGGGTATGCTATGGTACCTACGAGCTACGATTAGAACTTCTCTAGCAATAGAAATATTTGGAGAGATTAAACTAGAATGTATTATGTACCCTAAATAGTTTACATTCTGGAAAGCCAGACATTGCTGCCTCATTATGAGTAATACCGTGTAACAGGAACTTTCAATCTAGTATAATATTAAACTTGTTGGGAAGGAGGCGAAAACTTACGAATTCGAGATAATAAGAGTGAGTAGGTGAGTACTTCTATTTCGAAAGGGTATATAAATCGAAGCTCATCCTAAATAAGGAACTCTTGAATTTTCAGGTGTCAACCGTACACCGTACCCTAATGGCTTTTGTCCAATTTCCATTAGCTTCCGTCCGATTGGGCATCTGCTAGCCGTCTGCAGCTCCTCAATAAAACATAAGCGTGCACTTGCATCATGTGTCAGTGCGTTATTTATGAAAGCAGGAGCACCACACCAGTGGTGGTGGTGGTAGCACTGGAAACGCACGCTTTTCATATACAGCAAAAGCACCCACAACCACCACCACTGCCACTGCTGCCGGGAATTACGCGTAGAGAGTATGAGTCAGCTGTACAAGGGGTCCTACCCTACACCTCTTTATTGGGTAAGGGTGGCTGAGGATTGGCTATGCCTACGATGCAACTGCAGAAAGACCTAGGGGACATGACACTGGCCTACACAGTGTTGGTTTAGTGTTGTGGAGGTGAGGTCCTGTTAGTCGTGTGTTCGTTAGGTTATAATCACTCGTGCAATATTAGTGACAAATATATAGAAACAAACTCCATCATAATCCAATTCCCCCATTACTCACCTTGCATTCACCTTTTGTGTAACACGCGCTTGTTGTATAAGTATCTCACCTAAACCTCTTTTGTTGTTGAATTAGCCTATAAGTGAAACGAAAAAGACTGCGTACCACCAAGACTGTGTTCATCTAAAATATACGACCCAGTTATATCATTAGGTCTATAGTGACAGTTTATGTAGTTTGTAAGTGATTTCGATAAGTTATTAGCCCATAAAACTGTTTGTGGGGGTGTACTCATTCTCCTGTTTGTGTGTGAGAGTGTGGTGTGCGCGTCGGAAAAACGAAATTATAAGTGAACCCCGGCGGGAAGAGCAGGAAAAATACTGTTTCGCGTTGCGTATTTGTCTCTAGTCGCTTGCCTAATCGATAACTTGAGTGCGTGTGCGAGGGGCCGAAGGGTGTATAATGCTGATCCCGACCTCGCCGACCATGCACTCTGGAAGTGGCGTCCAGCCTGTTGGGAACCGTGACGTTATCAAACTCTTCGTCGGACAGATTCCCAGACACTTGGAGGAGGAGGACCTCCGGCCCATGTTCGAAGAGTTCGGAAAAATCTACGAGTTCACCGTCCTCAAGGACAAGTACACCGGCATGCATAAAGGTGAAAAACTTTTTCAAGGACATGCAGTAGCTCACACACGAATAGCAAAGGGTTTTCAAGTTATGCTTGGGCAAGTTGGAATAATCTTTGGGCGGCGTTGAAACCACCGTTCCTTTAATTGCACCGGCGAGTCCCTTAAATTGGAATCCCACCACTTTCTAGTATTTTATTGCTGCCCTCTCTTGCGCTTTTATTGAGCACTTGTGGTAACTATGCCATTAGGAATAAGTACCTACCTAATGTTGAAATTTAGGTAGGTACGTTTAGTCAGTCATAAATTTGATCTACCCCATCTATTCAATTCTTGATCTCTCAGACTCTAGGCAATCGGCATGGTTGAAGTAGTTGAAGGTTTTAGGCAGAGCTAGTTTCTTCCACTTAGTAATGTGTCTCTCTCTAGCAACTCTAGCTTTAAGTCCTCGAATGATCGAGTGAAAAATTTCCAAGAAAAAACAAAATATAGCGTCCGGATTAAAATCAAGATACTTACTATATACTTAAGCAATAATTACTACGTTTTCATGGGGTATTGAATTCGAACTGAGACGTTTACATGCAGTTCCAATCCCAATACAATACCAGAACTAAGCGGATCGACCTTGAACTTGGATACGGTTTCGATCCAAAAGTTACTACGTTTTCATGGAGTATTGAATTCCTACTGTGTCCATCCAGTGTTTAATACTGTACCTGTTTTCATGAGAGATTCAAATCGTTTTGAAATCATTTTGGCTACTGTACAAATTCCTTTTTGGCCATAGACATCCTGACAAATCGGCTGACAAACTTTAGACATCATTGGTAAAAATCCTTCATGAGGGTTGAAGTTATGACTAATATTTTGACACTACACAAGTCATCAACGTCAGATCGAAACCGTTTCCAGTTCGCAGGCGTTCACATACAATTTGAATCCCGATACATCCCAGAATTTAGCGAATCGACCTTGAACTTGGATACGGTTTCGACCCAAAACTGCAAGCATTTACATGAAGCTTTCAGCACCAAATCGGTATTCAGTTCGAATTCAATACCCCATGAAGTAACTGAAAGCGTTATTGACGTGGAAACCCCAATAAGCTGACAATAAGTAACCAGCCTGAAAAGTAGAAAATCTATATGAGACAAAAAGAGATTCCTTGTTCCATGTTAATTGTTCAACTGATAAGAAATTCCAATATGGCGGCCAAGATGGCGACGAAATCACGAAATTCATCTAGAAAGTAAGTATGTCTCTATACGAGACCAAGAGATTTGTTCCTTTCATGAAAATCCTTCCACTAATGAGAACTTGAAATGTTAGAGTCCGCTAATAAGTACCCAACTCCTGAACATATTCATTATTAAAAATTGTTTATTGTTGACCAATCGTCCTCAAATGCAATACATGTCGAGACGAAATAATGTCTCGATTAGCAAAAGAACTAACTCGATATGTTGAACCATTCGGCAGATGGTTATGATTTTGGCTGGAGACTTTGACTTGAGGGCAAGGTATAAGCCCGGAGACACCCATACAATTGGCGGAGGAGCCGTTCGAGATATGGTCGGATTTATGCGCGAAGCTGCTGTACTTTTTTAGAGCTCTCCCATTTCGATAAAACTTTGAGGATGTATATAGATGTGTTTTCAAAAATTGTTTATAATTGACCGGCCAGTCGTCCTCAAATGCAACAGGAGTCGAGCCGGAATGGAAACGATTCGATTGGCAAAAAAACGAACTCGATTTGTTTACCGTTTAAAAGATATGGAAGATTTAGCAAGATGAAGCTACTGAGAAAAAAAAAAGGCGGCAGATACAGAAAAACGGCCACAAATAGCCTCCACAAATGATTGGAATTATTGGAAACACAGTTGTTGTACACATTTTGTGTTTCTTGGTGTTGTTAGTTTCATGGTATTTCGGGTACATGTTATTGTTGTGCCACTTGGGATTTGGGACGAGATGGACGGTGTTGGTGCTGGGTGGAGGACATTGTTGCAGACGACTCGGGACAGAATGATGAAAGTAAACAAGCGAATGCCTCTCCAGGTCAGCTCGAATAGCACGATGTGGAAAAACATTCTTTATAGCTCTTCTAAGTCATCTTCCTTCCATAACTTCACAGTTTGCTTGTATTCTTCATGAGTTTCGAACTAACCTACTTTTTCTCCAACTGCTGCTGCATAACTTTACGCTTGGCGTTCTTGCATTTCTTGCTTTCGTGAACTTAGAATCTCTAGCTAATTATTGATATTTTTATTTATATTTTTAACAAATCGTCGCTTAAGTATTACAAGGTTATATGTCGCTTTTGCACTTTCCTCCTTCTTCAGTTACTGTGGGTTTTTGTGTGAATAAACCAGCAATTTTGTTTAATCAAAATGTTACCCCAAATGTTGACTCTATTTCAACTATGTTGACCACCAATCCATCAACCCAATTCAATTCCAATTCAATGTTTAATGTTTCTAAAAAAAATACATTTTCATAACATTGAGTCAGGTGTAAGTATAAAAAAAAAACATAATTAATACGTACAAATTCTAACAATAAGATAATAAATAAAACATTCTTCAATAATTCACAATGAATACTAACTGAAAAGATGAATCGCCCAAAACCGCCCAAAACCTATACCCAAATTGGAAATAAAGCCAAACCAGTGCCAAACACAAAAGATTAATCCGTCATTCGTTCAGTGCAAATGACCGCAGCGCCAGCATCGATGTAATATAAGTAAAGATAGTCTTTACGTGCGATTCAGTGGCCCTGTTGACGAGTCCTGCAAAGTCACCCAAGTTCCTCATCTTCCCAAACAACCGCGGTCTAATGCACCGATAAAAAGGACAGTCAAACAGCAGGTGAACCAAATTTTCAGAGGCCTGGTGGTTACAGATCGAGCAATTCACTTCGGTGTCGATTACATAGGAGGATCCCCTGTAACAGAACCGAAATCCAGAACCCAGAAATCCGTAGCAACTGAAGAAAGAAAAAAGTGCAAAAACGACATACAACCTTGTAATAATAAGGCGACGAAACATTATAATAACTGTAGAACTTTTCCCGGAGCATTTCAACCGTATGGTTTTAGATAGTTTTGACGACCGGCTCTATCTCGATCCTTTCGTTTCATATTAAAGACCCAATCTTCCATAATTTTGCCGAGATCTTGCACCGGTGTCTGTTGCGTGAAGTTATAGAATAGAATAGAATAGAATAGAATAGAATAGAACAATTTATTTAAAGTGCCACTGAGACCTATAGTATACGTAACAAAATTTTTGGAACTGGGTCTATACAAAATTTCGGTCTTGAAAGGATTTGCTGGTGTTGTTTTTTGTTGAGCTGTCACGAGAACTTCTTGCAACGAGCTCCCACCAAAACGTTGAAAATCCATTCTTCACCGTTTGTTTGCAAAAGACACTTTCACTCAACTCAAACTTGATTCAAACAACGCTGGTAGCGATGGAGAATCAAATATCCAGCACCATGAAAGATATCCACTGAGATCCCTGCATGCGTAGTACAGGATATTCACTGAAGATAGGTGTCGTTATTGGTCAAAAATCGTAGTGAAAAGCAATTCTATTGATTTTCTATCAATCAATAGATAGATATTCTAAATTCATCTATTGATAGATACATTTAGAAACAGGTGTTGTTGTCTCCCCTGAACTCATCTTTGGTGATGTCTGTAAGTTTTTTTTATTGTCTCATCTTGTAATGGATCTCCTTGATGGTCCGAGAAAACCGTTTCCTAGACTGATGTCATAGACTTGGCTTAGGTCATTTTTCAGTGGCCCAGATAGTTTCCTGGAGGGAGAGGGTTTGTTTGACCAAGAAAGAAAAGAATGAAAATTTGAGATCCACTGACTAGCATCAGGTTTCTCTGTCATTGTCGTTGCTATAATTGATGACATTGATAGCAAGTCCAAATATATTCAGCAAGATGAAAGCTACAACGTCTGATTCAAGTTTTGTATAATTATACCATGCGATCAACAAAACTCGAATATGGGGTAGGCTATGACCTGGTCAAATTTCAAGATGTCAAGCTGTTTTCGGCCAGGGCACAGCCTACCCCAATTCCGAATTTTGTTGATCGCATGGTATATGCATGCCGTTCACATTTTAAATTCAGTAGAATGACTTTTTAGAGCAAAAATCAAGTGATAAGCTGGGAGGCTACGGCTACGGCTAATGGTACCTGCAGAGTTTGGAGCGAAACTATCAGCAGCCATAAGCCGTATATTTTCAGCGCCAGCGCTCAGGCTTGTCACTTCATCCAAAAAGTCATTTTACTGAAAATAAAAAGTGAACGGGATATAAGTGCGATCAACCTAGTAATAAATAATTTGAATTATTTTCTATGCTTAAACTATTGCGGTCAAGTGGGTTTAATATCTGACTTGTGCCCAACAATCCACTTGTTTTAAAAGCCTAGACGACTTTGAACATTTCTCAATCGCGTTTGTACTGCTTGAACGTCCCAAGGGCAAGGTATCGTGACAAAACCTAACGCGAACCAGCCAGCGTTTCCACAAACGAACAGATTCAGTCCGTCGTCATCGTCGGTCTTCACATACAACTTCTGTATGTTTATTTAGGGAAAGATGTTTATTGTTCGTTCAATATCCCGAAAACTGTGAAAATTCATTATCAAACCCATAAAGCATTTAAGATAATAGCTTTTGATGTTGGGAACGGGCATATTAAAATCACATGTGCTATTTAGAAACGGGTTATGTAAATGACGTAGCGAAGGGTTGCCGGTTAGGTGGGTGTGCGAGTGAGGGTTGTACGCTATGTGCCGCTAGTGCTGTTCAAAAGAAAGGGTACATTTTCGCGTATTCTATGTATAGTGGCACAGCAAGTATAGGAGTAGTATGCTACTGACGCATCCCCCACGAGATACTACGCCACCTCTGACGTAATTAAGTATTATACCCACCCTCTCACATCACCGCATGCCCGGTCTATATGCCGGCGTACAATTTAATCGCGCACTTCAGGAACCAACTTCACTATTGCCCCTGGTGGGAATTTTATTCCGGCTAATAATAATAGGATGCGAGCGTATACATACATACATACGTATACCTAGTATATTTATTTTTGGGAAAATTTATTATGCCGAAACTCAAATTGTGTTATTGTTGTATATTTATGTACAGCGACTAATTTATTGCTTGATTTACATGCATAATATAGCCGCACGCGCCTGTGATAATTCATTACAATACTATTATTAAAGTCCTTTGTTAATTAGATATCAACATCAGCTTTTGTATGTAACTATAGCATGCTATATATGAAAGAACTCGACTGGTTGAATAATTAACAAGTTACTATCAACATCACAACATTGACTCCAACTAGTATGCCGCGTTCAGTGGTTCTTCTGAGAACGTGCCTTTAAAGCGAAACATCAAATTATTGTTATTATTACTATTATTATTATTATTATTATCATTATTATTATTATGGAGGCATTGGAGAAACTTTGCTGCCCCCACTTTTGAGTGACTGATTTTTGCAATCTCCTCGAAAGTATATTCACTAAATTGACAAGACTCTGATCAGCCCACATTCATGGTTAAGTCGAATCAAATCAGTCAGATATGGATTGTTCATAACGAATAGATTGATGGCTTTTTTCAGTTCTGAAAGGTTAAACATGATTGTAATGCCCTGAGTTCCAATGAGTGCTGACAGCGTTTTTTTTTCTTTTCTTGGCATATCAGGTGAGCTTTAATTTCAGTAGTGCATGCCACAGCCGCTGACCAAAATTATTGAGTCCCTGATGGCGAGCTGAATCGCATGAACGAAATATGATTCCAACTTGATATGAGCATCCAGTACGCTTGCTGCATCATCTGATCTACAATAATTGTGAGATTCGGCAAGTAGTTTCAGCGATTGCTTCTCCCGTTTGCGAACCTAGATAATTTCTGCATGATGCCAGGACAATGGTGGAGTGGTGCATCTCCCTCTGTGACCGTTTTCCCATGCCCTTTCGTTGTATGTACTTTAAATATGTTCTTCACCACATCACGGACGATAATATGCCTGTCTTTTCCTTTCTTGAATAAGAAAATTTGTTACCTCCTGTTTTCCAAAATTCTAAGTATCTATTCTCTACTCCACCATCTAACTGTCTCTTCTTGTTTTTCCTTCGCCCCCGTTTCCTTCTTGCCCCATCCGTTTTGAATTCAAAGTTCAGAAATTGCTATAAACAATATTCTTGAATGAAGAAATTTAACCAAGTGAAGAAGACGCAAAATTTCATCTTCAAACATTTTTAGCTGACAACAGATGTATATTCGTTTTGAGGTTCCTCGAAACTATTGAAATCATTTTCAGTTGTGTCTCTATGTATGTAATCTCTCACGATAACTGTCGAACCGTTGATCCGATTAAGTTGAAATTCAGCATATAGCAACTCTTGTTTTGTTCAGTTTACTGTTTTCCAACACTTTCCAGTTTCCATAGTTATTCAATACTTTCTATATAGTTGTCCTCTGAATGTCGCTCACCTCCCTAGCATACAGCATAGCAAACTATTTTTTTCGGAAACTGTAGATAATCCGCAAATTTTTTGTTTAACCTTCGTTTCTGATACCTTCATGAGTCCATTTCTACTTTTGGAATTTTTCAATTCAACTTTACCTATCTATTAACGTGGACTCGTGGTTCAGCGCTCAGACGCGCGCGTTCAAGTAGTACGGTGGACCGTAGACCGTGGTTAGAATCCTATTACATTCAGACTTACTTTTTTCTGAAATTGATCTTTTCTCTTTTTAAAAGCAACTTAAAAATAAGATATTGGTTCTTCATAACATTTTTGCCTTTTTTACCCCAAAAATGTTATAGCGATACATCGGAACTAATAATGTTGGATTGAAAGAAAACAAGTAAGTACTTATAGGAACGAAAATTAAATTGCATTTATCGAGGCACTTTCACATATAATATCACAATTATCATCAATGGCGTTTGAAGGAAGGATGCTACGATGAGAGGTCCCGCGACGGACATTACGACGTTCTTTCAGCTTGACTGCCAGAGGGTTCTTCAATGTACTTCACGACTTCACGTTCGGGCTAATGGGCATATTTCACATGCGGATAGTCAAAATTTCCATTGTTTGGGTCGAGGTTTGGGCCATGATGCTCAGAGATAGAAATCCACGAGTAATAAAGTCCTACGGGAGAAATGTTCAAATATGCATTACCCGTGCAAAGAAAATGGCGGAAATGTGTCTCGGTCATATTGACCGAGTCGGCGCTGTGCAAGTGCATGGGGAAGTAATGGGTGCTTTCCACCTAGACGGTACAAATACCACCAGACGGCACATGTTCCATGGTGTGGCACAAAATTTTAGGTGATCCAATGAACGGCGCAGAACCGAGTAGGAACACGTAGATGGAAAGCACCGTTTGGAACCCGCACATGCGTAAATGGCAGGTGTACCGAACTTGGGGCTAGGTGGAAAGCACGCAATGAGACCAATGAATGACTGTCCCAAGCCGGCTCGGTCAATTCCTCGGTCTATGTGCGCTGTCCAGTGGCGTATCTAGGGTAAATTCCGCCCAGGGCAAAACTGAGAATTGCGCCCCTGAATTAGGCTTTTTTTTCAGAATTCAGGCGGGCCAACGACAAATTAGGTCCCCCTATTAATATAAGCTTTATCTGATTTAGATGAAAAAGTCGAAAGTTGGTCGTCTGTTTGGATGTATTGGTTTTGGTTTTTTCCCTTTCTCTCTTTCCCATTTCGCTCGTCAACACACGAATTATGCCCAACCTCGTGCCCAACAGTTCAAATATCTACATTTTTCCATTTTTTCATTCCACATTTTTCACATTTTCATTTTTTCCTCTCATTTGCGCCCTAAGGATCAAAGTGCGCCCATGGCACGTGCCCCATTTGCCCCCCCGTAGATACGCTTCTGAGAACAGCTGATCGCTCAGCGCACGTGTTGGTTTTTTAAAATGAACGTTAAAATCTCCGACCAAGACCAAGCCATATTTGCCGTACTGCAACAAGATAAGTTCAATTTTTTCTAGGAAGGCATTGAAGTCTCCGGAAAGAGATCTGTAGACTACAATAAAATGAATGTTATTATCAGACATAAAACCGCAAACCTCGCAAGTTAGTTCTTTGCAGAATCGGGCCAGTTCCAGCCTTGAAGTGTGAGTTTTCGATTTTGAGAAGACACACACACACACACCACCATAGAGCATTACCAATCTGGAATATTGTGGAACCAGTTAATATTGAGGCAAATTAACTGTCTCCAGTTCAGTTTGTGACATCCAGTGTTCCACTAGAAAAATCTGTTGTGGGGCGACACAAAACTTTCCCGGCGGTATCCAGGGACGTCAGTGAGGATTTTGATTCAGGCGTCCCTTCGGGAAAGTGGGATTTAATTGGGAAGTTGATTGAAAAAGTTCTAGTGAGTTGAGCGTTTAGCATGCATCCTGCGTCCATTGTCGGGCCGACACAACAAATGACAGGTTCTTAGGTTTCCAAGGTGATGAAATATTTCGTAATGTATGAAGAACTAGGAAGCTAATTGTTGCGGAATCTGAAGAATGCAATGCAGGTTCCTCATTGAAATTTTTGTTTCCACTTCAGACATGATGACGAAATTACACAAACTTGATTGAAAACTTTCTACATCTGTGTGTCAAATTTCACCTCTATTATCTTCAATTTAGAGCTTGGGCAGACAAGCCCAAACCCAATGTGGCACCTGAGGACTTTCGATCAAAATCATTCACCCAAAGTCTAATCAGGTCATTCCAGGCTGAACTTATGCTTTCGTACCTGATTTCGATTTAATCCGATCAACAATTTGGTAGTTATCGTGGCAGAACCGTTTAATTTGCGCGATCGCATTATGAAGTAGGTACAAGACGATGATATAATTCAAAAGCCAGTACTAGAGGTAGTTAACTGTTGTGATATCTCAAGAATGCATTGCTAGTTCCACACAAGGTGGTTTACACAGCCCCAAACAACACCTGAAGACACAATTAATCGGGGCGCACTGTTGCCTTCAATGATGCAACCTAAATTATTGTTCGGAAAATAACCGGTGAAAATCAGTCGCGGATTGAAAACCTGGAGCAGTATTCTAATTAATTGCTATTCAAGGCCCCCAAGTGGTGACCTCTGAAATAAGACTTCGACCCCAGCAAGAAGTTAGGTCCGAACCACACCTGAAGGCACGATAGTTCTGAAAACTAAAAAAAAAGGGGGGGCTCAGTGGGGCTTCAAGAGACACCCGTAGACACCAGGAGCCTAGAGGACTTCAACGAACCCAAGAAGATACAAGGCCGCAGTTTTGGCCTAAAACGGCAAAATCTGATAGACACAGATGGGGGCCCCATCAGGGCCTTGAACAGCAGACACCATGGGGATGGGGCCCTGGTACCGAATCAAATAAGGGAACTGCACACATTACAGTTTGTACATATACGTCAATGGAATGAGCATACTGGAGTTGCTAAAACTACAGAAAACACAAGGGGGTTTACGGAGCCCCAAACAACACAAAGGGTCGGTTCGCACTGTTGCCCCAAATGATGCAAGAAGATACTAAAGAAAACACCGAGAACCTGCCGAGAACAGCGTTCATGTTGTCACTTTGACATTGATACGATTCGTAACAAAAACGTAGTTACCTACCGGTTTGGTTGCTATGTTGCTAAGAAAATTAAATAGGCCAAAAATCAAGGAACAGGCAAGCGAGGCTGGAATCGGCTAGGAAAATTTTTGAAAATCCATAGCGCTTGTCCGGAAAACGGTGGGAAACTTCAACTTCAGCATTAGTTTGATTCTTTGGTAATGTTGCTTCCTGCCGGGTTTGGTTCACATCTGTCCTATAGATTTTGAATAATTAAATGGCAAAGTTCCAGACTTTGATATTTTTTATAATTTGACAGACAACAGGTAGGAAAATACTTTTAACTGTTCTGAATAAAGTTCTTCAAGGGCTTTCAAATGACATATTGCAAGTCAAGTTCCGTGAGATGTAGCTTTTGTCATTTTCTGATAGTGACACTTATGTTTGACAGATGTCAGCCAAAAACTAATCCGGTCATTCCAGGGCGAAACCACGTCTGCATATCAAATTTCAAATTGATCGGATAAACGGTTCGGCAGTTATCGTGGAAGATCACATACACACATACACACCTACAGACAGACATCATTCTGGAAATGGTCTTAATCGACTTGGGGGACCTCAAAATGGATATATCCGGTGAAATCTCAAAACTTTTTTTCTGCACGATTACAATACTTTCCCTCCATGTTGGTGGGGCCGGGAAAGTAAAATAAAATGAAAGAAATTATCAATAAATACAGTTTCAAGTTCTATAATGTTTTGTTCCTTAAACATTGGATATTTGTAAAAAAAAAAGGTGGTTAGGTTATTTGCAACTCCACGATGAAAATTTTCTGCATTGGTTGGATTCGCCGAGTTGTTTTCATTTTTTCAGAAATATCTCGAGAATCTCACGTGCCATCTTTATTGTTCAATTTTTGGTCTGTTGTTGAGTGTGTGGTGTTTCCTTAGCTGTTACGTTGCTGTAGCTCTGATGCTTGTTGTTATTGATATTCGCTTGCTAGTCCAGGAAAAATAGACATTCAAATGGAAAAAATTTGTAACAGGCTAATTTTTTGCACGCACCTTAATATTATGACCCTCAATAAATTCTGAAAGTTCCCCATTGATATCGTTTCCGCTAGTAAAGTTATGTGAGGTCAAAGGTCACGGAAAACAGTTTTCTGCATTAATCTTGAGAACAACGACTTTTATCGAAAAAATATACCGAGCTAATTTGTAGCTTAGGCGATTTGCTATTGGAAATAATTTGAATTGTTTTTTGTTACGGCAATAATTCACGAGATAGAGCGGTTCAAAGAACCAGGGACGTAATAATCGAATCGTTCTGACACGATAGCTGCCGAACCAGTAATCTTTGACTTGTAATATGTCATTCGGAAGCCCTTGATAAACTGTATTCAGAACAGTTATTGCTCTATCTGTCATCTGTCAAATATTAAAAATGTCGAAGTTCAAAACTTTACCATTTAATTATTCAAAATCTATCCGATTGATTGAAAGCAAATTTGGCAGGAAGCAACACAATAAAAGAGTCAAATTAAGTCTGCAGTTGCGGTTTTCCACCATTTTTCAGTCGAGCGTTATGAATTTTCAAAATTTTCCCTAGCCGTTGCCACCCGAAAGGGGGCCCGAGAGGGAGAAAATTTTCTGTGTAAAAAGTGCCACCCAAATTCATCCCTTCACTCCCCCGCCCCAACTTCAAAATCTAAAATGACACTTCCTATACTTTGTGATACATCAAATTGAAGGGAATTGAGTAAGAGGGCATAGGTCGTGCCGTGTGCAGCTTCGTGAAGATGTATAGAGTTATGTCTTAATCGATTCCTGGGGGATCAAGGACCATGAAAAATTATGGTGGAATATTGGCATCTGCTGCAGACAAATATGGTGGAGGCACCAAAATGGGCTTCATCTGGTGATAAAAAACTGGCTGTAGCTCGTTTGTTTTTCAACGGATTTCGATATCTGGAACGTCGATCATTTTGTAGACAAAAAAATTATCTTCTTATTTCATACCTAAATTCACAAACGTCATTTCGTGAAACTGCCTATAGTAAGCAAATTAACCATAAATAGCTCTTGGCCATTAACCATAGATAATAAGAATTCAAAAAATCGATCATGGTGATGTTAATTGTGTGATTACAGGGTGAACTGTGAAAGCAAACTGACTTCAGAAAGAAATGAAGGTAATATAGCGTTTGAAGGATATCAGATACATTCGAAACTCATTATTAGGATGAAATTTGGGGTGATCATTCGGAATATCCACTTTCCACTTCGTATCTCTGCTGTTTAGTACTAGCGGTACACGAAAAAATCCTGCATTTTGTGATACAAACAAGAACTTCGGCACAATTGCTCCTAGAACCAAAATAATCGATTTGGCCCGCTGTTCTTTTCGATTACCCCCTGCTGGTCCGGGATATGGGGGGTACAAGGGGGACATGACTCTTTTGTGCTGCAGGCACTAAGCAGTGCTATCGAATCATGCTTGATGCCGTTTCTGAATAACGAGACACTGCTGATTACGATGCCGCCACTGTCAGAGTGATGCGTCTGACGGGAGACAAGTTAGAGCTGTCAATTGTGCAATGGGGGCCTTCCTGAATTAACAAACTCTGGTCGTTGAAGAAGATGTGTGGGGTATCATTTCTGACTTAATCGATGTCTGCGAACTCGTTTCTTCTTGTAGAAATGTAATTGGTTCAAAGGTGTGGAAAATATGAGGGGCTCAACTATATTATTATTGATTATGAACCATTCACGATTGGCACTGAATTGAGTTTTCTCGCACTTTTCAATAAGCCGAGTTAGCGACTTACGATACCGTCATCGTCGAGGTGCTGCGTGCGAAAATAGCCGAGCTATGACGGATTTATTCGAATCAGAAAAATTTATGTAACTGGCTGAATTGACCGTTAAAGAAAGTGTAAAATGTGGTTTCGGCAGCATTCAGGCTCATGGAGTTTATTTTTTTGCATAAAAATCAAATTCTGTCAATATTAAGGGGGCTCATGAAAAATAGATTTTTGGCTTTTTCATTCGCAAGCACTCGCTTTGGAACTTCAAAAAATACATTTTAGCGTAAATTGATATCACCGATTAGATGCCGTCATCGCCGAAGTGATACGTCAGCCAGAAGCCGAGTTGGGGCCGTCACTCTTTACTGGGGGTGCACCTTGAATAAAGTTAAATTGATTATGAAATATGATGTGTTGGGTATCATTTGTAATGTTTTTTGGGTCACTGATCTCATTTCTTAATGCG
This sequence comes from Anaspis maculata, assembly GCA_949128115.1. Classification (NCBI taxonomy): domain Eukaryota; kingdom Metazoa; phylum Arthropoda; class Insecta; order Coleoptera; family Scraptiidae; genus Anaspis; species Anaspis maculata. Next base: position 66,355,589 of record OX421962.1, on the reverse strand, counting down.
AAATTTTGATTGGGTCAGGATTCGGGGAGGGGGGGCTACTTACCTTCAATTTATTGTTATTTAAATACCAAACAGTCACATTGAGCATTGTTTGGTACCTTTTTCGTAAGACTGTGAACATGCTGGATGACACGCCGCCACTCCCAACAGATTCCGTCAAGTGGAAGTTGAGTTATAACTGCCGTAGTGCAAGAGAGAAAAGCAACTTGAGTTACATCAGATTGGCCATGAGGGGGTGCGTGTCAGGTATCATTTCTTACGTTTTTTGGGTCACTGATTTCATTTCTCAATGCAAAATTTCGATTGGATTGGAATTTGGGGAGTGGGGAGATACTTACCGTCTTTTTTTTTTTTCTTTTTTTTTTCTAATGCCATACAGTTATATTGAGCAGTGTTTGATACCTTTCCGTTAGATTGTGAACATGCTGGATGACATGTCGCCACTCCCAACAGTTTCCGTCAAGCAGAAGCTGAGTTACAGCTGTCGTAGTGCAAGAAAAAAAGCAACTTGACTTACATCAGATTGGCCATGAAAAGGTGCGTGTCAGGTATCATTTCTTGTGTTTACCCGGTCTCTCAACTCACTGCTTCATGTGAAATTCGAATTGGGTTCAATTTGGTGTAGTGCGAGAAACTCTTACGTTGCATTTCTTACTTTGCAGCATTTTAATTGTGAATAAATAATGTCCGGTGGCATTTTAGCCTCTTTTAAATGTGCAGAATTGAGCTATCCCAGTTCCGAGACAGTACGACATGAAGCTAAAATAATAAATAACTGCAAATTAAAAACACTCAAGTAACAGCAATTAATATTTATAATTAGGTGTTCAAAGCAATTGATTAAGGATTATCATCATGGGTATTGTTACTACATAATACTATTTCCAAAAATTCAACTCTCAGTTGCGATGATGCAGCCGATAACAAGAAGCGAAAAGTAAAACTTTTTTGCCTAACAGCACTAAGGTGGGTACTTATACCTTTCATTTGTTGCTGAAAAAAAAAAATATATGTATTTTCAACAAATTCTCTAGTTCAAGGAAAGAGTCCTATTGGTTATCATAGCAACATTTCCTCAATATGCCAGAGAATTTGCATCAATTTACATTTGCACCTAATGTACCTACTGAATTGAAATGGGTTTATGTTATTAGTTAAATGACTCTAGTATTATTTTTGTCCAATTCTGCCGTAATTTTTGAAAAACAAAACTAAATCAGTATTCGATCCCATAAAAAAATGCAACGTGAAGATCTTCACGTCAAAGTCAAATCTGGTCAATGAAAAATCTGGAAATGTCATGGACAATCAGATTCACCTGTTCTCCAGGCTCTTCATTGTCAGCACAGCTCGTGATCTGGACCTAAATGAGTTCTTCACTTACGAAAACCAGACATGCCCTCCATCCCTTTCATTGAATGGCCATTTACGTTCAGGTGACAAAGGAAATAAATAACATTTAGGCGCTTCTCATCATCTCTAACCTACTCGCATACTTTTCGCTCAACATGCAAAAGTAAAGCTTTCAACTTTCCTAATTTCACTTATCCGCGTTCAGGTGACAAGGCTGCTCTGACACATATATTGGAAAACATCGCGCCAAAAACTACCATCAACGTTCCCTTAACTTTTGACGGAGTAGTCTTCGATGGTGCTGTTTTGGCTCACACTGTAAAACCCTTTCCCGGAACGAAGACTTTCAACGAATATGCCTGTCAGCTCGAAAAGGCCATTGTAGGACTAGCGCGGACACATGGAATCAAAAAAGTTGATATCGCCTGGGATTTATATACATCTAAAAGTCTGAAAGAAACAGTCCGTGAAAGCAGGGGTAAAGGTGTTCGACGCCAAAACCTCCCAACTAAAGGCAAGTTTCAAAAATTACGGCAGAATTGGACAAAAATAATACTAGAGTCATTTAACTAATAACATAAACCCATTTCAATTCAATAGGTACATTACCAAGTAACTGGGAAGACTACCTTCGAAACGATTTGAACAAGGAGGAGTTATTCGCATATCTTGCAACAGCTTTGGTCCGTCGCCTTCCAGTGCATGTAGTGACAGTGACCAACATTTCGAAAACTGTCGTGTCATCCACGCAAACACTAAGTTCCCTGCAAGACATGAACTGCGAGTTCATGGAAGAAGCAGATGGCCGGATTTTCCTTCATATTAATGACATGGTGATGCATGGAACCACAAGAATTCTTATCAGAAGTTCTGACACAGATGTGTTGGTTTTGGCCGTTTCTTTCTTCCATGAACTCGCAGAAAAAGGATTGGAATACATGTGGATGCTGTTTGGTGTTGGCTCTAAACGGCGATATATTTCTATAGGCGGTATAGCAACGACTTTGGGAAAACAAAAATCATTGGCTTTGCGAGGATTTCATGCCTTCAGTGGCTGTGATACAGTGTCGTTTTTTGCATCACGTGAAAAACGAACTGCATGGGCAGCATGGCAGGACGAAGCTGTTACGACAGCCTTTCAACGCATTTCCTCACCTATCGATGAGAAATCCTTTCTCAAAGCCTTTAAAACTTTAGAAAAGTTCACAATGTATATGTATGGCGTTCGCGATGCTTCCGGTGTTAATGAGGCTCGGAAGCATCTGTTCTCAACTGAGAGCAAACTGGTCAGCGCTATTCCTCCCACCAAAGGAGCTCTACTCCAGCATGCGAGAAGAGCCGCGTATCAAGCTGGCCACATCTGGGGCAGAGCGCTACAAAAAAACTCCTCCGCCACCTCCAGAGAACTGGGGTTGGACTCAGAAAGATACTGAATGGTCTCCAATTTGGACCTTGCAGCCAGAGATTTGGAGCACGTGCAGGGCTTTGGATGTATGCGGCTGCCGAATCGAATGTGGCACAATGAGATGTTCATGCAGAAAGAACATGTTACCATGCACTTTGGCGTGTAAAAATTGCAAAGGGGGATGTTCCAACAAGAGGTAGGTACTCACGTTTCTTTCTACATTGATTGATTACTATGATCAATTAAATTTCTCCTTGAGCCACCTGTGAATTTTGAAACCAAAAAGCTCATGCAAATTCTCTGGCATATTGAGGAAATGTTGCTATGATAACCAATAGGACTCTTTCCTTGAACTAGAGAATTTGTTGAAAATACATTTTTTTTTTTCAGCAACAAATGAAAGGTATAAGTACCCACCTTAGTGCTGTCAGGCAAAAAAGTTTCACTTTTCGCTTCTTGTTATCGGCTGCATCATCGCAACTGAGAGTTGAATTTTTGCAAATAGTATTATGTAGTAACAATACCCATGATGATAATCCTTAATCAATTGCTTTGAACACCTAATTATAAATATTAATTGCTGTTACTTGAGTGTTTTTAATTTGCAGTTATTTATTATTTTAGCTTCATGTCGTACTGTCTCGGAACTGGGATAGCTCAATTCTGCACATTTAAAAGAGGCTAAAATGCCACCGGACATTATTTATTCACAATTAAAATGCTGCAAAGTAAGAAATGCAACGTGAGAGTTTCTCGCACTACACCAAATTGAACCCAATTCGAATTTCACATGAAGCAGTGAGTTGAGAGACCGGGTAAACACAAGAAATGATACCTGACACGCACCTTTTCATGGCCAATCTGATGTAAGTCAAGTTGCTTTTTTTCTTGCACTACGACAGCTGTAACTCAGCTTCTGCTTGACGGAAACTGTTGGGAGTGGCGACATGTCATCCAGCATGTTCACAATCTAACGGAAAGGTACCAAACACTGCTCAATATGACTGTATGGCATTAGAAAAAAAAAAGAAAAAAAAAGACGGTAAGTATCTCCCCACTCCCCAAATTCCAATCCAATCGAAATTTTGCATTGAGAAATGAAATCAGTGACCCAAAAAACGTAAGAAATGATACCTGACACGCACCCCCTCATGGCCAATCTGATGTAACTCAAGTTGCTTTTCTCTCTTGCACTACGGCAGTTATAACTCAACTTCCACTTGACGGAATCTGTTGGGAGTGGCGGCGTGTTATCCAGCATGTTCACAGTCTTACGAAAAAGGTACCAAACAATGCTCAATGTGACTGTTTGGTATTTAAATAACAATAAATTGAAGGTAAGTAGCCCCCCCTCCCCGAATCCTGACCCAATCAAAATTTCGCATTAAGAAATGAGATCAGTGACCCAAAAAACATTAGAAATGATACCCAACACATCATATTTCATAATCAATTTAATTTTATTCAAGGTGCACCCCCAGTAAAGAGTGACGGCCCCAACTCGGCTTCTGGCTGACGTATCACTTCGGCGATGACGGCATCTAATCGGTGATATTAATTTACGCTAAAATGTATTTTTTTAAGTCCCAAAGCGAGTGCTTGCGAATGAAAAAGCCAAAAATCTATTTTTCATGAGCCCCCTTAATATTGACAAAATTTGATTTTTATGCAAAAAAATAAACTCCATGAGCCTGAATGCTGCCGAAACCACATTTTACACTTTCTTTAACGGTCAATTCAGCCAGTTACATAAATTTTTCTGATTCGAATAAATCCGTCATAGCTCGGCTATTTTCGCACGCAGCACCTCGACGATGACGGTATCGTAAGTCGCTAACTCGGCTTATTGAAAAGTGCGAGAAAACTCAATTCAGTGCCAATCGTAAATGGTTCATAATCAATAATAATATAGTTGAGCCCCTCATATTTTCCACACCTTTGAACCAATTACATTTCTACAAGAAGAAACGAGTTCGCAGACATCGATTATGTCAGAAATGATACCCCACACATCTTCTTCAACGACCAGAGTTTGTTAATTCAGGAAGGCCCCCATTGCACAATTGACAGATCTAACTTGTCTCCCGTCAGGCGCATCACTCTGACAGGGGCGGCATCGTAATCAGCAGTGTCTAGTTATTCAGAAACGGCATCAAGCATGATTCGATAGCACTGCTTAGTGCCTGCAGCACAAAAGAGTCATGTCCCCCTTGTACCCCCCATATCCCGGACCAGCAGGGGGTAATCGAAAAGAACAGCGGGCCAAATCGATTATTTTGGTTCTAGGAGCAATTGTGCCGAAGTTCTTGTTTGTATCACAAAATGCAGGATTTTTCCATTATATGTTGTGAACCGCTAGCACTAGTTCTGGCCATAATTTTGAAAAGATGACGCCAAAAAAAAATTCTTGATAAAATTTTGGGATTCATATCAAAAGTGAGGGTCTATTAAATTCTCTACAATTTGACATCTCAATCACTCATGTGCGACTCACGGTTCTCAGGCTATACTTTTTCAAAGTCAATTTTCCCTTGGAGTTCACCCTGTAGTTGCATAACAACCGTTACCATGATTGATTTTTTGGATATTGATGGTCTCTGGTTGACAACTTATCATCATTGATGGTTAATTTGACTGCCACGTGGAGCTAAGATCAACTTGCCATGCTAATTGGATGACAAAAACTGATGCTTCAGGGAGTTTTAGAAGCCATAACCCAAGAACAGGAAGTAGCACGTACACGAGTAAGATGTAAATTATGGAGAATTGAATAAGCTTCCATTCGCATACAAACGCTCCCACCTCAAATGGACTGAAATGGAGATATTGACAAAAAACTGTTTTTGGGCGCCATCTTTCCAATATGGCGGCCAAAACGGCAAATATACGAGATGAAAATGTGGAAATTCAGAAAGGGCACCTCAAGATCTATAATACTGGCAAGTTTAAAAAATATCAGATAACCTTAAAAAAAGCCGGAATTTAGCCTCATCTTATAAAGACAATTTTGACAGTTCCCCGGAATGACGTTTGTAAATTTAGGTATGAAATGAGAAGAGAACTTCTTCGTCTACGAAATGACGTTCTTAATAATGAAATCCGTTGAAAAACAAACGAGCTACAGCCAGTTTCTTATTACCAGATGAAGCCCATTTTGGCGCCTCCACCATATTTGCCTGCAGCAGATGTCAATATTCCACCATAATTTTTCATGGTCCTTGATCGCCCAGGAATGGATTAGGACATATCTCTATATATCTTCACGAAGTTGAACACGGCCAAGCCTTTTTTGACCCTATGCCCCCAGACTAATTAGTATATTATATACCAAGGTTGTGAAGGACGCTGTTATAGCTGCCGCGCCTGTTTAAATCCCGAAGCGCAGCTGAGGGATGTAAGGCGCCAAAGCTATAACAGCGTTCACAACCGTGGTTTATATACTATTTTTCTCACTACTAGCAAACATTAAGTCCTGATTTGTAAAGATTTTTCAAGAATATGGAATGTGACAGGACTGACAGGAGGTTAAAAATGTGACAGGAGGTTAATAATAGTGACAGGCGGTTAATAATGTGGCAGTCAGCCTACTGGTTGTAAAAAATCACTTCACGACCTCTAAACAGGTCAATAACGGCCTACTTCACAGCTAGTAGTGAGAAATAGTATATTATATACCAAGGTTGAGAAAGTATTATTATAGCTGAAGCGCCAGTTTAGATCCCGAAGCGCAGCTGAGGGATATAAGGCGCTGAAGCTACAATAATTTTCTCGACCGTGGTTTATATAGTATTTTTTTTACTACCAGAAAATCGCGATTCTGGTACAGGAGCAGGTTAATAATGATGCACTTCACGGCTAGTAGTAAGAAATAGTATATTATATACCAAGGTTGAGAAGTGAGCCATTATAGCTTGAGCACGTTTAACGCGAAGGCTATAATAGCCTTCTCAAGCGCGGTTTATATACGATTTTTTTCACTACTAGCAAAGTAGATCCGGTTCGTGAAGTTCCAAAATTTTAAAAAACCGCTCCGCATTTATTTTAGATGTCAATTTAAACCAAGTAGGCTCTTCGAGCATTTTGTAAGTTTTCAACTTTAAATAATATTCGCCAGGATGATGATGATGATGATCAAAAGTCGCGAGACACCTTCCGAATTGTGTGTGCGGCAGCAGATAAGGTCACTAATGACTTACTGCCAGCCAAACAAAAAAATAAAAACAACTTTATGAAAACGTATCCGATTTTTAAGAACAGGTTCTTTTCGAGGAAAACTGCAAACACTAACAATGACAAATTGTGAATGATATGTGTGCTTATCGAGAAGTGAACACAGCTTATTGAAAATAATTTCAAAATAGACATATTTTAAGGTTAGGTTGTACTGACCGTCCGACCTTTATTCAGCTGCTATTCCACCAAACCAATCAAATTCACGTACACCACAACAAGCTCTGCAATTAATAAGGCTCGGTCAAACAATTTCTCGATCTTTTTGTGTAAGTGAGCTGCCGTTATTGTCAATAATTTGATGTGATTCGAACGCAAACGCCAAGTCGCCAAACGTCTATCAGACGAAGGGGTTAATAATATGCCCGGCCAACTTGATTCTGCACGTCAATCGGACAAAGCGGTTAATAATATGCCCGGCCTAGTCGATTCAGCAAGAGGTTGTGAAATCTCACTTCACGACCTCTAGACGGGTCAATAATGGTATACTTCACAGCTAGTAGTGAAAAAAAGCCATTATTTCCTCCCTAAAATACTCAGAATGTTCAATTTATTAGTGGAGGGGTTGAATATTTCAAAATATGTTTTCAGAAAGAGAAATCAATTCCCTTTAATTCGATGTATCACAAAGTGGGTGGTGTCGTTGAATTTTGAAGTTGGGGTGGGGGAGAGGAAGGGGGTGAATTTGGGTACCACTTTTCTCCACCAAAAATTTTCTCCTTATATGCTATTCAGGACGACGCTGATTAAATTGAGGAGAATTGAAGGATCGAGAATAGAAAATGGGACAGTCAGAGGAACTTAGGAAGATGGGGGGTGGGGTTAAAAATTTTGAAAATATTTTTTGCAGAAAGGTAATTTGATTCTCTTTGATTTGATGTATCGCAAAGTAAATGGTGCCATTCGAAATTTTTAAGTTGAGGTGGGTAGGGGTGAGGGGGCTGAAGATAGAAATTGGCCAATGTATGTTTCAGATGTCTTCCTCGATATAAAAATTGACCTGTCTGAGCTTTTTTCAAAAAAATGAGGTAAAATGTCCGAAACCCCCTCTGTTCTGTTTTCGTTGGGCCACTCTGTATCATGTAATGTACATTTCACGTCTGAATTTTTTCCTAGGAGAATTTTTTGAGAAATTTTGCGGAGCAGATGTAATATCACTTACTAGGAACACAACATTCCTGTAGTAATTTCTTCCATGACTTTATTACCTGTATTTACCATTATCGGAAATGAATAAATTCTATATCTCGTGATGGTTTGCCGATACAAAAAACTTTCGAATAACGATCTATAGCAAATTTATTTGGCTACTAATTAGGTCACAATACTAAGGTGCATGCAGAAATTTAGCTTGTTACAATTTTTTTTCAACCATTCCAATTTTTTTGTCTATTTTTCCTGGACTATGCGGTGACGCTTGCTTGGAAGAATGGTTGGACAGCTTTTTTAGGTATGCTATTTGTTCCGTTGTTTTGGTGGAGAACATTGTTATTTTTTTCGCTTTGTCGATACAAACGTTGTTGTAATCAATTTTCTCTTCTTAATGCGCTTATTTGAATTTGTTTGAAGCTGAACTTGAATTTTTGTCCATGGTCATGGTGGAACCGCGTATAGTTAGTAGTCCAGCGGTTAGACATGTGATGCTGCAATTATTACAAGACCGTGGCTCGAATCCAGTCACAGGCTTACCTGTTCTTTTAAATCGACCTTTTTATTCTTTTTAAAAGTAATCTGAACATATACTTTTTTTTTTAATTCAATATTTTTGACTTTTCTTTTTCTCAAAAAATGTTACCAGCTATATACATCCGAACTAATAATGTTGAATTGAAACAAATCACGTAGGTACAGAATTATTTTTGCATTACTATTATTATTATTTCACACACTGTATCAGATTATCATCAATGGCATTTACAGAGATGATGCTAAGATGCATGGGAGGTCCTGTGACCGACATGACGACGATCTTTTAAGTCGTGAACGGGCGATGGTCTCACGCCCGGGCTGGCTCGGGCCGGTGAAACCTAGTCTCACAGTAATTGGTGATTCTGGTTCAGCCAAGACTTGGTCTTTGTAAAAGCAATCTTCAAGTTGTGCAAACTGCAAATACCTATATACTTAGGCCAAATAGCCATGGCACTCATTTGCGGCCCAGTCATCAGGTGAGGTGCGTCTCAATCTGCCGCCTTATCTCTTCGACCACAATAAATCCGAAAGGGTAGATAAGACCCGCCGGGGGGCCCGGAATCGGAGGCAGCCGATGGTATATTGATAACAACGCACAATTGGCGGCGGCGGCGTAGCTATAGCGAAGTTGATTTATACGGAGTTGTTCAGGTGAGAGTGCCGGCGAGCGACCCCCGTATAGGTATGTGTGTGCGAGTGTGTGTGCGTTTTTGGTGGTAGTGAGTGCATGCATCCCCCCAAAACGACGTGTCCGAGCGCTGGCGCACGCACTCCTTCAGGCGGCGCAAGCGTCGCGGCGGCGGGCACCCTCGTGGCCGAACAGCGCCGCCCGTGCTCGATAGTAGACGCCGCTCACATCTGACGTCAGCTGCGTTCAGTCAGTTCAGTGTGTTGGCATGAAGCGGTGAAGAGTGACCCACCAATTGACCCGCGAAGCACGCGCGCACACGTCTCCTAGTGCCTCAGAGTGACTCTCGATCCCGCGCGCACGTGACCACTGTTGATCTTCCGACAGGCGAGGAACTCATACCCCCCCATACCCTGTACATACACATAACCTCTCTCATCTCTTCTGAGTGTGAGTGGACTGTTGACCACCTGCTCGTCACGCTGATGGTGGATGGTCCACGTATGTCGCCAGTCAAGTAGGACGGGTTGTAGGCTCGATCGATGCTGTCTGAGTCGACTGGAGCAGGAAGCTCGTCACTGGTTTGGCCGCAAGCCCGCGAGCTTTTAGGCCTCAGCCGCTGCCGCTTCTTCGCCCAAAGCTCGCAGCAGCAGCAGCATCAGCACAACAGGTAAGCCTATGCTTGCCGGCCGCGGTCATGCCACGAGCCAACGCTCTATGTAGTCCAGTCAAAATAGGTTTCAACCGGAAATAAATTCAGAAGTTGACAAAATTTGGTGGATCGATGCGGAATTCAACGTGGAATAACATACTGAAATTCCCGAGAATTCCAAGGCTTGGCTTTTTTTCTAGGGCCAATAAAAGAGCGCCATCCTTGGAAATTTTCGGTTTTTTCTGAATAACTTGTAAACTATCACCTTTAAAACACAAAGACCAGCAAAGCAAATATAGCCCGTTAAATTCTCAAGAGATCAGTACTAAATTTATTACTCTATGGTCAATAGCCTTTGAGATACAGCGTCTGCTAAGACGCAGTGAAAATTACTCAAAATTTATTTCCGGATTTTACGTAACAATTTGCATAATGTCAGTTCAGGGGCTGTAACGTGGACAGCAGATGTGCGGATTTTATTGTTTTACATTTTTGGAAAGCCAATTCAACCTTTGGTATCACACTTTTGTCTAGAAGTCGCCAACTCCAAAATGGTACTTTTCCTCGACCTCTGAAATTAATACTTGATTACCCGAAGAATCCCCAAAAATCGATTTTTTTCATAGCATGCCATTTGCCCAATTTTTCAAGTAGAGCAAAATAATCCAGGGAATATATAAAGAATTGGATACCAAAAAAACAACATGTTCCGGAATCTTTTTCCCAGTGATGGTTCCAGAGTTTCATGAGTTGAAAGACTAAAACGACCTATTTGGACAAAAAACTGGGTGGTCCGACATTAACTGCGGAATACTGTACGGACCTTGCATTTGAGGTGTGAGATGTCACTTGGCAGACGTGGAAAGTACATAAGTATATTCAATACGTCTGCTAAGTGGCATTTTGCATCATCAAATGCAAGGTCCGTACAGTATTTAGCAGTTAGTGTCCGAACTACCTATCTTTCTTCCAAATAGATCGTTGTAGTCTTTCAATCCATATAACTCAGGAACCATCACTGGGAAAAAGATCCCGTTACATGTTGTTTCTTTTGTATTCAATTCTTCATATATTCCCTGGATGGTTTTGCCCTACTTAGAAAATTAGGCAAATGGCATGGTATGAAAAAAATCGATTTTTGGGGATTCTTCGGGACATCAAGTATCGATTTCAAAGGTCGAGGAAAAGTACCATTTTGAAGTTGGCGACTTCTAGACAAAAGTGTGATACCGAATGTTGAATTGGCTTTCCAAACACGTAAAACAGATTGAAATCCGCACATTTGCTGTCCACGTTACAACCCGTGAACTGACACTATGCAAATTGTTACGTAAAATCCGGAAATAATTTTTGGGCAATTTTCACTGCGTTCCGGCAGACGCTGTATCTCAAAGGCTATTGATCAGAAAGTAGTGAGTTTAGTATTGATCTTTTGGGAATTCAACGAGCTACATTTGCTTTGCGAGTATTGGTGTTCTAAAGGTAATAGTTTACAAGTTATTCAGAAAAAATCGAAAACTTTCAAGGATGGTGCTCTTTTATTGGTCCTAAAAAAAATCCAAGCCTTCGAATTTTCGGGAATTCCAGTATGTTATTCTACGTTGAATTCTGCATCGATCCACCAAATTTTGTCAACTTCCGAATTTATTTCCGGTTTGGCCCGATTTTTGCTTAATTTGACTGGACTAATGAGCGAGAGCTTATAGCTAGCACGAGCCAAAACATGCCGGTCACATGGCCTCGCTTGCCATGCCGGGATACACCACGACGCAAAGTTCGATTGTGCGTCGTGGAACAGGAGAGCGTAAAAATTGCGATTCAGAATATTCCGGTGATCGGAGACACGTGCTTTCGTTAGTATAGCTTCGCTACGCTAGCGAACAGACTTGAATGCCGGCAAGATGCGAACCCCGTAGTTTCCCTATTTGCTATTTGAAAGTTAGAAAATGGGCCCTCTGTCATGAGGACAATAGACAGTAGGATCATAAATTAACAAACTTTTGTTTCCAATACCACACCATACGATTACAAATACAAAGTGATAACGTTTGTTCAACGAAACTGTTATTTCGCCTTGGGGTAGGAGCTGGGATAATAAATTTAAAAAAAATAATACGAATCGAAATAGTAATTTTCAATATTTTTTCATGTAAATACTTATTACACAATAAAACTTGAAATACTACTTGATTCAAGTTATCTGGGTATTTCACTATCCCACATAGTATTGCACAATATTACACTCGATATAACACAACTCTACAATATTCAAAATGTGTCAGACAGCACTATGTTGTTGTTCGGCGATGCTTCAGAAGTGTGATATAAAGTAAAAAACTCTCATGTCTTCGATTTTTTCAGATATTCTGAACGACAGAATAACAACGCTGATGATTATGTTATTGGCTCAAGAGAAATTAAGGCACATGAGGAAGATTCAGTCTTCTTCAGAAAGGCCTAGATAGAGCCATATTTCAAGCAGATGAATGATAAGGCTTGAAAGGAAGTTTCCTACTTGTAGATTTAAGTATATATCATCGACTATGGTAAATCGGATGAAAGAAACTGACTATATGTTGGCAAAAGAAGAGAAAAAAATATACCGCCCGACTTTAACGTATGGTCTGAAAGTTTTGGGAAATAGTTTCAAGCTAATAACTTTTTCTGAATAGTCTTTATTTTTGTACTTGATATTGCAAAAATTAACATCATATATAACAAAAATAAATTCATATTCAACATATTAAAAATGGACCATTATATTCGATGGATCTCAATTTTCATCTGCCATGTTCCATGATATTTGGTATCAATTTCTCAAATGCGAAATTCTCTAATGTTATTGAAAAATGTGACGCCGTAATTGGTCTTCATTCGCAGCTTCCCATCCCTTGTCGTATACTATCCTGCTCAATACTTACCAAAAATCTTATATTGGTCGAGCTTGCGGTACATTGGGAGGCAGGAGCTCTGAGAAATTAATCCTGCTGTTGTCCAGAGAATAATCGAACATGGCAGAAGAAAACTGAAAGCCATCAAAGATAATGACCCATCTTCAATATGTTGACTACGAATTTGAAATTGTTAAAGATGATGCTAGTTTTTGCAATATCAAGTTACAAAATAAAACTATCCAAAAAAAGTTATTAGCTTTTAAAAAAATTCTCAAAACTTTCGGACCACACAATAATCGTAGCGGCTTTCTTTATTTTGCATTATATTACGCTAGATCACTGGACGTAATATAATTTCCGAAATCAGAAAGAAGGGCTTGGTCAATTGATGGTATGCGAATTTTTTTGACAGATGATCATCAAAATTTTGCAGAGAAACTTTTTCTTTTAAACTGAATAAGGAATTCGAGAATATTGACAATTTCAAAAAATAATTTGAGAAGTGAAAATAGGGTAGGAAGAAGGGGGCACCCTCTATTATTCAGTCCCCGAGAATTTTTGACGAATCGCGGTAAAATTGTTGAATGAAGATTTATTTAAGTAATCTTTGGTTTAAATTTCATTGGAATCAGTCCAACGGTTCAAAAGTTGAGGCGAAAGAACGGTTCAAGAAAGTTAATTTTTACACCCTGTATCTTTTTAAGGAAGCATTTTAGGACCATGACTTTCATTTTGTTCGGCCTAATTTTTGATGGGGAATCATCCCTCAAAGTTTGTAATAACCAATACCTAACACCCTGTATGTATGATAAACTACGCAACGAAATTATTGTCGCACTCCAATTTTGACCCATTTTCAAAAGGGAAACTCCCGTCTGGTTCAAACAATTTTGATTCTGGTCAAAGCATTTGAGAGCTTGATTCTCTATGTATAGAATCGTATCAATTCGAAGGTCGACAGATGTCAATACTTGAGTTTCTACAGAGTGTTGAAGGAAGCAGTGCAACATTTATAAAGTTTGACATACTCCCATTTGGAATAAAACTGTTACTTTTGAATTTCAACATCAATGGCATGTAGCTAAAGTTCATATCTCGAAACGGTTTTTGATTGATCACTGCATCTCTTTTATTTACAGGGTAGTATCGATGAACGACTTTATGGTCTTCTGTACCAATTCTATTCTATTCTATTCTAACCAATTCCAATTCTATTCTTCTTCTATTCTTCTATTCTATTCTATTCTATTCTATTCTATTCTATTCTATTCTTCTATTATTCTTGGTTCTATTCTTAACCAATTTCCAAAATCCAGGGCTCTCCATATTGAAGCTGAAGCCTTGAACGGTTCAAATTGCTGCTACATGTTTTCCAATGAGAAACAGCCCCTTCACTCACTTGAAAATGCCGTAACCAATGTTACGGAATATAGAACGAAAAGAACTGTCTGTCTTCGACCGATTTTTGTAACGTTGGTTACGAACATTCTGAGACCAGCGCGGAGCGAGAAAGCTGATTCTTCCTCAGAAACACGCAATTCTAATTTAGTCCCTCCATCGATCATTTATTGTAACAATCACTCATGAAATATCAAAGACTGTTCAAACTGAATGCCTCATCCGAAAACAATGTTGGTTTCCATTATTTTTATTCACCCAGTCGGATTCCTGAACAGATATATTTCACTTTTGTCACTTTTCACTTCTCTCTTCAGTTTTCAGTTTTCACTTTTCATATGTCACTTTTGATGCCACTTTATGATTTGAATGTTGGTCTCGAGTCGATTGTGTTAATTTGGTTTTCTTGCCTGAGGCTTCAGCTTCCATATGAGCCCTGGATTTTGAAAATCGGTTGAGAAGAGGAAATGTTATCACCAGAAGACCAAAAAGTCATTTTCGATACCATCCTGTAAATAAAAGAGATAGAGAGATGGATCAAAAACCGTTCCGAGATATGAACTTTAGCTACATGCCATTGATGTTGAAATTCAAAACTAACAGTTTTATTGCAAATGGGGGTATGTCAAACTTTATAAATGTTGCACTGCTTCCCTTAACACCCTGTGGAAACTCAAGTTGACATCTATCGACCTCCGAATTGATACGAATCTATACCTAGAGAATCAAACTCTCAAATGCATTCAACAGAATCGAAATTGTTTGAACCAGTCGGGAGTTTTCTTGTTTGAAAAAATCGTGAAATTTGGAGTGCGACAATAATTTCGTTGCGTAGTTGAGTATACAGGGTGTCAAATCCAAAACTTAAAATTGGCTGTAAGTCTGAAATGAAAGCAGATATCGAAGATCGCCCAAAACGATTTCGACAGAATGGAGGGGAACCATAATAGTGAAGTCAGTGACTCACCTCCACTTCGTGTCAGAGCCCCAGCCCTCTTCACTGTTTTTTTTTTCTTCAAATGGCAACCCCCAATAGGGTAGTGACCGATTTTTTTTTTAATTTTTTTTAAAGTTCACTTCTTGATAAATGACGCTATATAGGTAACAGATTTTTTTCGTAAGTTTTCTTAGTAAAAAAAATATGAAAGTTTTCGATCATTTCAAATTTGGCGCGATGACGTCACAATCTTTCATAGGCGGAGGCGGAGAAGCAGGCTTGACAACACTACAGAACTTACTACAAAAAGCACTAGCGTCAACCCGTCAACGCTCATAACAGCTGATTGTTATATTGTTTACGCTTTGTGTATCTGTGCGGTGATTCGTGTTGTTTAGTTGTTTTGCTTGAAAATATGGAAAGTTGGTAAAATCTTCCATGATTTATGAATATTTCAAAACTACATCAGACTTCAATGTTTATGTTATGCTGGCAAAGTGGTAAACGTCAACGTCAACACCAGTGGCGTAATTGGAGGGGAGGTTTCGGGGTCAACCCCCCCCCCCCTTAGCCATCGATTTTCCAAAAAAAAATTCGAATGCGGCGCTTTTTCTCCGCTTTGCTCGCATTATTGCATATTTTTCAGTCGTGACCCCCCCCCCCCCCCATTGGACAATTCTAGTTACGCCACTGGTCAACACTGACACACAGGCAACGGAGGTGGGGTCATCCCCACTACTGTCAAAAGATTGAAACGTCACAGCCCGCCTTACAGCTTGGTAGATTTGAAATCGTTCGCAAAAGTAGCCACTTTCAAGGCAGATTTTGAGACACTTGGAACTTGTTTCTTCAAATTTTCACGAAACGTAGTTTTGTTATTAAGGCTCTACATTCGATTAGTATGATTTTTTTTTTCGATGGTGGTCACTACCCTATTGTGAAACATCATTGAAAAGCCCTTGAAAAATGCTTTCCAGTGGTGTCAATTATTCCATATTTCATTTGAATAGTTTTCGATTATTTGAAAAAGACTGTCTAATGTGTTTACATTGATTTAAATGATATTACTCCACAATAAATCAAATTTCAACTACTTCGAACAAAAAAAAAGACCGAATGTTCATAGTAAGTGTTCAAAATGATTGACGTTGTTTTCAAGGCAATAATAAAGCCTGTTATTGAACTCTTATCGAACGTTTTCGAAGGTTTCTCTCGGAACCGCGCGACATGATGAAGACATATTATAACAGATTTCAAGTGATCCCACAGAAAGAAGTTTGGAGGAGTCAAGTCCCAATATTCCTAGGTATTCCCTTCCCGGAAACATTAGGATTATCGTCACTCCAGTAGCGACAATTTTGTTTGTTATTATTATTATTATAGGTTGGGTTGCCCCTGCACTAAACTGTTTTTGTTATTATAGGTACCATTCAAGTAAAAAGTACATTCGTCATAACTGAAACAAATGTTTTTACACGAGTTGAGGCTCTGCGGTGATTTGTTGCATCATAGCTTCACAAAACTCAATCTGCCTATCATGCAAGATCATCATCCCCCCAGTTCCTATAATAGTTCAGGAATTGGAAAATCAGATGGACCTATAAAACCCTAATTTGGCGGAGGACTTACTTGATTTCCAACAAGATGGAGCTCCACCTCACTTTGTCTTGTTAGTCAATGGTTAGATGATCATTATACAGATTGGTGGATTGGCAGAAGAGGATCCATTGAATGGCCTCCCAGAATACCGGACTTAACTCCTTCAGACTTCTTTCTGTGGGATCACTTGAAGTGTGTTGTTTCTTGAACTCAGCCGGATTCGATTGAAGAACTGCGGCGTAGAATTACCGAGGAATCTCGCGAGTTTTCAAGAGAAACCTTCAACAACGTCCGACAAGAGTTCGAGAACAAGCTTTATTTATTGCCTTGAAAACAAGTCAACCATTCTGAACACATATTGTGAATACTCGGTCTTTCTTTTCACTTTGAAGCAGTTGAAATTTGATTTATTGTGGAGTAAATTCATTTAAATCAATGTAAACCCATTGGACAGGTTTTTTTTTTGCCAAATTAATCAAAAACTTTCCAAACAAAATATGGAATAATTGGTACCACTGGAAAACATCTTTCAATGGTTTCTCAATTATATATCACAAGTCGGGGGTTGCCGTTTGAAAAAAAAATTGTGGAGGGGCTGGAGCTCAGACACGGAGTGAGGGTGAGTCATTGACTTTACTATTATGGTTCCTCCTCCATTCTGTCGGAATGGTTTTGGGCGATTTTTGATATCTGGTTTTGTTTCAAACTTACACAGGCAATTGTATGTTCTGAATTTGACACCCTGTATGTATAACCCACGCAATCAATAGGTATCATTTATTCGGGTGAAACATTCCATTAATCTAAATAATTTAATCTAAATATATCGAAGAAACATAATGTAGATGATCCTAGATACTACTTAATATGCAAATAATGTACTTTTATATACCTACCGATTTTGGATTCTTCATTCACTAAGTTATGGTGCCATAAAAAGGGAATGTGCTACGCGTTGTGTTTTGTAAACCTCCCCGTATAGATAAAAGAAGGGGTCCAGTACACAAAGTGCTACTTAGTGATTACCGCTCCCAAAACTCCCCGTTTCCGAACGCACCCCTCGAGAAACATTGGGGAGGCCCGAGCGTAAAAATTTAAATGAAAAAAGAAAGGAAGATAAGGAGATGTATTACACGCAAGTGTGCGAGGAGTTCTGGCTCAGAATACCACTCTGCTTTTGTGCCTTTACGACCAGCGATCCACTGGAACCTACCAGTCCTACACGTCATGTGAGTGAAGTAATTGTCGGAGGAGGGCTGAAATCGATTAGGTCGCTGAGCAGGTGTGCTATGACAATTGAAATGTGTTATGACGAGCCATGCACGTGATAGATTGCCACTTGAATTCTTCCCTTCTGTTTGTTCGAACCGATTTCAACACCGCGTACACTCTTCTGCTGGCAAAAAAAATCTTGAATCGATAGTGTTTACGTGTTTACTAAATAGACTGATAATTTCGCGTTGGTTGAATGATTAATTGCGTTCGGGAGCTGCGACGGTGCGGTTATGCAGTTTTGCATGGGGGTTGATGGCGCTTTTATATTTTGTATAGTATCAGTATAAAAACGGAGAAAGAAGAGTCTGCAGTGCAGTAGTCGTTTTGCGTCTATTCGGGAGGGAAGTGCGTGGACGTGAACACGCGCCAATTGAAAGAATTCCGGCGGCCATATATCACGGAAAGCTTGACCTTACCCGCACTCCCACACGTACACGCGCTCTCTCACAGGGGGTTTCTGTCCCGACTTTCGCTAATCATTGTTCCTGAGCTCATTAGGCGACCGAAGAAATGGGGGTGTTTGTGCCAAAAACGGTGAGAAGTCCAACAAATTGCATTAAACATGCTGGAAGGCACTGAGACCACCCACAATAGCAGAAGAGACAATAACAACCAATTTTTGCGGAGCACGCGAGAAAAATTCGTCAAGTTTTCAGTCGACGACAATGATTAATTGCCCATCAAGGACAGGACGAGTTGAATTCCGTCCGACCACTTCTAGGTTTCAGAAGTTGGAATGGGCTTGGAGCGGATGAAATTACTCGAGCTTTGCGGGTGAATCCTGATAATTTGCTTGTGAAATTAGGTTGGGTTGACACTATTGCAATGCAGTCTTCGGTGTTATTTCAAAACTCCAGTGACGCAGTGACACTTCAAACTTCCTCCCCACTGGCAGCCATTTGCCGACTGGTCCTGTTAAAACGTAGATGATAGTGCGGTTTTATCTCCAGCTAAAAGTATATTTAGATAGACCGTTCTGCTGCATGTAAAATTTCAGTACCTACCACACTTTTTCAATTTCGATTCTTGAGTAGTGTACTTACCTACCTAATGTACTTAATTTCAAATTAGTAACACAAAAAAAATAATAACTAGTTTTCCAGTTCAACCGGGGAGATGGTACTATGGGCTCAAAAGCGAGAGCTAGTACCAGATGGAACTATAGTTCCATCAACTCCCCCCAATAAATCCAGAATCGAGAAAGAAAATGAGATTACGAAATGCGATTCAGATACTATGAATCTCCATGCAAAAAAGCACTGAGAACAGCTTGATTCCTCTTGTATTCGAAGCGTTATATCGCATTTGGACTCGCATTTGGATTACGGATTTTACAGGCAAAAGTAGGTACTGGATACTGCACTTTTGAGTAGCGTTAAGAAACTCGGTAGGTACATAATCTCTAGAAGCCATAAGAAGAAATTTTACTATGCCCTACTTGATCAGTTTTTACTTCTCATCGAATTATTCGAAAAATGAGAGGTTTTATGGTAATCGCGAGAAAATGTACAAAAACGTCGAGGTCTGCCCGTCCATGAGTTTTTTTTTTGGTCCCTCGATCTAAGTATTTCTAAATCGTTGAACCGATCTCAACCAAATTTGGGATGCACGTATAGGGTCTTTGGTGGAAAGATGAAAATAAGCGTTTCAGCGTGATCTGTCAAATGGAAATATCACTGTCATAAAGTGACAGCAGCTCAGTCCCACGGAAGTCAACTTGCGATATTTCATTTGAAAGCTCTTTGAAAACTAAACTGCTTGACAATTGAACTGCAACACCTAAACATTAGGTGCGTTTTCAAATTGATATAGCTCGAAAAATATTTCCGAAATTCAGGCATGTGAGGAAAGGTCATTCCTTTGACTATCGAGTGCTGGCATTGATGATAAGTTTGATTGCACAATTTGTCATATACAGGGTGCTTACGTAGAGCGTGCAGATATGGGCAATCTTTCACCTTGTACAACTTTCGAAAAAAAAAATCCGTTTTTTTTATCGCCTGCTTTTGAAAGGTTGTATCATTATGCCGAAACGGTTTTGGAATTTTGACCCTAAATTATTTTTGTCAAAAAATTGTGCTCAATTTTCTGAAATATGCACTTTCTGATTTAGAAAAAGAGATAGAGACATTGTTATGCTTATACGAAGATTTTCATTTGAGCCTCCACATCCCCTGAAAACTACCCCTTTTGGGACACCGTCTCACAACAAGATATGCAATACTTCATTTAAAAGGCATAAGGAAAGTACTCATCAATAATTGGATTGAAATAAGGATACTGCGATGACCCCACACGTACAGCTCCCTAAAAACCACCCCTTGACTTCAAGGGACAGGGTTGGTATGATGAGACATGAAATTTACAAAAGAGCCTTTTTCAACTGTTCCACTAAAAAAGTGATGCTTCACGATGACCCTTTGCGTAGGTCATCCCAACAGTAGCTACCCTCTCGGAAAAAGGACTATCCTCTAAAAAACTAGTACTTCCACAATACCTCATTTGTTGGATTTTTTTCAAAATCTGTCGCAATAGTTTGCCGCTACGATGATTTCATTCACATATCTACCCGAAACTACCCCTTCAACTACCCCTTCAACATCGCATAGCCTTTACCTTGATGCGTGTAAGGTCATCGTGGAATCATTTTGAACTTATCCAATCGCATCTTCTCTGAGCTTCCAAATGAGGTATTGCATATATTTTACTAAAGGGTGATTTCTAAGGGTAGTTTCAGGAAAGGTTTTGTACTATCATCGTAGAAAACACCATCATTTTAATGACACGGTTAGTAGGCAAAAGTTCTTTCAACTCGTAAATAACGCATCAAGGTAGAAGCTATGCGATATTGAAGGGGTAGTTGAAGGGGTAGTTTCGGGTAGATATGCGTGAATGAAATCTTTTAGTGGAACAGTTGGAAAAGACGTTCTTTGGAATTTTCATGTATTGCATGTCTTATCATACCAACCCTGTCCCTTGAAGTCAAGGAGTGGTTTTTAAGGAGCTGTACGTGTGGGGTTCATCGTAGTATACTTATTTCAATCCAATTATTGATGAGTACTTTTCTTAGGCCTTTTAAATGAAGCATTTCATATCTTGTTGTGAGACGGTGTCCCAAAAGAGGTAGTTTCTGGGGGATGTCGAAGCTCAAATGAAAATCTTCGTAAGCAAATTCGATATGGACGCCGTTTGAAAACAAACAATCTCTCTATTTTTTTTTTCTTAATCAGAATGTGCGTATTTCAGAAAATTGAGCACAATTTTTTGTAAAAAAAAGTTAGGGTCGAAATTCCAAAACCATTTCGGCATAATGATTCAACCTTTCAAAAGCAGGCGATAGAAAAAATCTCGGACTTTTTTTTCGAAAGTTGTACAAGGTGAAAGATTGTCCATATCTGCACGCTCTCCGTTGGCACCCTGTATATGACAAATTGTGTAATCAAACTTATCATCAATACATGCACTCGATAGTCAAAGAAATGATCTTTCCTCACATGCCTGAATTTCTGGAATCCGTCGGATATTTTTTGAGCTATCTCAATTTGAAAACGCACCTAATTCTTAGGTGTTGCAGTTCAATTGTCAAGCAGTTTATTTCCGGAATATGTAAGAGTTATGACATATCTATCTGTCAGCTGTCAAATATTATAAGCTGTCAAGTCAAAACTTACTTTCTTTTTGATATAGAAATTGGAGGGGGATATCTCCCTCAGATGCAACAATAGCTGGGTGAAAAAGGCGAGTAAAGGGGAAGGAAAAAAGAATAGCATTATAGTGATTACTCACTTATTGGCCACACCAAGAAGTTGACACGGTTACGGTTACAGATAAGGCCCTGAATAGGCGATTGACCTTATTGGGGAAAATGACCCATTCGTGTAGGAAGTTTGTGAAGTTTCCTGTTGCCAAGGAAGAGCAACAGACTGTCACATCCGCACGGAGGGAGACCTCACACAACAAGCCAGCCTGCCAGCCAAGAGGAAAAGTCACTGGCCGTGCAGCGTGCATTCAACCACCACCCACCTTTTTCCTTGCTTTTTTTTGGAGATTTTCTGCTGGACAGCTGGAGATCCGCATTTTTCATTCTAATAAGCTCGCCATAGCTACCTTTGTGTTGGGGATGCAAACGCTGTCTTTAATTTACCGCAACCGCAATGTAGTGCATTGCAGGTGGCGTAGTCTTTCAACTGCGCACCTCTGGAGCTCGATCTACTACAAGCCTGCTAAATACGCTACCCAATAAACACAATATGGTATATTATACGTTTAAAAGTCGTGAACATTATCGGTATATAAGTGGTACATCAAAGCTAGTATAATTTCACGACAAATGTCCGCCTCATATCCCACATTTTATTCGTATATCGTAGACAAATTTTATACGCATTCAGTGTACCAATTTTATTTGGATAATCAAAGACGTTTAAAAAATGGCAATGATAAACTAATATAAACCGAATATCATAAAACCAATGATTACCGGGGTAGGATATCCCATTTTAATATCGATATCATAATACTATTATTATTAGTATTTTTAACGTCTAAAAATACTGTATCATGTCCCACTTTTAGACGTATATCATAATAAAATGATATGCGTATGAAGGGTGTAATAGAAATACTATTTATATACACTTTTCATAGGTGTATCATAATCAAATTTTATACGGATTTAGGAATTTTTCTAGGGGAAAATAACGTTTCAAAACAGTTTAAACAACACAATCTGATAGATATTTTCAATTCATATTTAATTTTGTATTATATAAAATAATACTAAATAAGTGAATACTAAGAAAATAATTTTTCGCAACGGGCCTTCTTTGACAATTCAAGCCAGCCAGCCACAGCATTTGCAATGACTTTGTCGTCTGCTGCTCATCAGGCGCGAAGTTGATTTTGGCTGCCTTCTGTAACAAATAATAAGAAGAGTTTAATATCGATCCGGAGCTCACCACAGAGGTACTATAAAGTTGAAGAAACAAGTGAGAATATTATAGGTATACCTACCATAAATAACAGACATCAGGTTACTAGTTTTTTCGAAACTTATATGTTTCGTTTCGTGAAAAGTTGCGAAGTATTTCTGTGAAATAGGCCCCCCCCGCATATGGCCTGGTGGGATGGCTCATCTGTAACATTTATATTATACGAGTTTTCTATATAGGTACCTACTATATTATAAACTTAACGCAATGATTTGGGTGTATTTTCTCCATTATCCGACGATAACTCATCGACGACCATGTTGTTTTATCCTCGGTTTTATCGACATACTTTTAACGGAGGAATCGCCAGAAATCATTTTCTCCTCATAATCCTGAAGATTTTTTTCCAGTTCAGATTCGACCAAATCGTAAATACCTAAAATGAGAATAAAAAATGAGATATCTATTAACGTACGCACATATTGCCATCAAAATATTATACACTTACTTGTCTTGAAATGAGCTTTTGAAATTGCACAAAAAATGGGTACCCTGTAACCCTAGGTTAAGTCTTTGGAAATCTTGGGCGAGAAACGAAATATACCTGCCTTGTGGAAAACTTTTTGAACTGTTTAACTCGAGAAAGCTCGTAGTGAAATGAAACGTGTTGGCCTCTTCAGAAACTATCCTCTTCCATTTACGTGGAGGGAACAATGAGTAGGTACCTAAATTTTAAGAAGCACCCTGCGCTGGTGTCATTTTAGTGGCGATCGGGATTTAGGGGTGCATGCATGCGGTCACGGTATAACCTTGAAGGCACAGGAACATAATAACGTGATGGCCATATGTTTTTCACAAAAGGGCTGTGCTATGCATTCCTATAGGAACTGTATTATTTGTTTAGGCATAGAGTGTTTAGGTCATCCGAAAATATTTTTTCGAAAGCTGGCTTTTTCATTACAACTTGATGATATAGCAGAGGCAGTGGTTTTTAAAACATTTATTCAATAACTACACATGCCATCTTTGAAAAAAAATGATTCGGCCCATATAAATACGTGACACGTAGGTTGTATATTGTAGGTACCTGCATCGCTGGTCAGGAGCTTTTTTCACTTGATTTTTGCTTCAAGAAGTCATTCTACTGAATTTAAAACGTGAATGGGCGCATATACTCATACTACATAGTTATACTACATATACCACCATATTAAGGACGGAGTCACAAATTCTAAGTCCCTAAGCAAGTACGTAATAAATAATTCATCGGTATCATTAGATATGTGTATTTTGTGTAATTGTCTTCATTTGCTCATAAAACTTATACCATTATACCAAAGTACTACCTCAATGTCATTGAGTATGAATATGTTTTTTATTATCCTCATTCGGTTATAGAACTCAAACCATTATACCAAAGTAATACCTCAATGTCATTAGATATGCGTATGTAACATGATTGTCTTCATCCGTTTATAAAACTTATACTATTATACCAAAGTCCTACCTCAATGTCATTAGGTATGAGTATATTATATTATTATCTTCATTTGCTTATAAAACCTATATCATTATACCAAAATAATACCTCAATGTCATTAGATATGCGTATATTACATAATTATCTTCATTCGTTTATAAAACTTATACCATATACCAAATTCATACCTCAATGTCATTAGGTATGAGTATATTATATTATTATCTTCATTTACTTATAAAACCTATATCATTATACCAAAATAATACCTCAATGTCATCAGATATGCGTATATTACATGATTATCTTCATTCGTTTATAAAACTCATACCATATACCAAATTCATACCTCAATGTCATTAGGTATGAGTATATTATATTATTATCTTCATACGTTTATAAAAGGCATACCATTATACCAAAATATTACCTACATATCTATGTATATACGTATATTAAACCGTATTCGATATACCAGAACGTCTTTTATACCAATCATGCGTATATTATACGTATAATTGACCAGCTTGTGTTTACTGGGTAACCATAACATCAAATAAGAGGCACAAATGCAAACCTCTTTTCACATTAGTTCTACTTATCAAATGTCCATGTCAGTGATGTGGGTATTGTAGGTATCTACTAGTACCTACCCAGGCTATTATCGTATGAGCAATTGAATTCCTAATTAAGGCAGGCTGTGCCCTAGACAAATCCAGCTTCGCTCCCGACCAGGCCACAGCCAGCTTAAAAGGAATTAGGGACACGATAGATGTCCCGGTATGAATACCCCTCCAAAAACTCCTGCACGATCAAGTACCGAGCTTTACACCAGGTGGCGGTTTTTAAATGTAAATAAAGCCTATAGATTGAGGCCAGAACATGAGTCGGATCAAGTTGGGGCGGACTTGAATCAACTCGCCACGTTCGAAATGTCAGGAACTATTGATATACCTTGCTCGACAATGTACCTACGACCAAATGCCAGTTCTCGAATTTGGACCGCCATTTTGCAAATAGCGTCTAAATGGCCAAAATATAAGTCAGATCAAGTCGGAAGTGGCTTTACTCCATTCGCCATGGTCAAAATGTCAAGAATTGGTACTTTGTGCGCCATTGTACGATCAATTGCAAATTTTCTAAATTTGGCTCCTATTTTAGAAAAAACCTAAAACGCAGATTTCATCGGCAAAACTTGAGCACGTCGCCTTGGACAAAATCTCTTCTTATAGTTCCAAGAGACTACTACTGAATGCTGAACAAAGATAGTGAATAGATTCGACCAATACCGATACTTATATCCCATACGCACTTTCTATTTTCAGTAGAATGACTTTTTGGAGCAAAAATAAAGTGACAAGCTGGAGCATTGAAAGAATACGGCCGATGGCCGCTGATAGTTTCTCTTTAAAACTTTGCAGGTGCCATCAGCCATAGCCGTAGCCCCCCAGCTTGTCACTTCATTTTTGCTCCAAAAAGTCATTCTACAGAACATAAAAAGTGTATGGGATATACACGGATTTTTTTTGTGAGATGTCACGCAAAATTGGAGTAGAATCGCATCCACTTTCATTTTGAGTAAAAATTTGCACGTACTTATTTGATCGAGTGAAAGGCAATGAGTTGGAGTTGAAACATTCACTTTAAGCTAGAGTAAAGCTTGAGTCTGGCGTTGGTAAAATTTTACTCAGAATTTCGCCTTCAAAGAATGACTAGTATTCTCAAGACGCGCCTGCGTAGAAGGCTGAATGCCGTCAACCAAAAAATAATCTTGATCAAATATTTTAGTTAGCAATATGTACTCCAGATTAAGTGAAATAATTTCGTGAAATCTTATTTTACCAATGCCGGTGTGAAATAGAGTAAATAGTCCCACTTACCCTCAATTGAGTGAAAAAGTATTTTACTCATTCAATTCGAGTCAATTTCACTCAAAAATTTTGTTCCCACATTTGAAATCCGGCTTTACCCAAAGAAATATTCTGCCATGGCCAAAATATTGGTAAATCTTCGTTTACCTACCCAGATGGAAAAAAGAAAATACATGCGTGTTTCTTATGCATTAAAGAATCTAGTAGATAGATAGGCGTAGGCAGTAGATAATGCAATATTCATGACGCTCAATCCATTTTTCCCAACCGCAATCCCAATCCCAGTAATATCTTTCCTAATACCAACTGATTATACATGATTACCTGCAATAACCCTCTTGATTGATATATACAGTTGTTCGTCTAGATATACCTACCACTGGTTGATTGATACGAATCCATATTCGCGTATCTAACGACATCTATGGCCATCGTAAAAATGCAAGATTCAACCGATGGGATTTAATAAGGACTTTGTGAGAAATATGGCATCATAAACATCACGTAGGAAATTGAATTTTGCACGTCGTAAATCGCCGTGTTAATCTGCCCCTGCGTTCACAAATTCGATAGTCCAGGCCGGGGGCCGTCCATCCTTTCCACACCACCCTGTATGATACGAGCATTATTAAATCCAGTCTATTTAATGCAACTTGGCAGCGAGACAAAAAGCTTTGGATGACAAAAGCCCGGGCTGATATTGATTGACTGTAATACAATACTATGTCTGTAGAATATAGATAGTAAAGTGCAGACATAGGTAGTGTATTTAAAAGGCACCGAACCGAGAAACTGAGCTTCAGATGTAAACAAAGAGTTTATCGTTCATAGTTTTTGCGCCCCTTTCATTTCTGAGACTGGAAGGCTGGGCTGATGCCGAGATGAATCAGCAGCGGCAACTATTTTGTAATGCGTCGGGTCCACCAAACCAACCCGACTAATTAATGGATTCGGTTCGGGTTTCGTGAAATTGAGAAATGACCGCAGGAATCTTTCGGCGGATGTGTACCACTACTACCACCAGCAGCAATATACACCAGGACCTCCTTTATAGGAAGTAGGATCTGTCAGTTTCAAGATGAAATGTTTCTCGGCTGTGTTCTCCTTCACAGCAGTTCAGCAGTGCTCAACGCTCAGAAACGGCGGCGGTGCCATCAATTAAACACTGCGAGTCTCCTTTAGTCCTTTCCTTTGAAACAGCAAGCAGCAGCGACCATTGTATCCGACCGCCTAATGAATAACAATAACGACGCATCGCGTGATACGCTAAACATCCATCCAAACTCCGCAAAAACATGGATGCTCCTGCTGCCTACTATCATCCGGCACAAACGAGCCTGCAGGCAGCTTATTGTTAGATGGCAAACACAGAAACGGTTCGCAGAAAAAGAGTAAAGAAAAAGAGCCCGCCATCACCGACCAAAAACAATAGCAGAAGCCGAAAGTTTCAAATTGATGGAGATAATTGATGGAGATTGCATTAGCGTCAGAGCTTACTAGAACACGAAACACGTACGCCCATACCGACATATTGATGAGAAGTTGCAAGTTGTATACGTCGTAGGTAGGTGATAAAGCCAAAATTTTTAGTTGAAAAAATTTCATAGTCTGCTGGTCGGTTCAGTCAGTCAAGTCACATTTAGAAGATTATAATGCTGCGTTCTTGTTCCTTTTTATTGTTGTTTTGTTGTTGCTCCATAACACTTTGAAGATGAAAGATGTAGGTACTCGTACACATAAGTATTCAACGTTATATAGGTCTATATTTTCATTCGAGATGCCATTTGGGTTCAACTGAATGGTTGGGTTAGCCAAAGATACGCCTGTCAGTGACTGAGGTGGGGTCAGTTTAAGTTGAAAGGCCGGAGCAGTCTGAGTGTGTGGAATTCTCCAAGTTGTTGATGAGGTTGACAATATTTATATTACAGGAATAGAAGAAGTGGCTATATATGATTTGTCAAACACCAGGACATGAAAATATCAAGTGATCTCAGTCAAGTAATCTGCTGCTTTCGAATAATCAATATTTGAAGATGAATAATGAAGATGGTACTACCAATGACTCCGCAATTTTGAGTTGTTTGTTTTAGACACATAGCGGAAAAAAATATTCGCTAGAAGTCTTAACTCAGATGGGACGATCACGCCTAACAGACTCGCTCAACTCTCTTGAAACAATAAACCAAGTGTATCCAAGAAATCCTATAATCTCCGAGATCCATGCCGAGATAAATAAAAGTGCAAAACTAGGGAAATCCATCTAATTCATTTAGATTCCTTCCCTTGTGGGTATTGACGGCAACAATAAAGCTGATATCCTGGCTGAGGGAGCTACAAGTAGTATGAACAATAACGTTGTGTTGGAATACATGGAGCGAGAAACTCGGAAACGTTAGATCCTGTATAAAACCATGACCATCTGAGAAAGACCGGAAAAGTGACA
Source organism: Anaspis maculata (assembly GCA_949128115.1). Lineage (NCBI taxonomy): Eukaryota > Metazoa > Arthropoda > Insecta > Coleoptera > Scraptiidae > Anaspis > Anaspis maculata. Next base: position 66,326,804 of record OX421962.1, on the reverse strand, counting down.
CAGTGATGAATCGCTTGAAAATAGGGCATTCAAAGTTAGCTCACCAACATATACTTAACAAATCAAAGCCTCCTGATTGTGCCTCATTCCAAGTCCCAACAACAATTGAACATAGCCCAATGAAATATTTATTTTAGGTGCAGACTTGCTGCGAGTCATAGCTGAAGAAGAAACTGAATTAATTTTTGATTAAACAATTTTTGAAATCTGACCAACGGAGTTCGAGTTTTGCTTGGACAACGAGTTGGACAATGGGATAATATGAGAGGTGAAGTCGGATTAGAGACAGCGAGGCGAAGGGATGCTACAAGCGTGCGTGGACGTTGGGTGGGAACGCCGGAGCAGATGGACTACTGTGAAGTTTGTAAGATATGATTTCCAGTCTATAAGGTTATTTTAAAATAATATGTAGGCTAAGGATGTCGACACCAAGAGTTAGGTGGTGCTATGGGACACAAACTTTGCTTCTTCTTATTTGAAGCTGTAAGAAAATGAGTTGTCATTTCAAAAAAAAAAATCGTCACAGTGTAACTTTCAAATGCAATTTATCAGATTGTAAACACAAAATTCTATAAAACTGTATCATTTTACTCATAGTATGCTTCGGGGAAATGCTTGAAATATTTAAAAATACATAAGCACATAATGTACTTATAGTACTACAATACTTATAGTTTTTGAGAGCTCTGATTTCAACTGCTTCATATTTCGATGAAGATTGAAGAATTGGCGAATTGAGAGAGCGGGTGCTTTTGTGAACTCAAGAGATTTGTCACTAAAATAATTGAAAAAAATCCACGCCTCTGGATTGGAAGTTGCTGTTGAGTTCTTTTTCGCTTTATTATTATGTTTTCCATCCAGAATGTTGTAAGGGTGTGCGAACCAAAATACCCCCGATGTAATGCTAAATTCTCTCGAAGTCCACTGACTAAGATGAATAATTTCGAATACACCACAGCAAAGCCTCCCTGCGCTCGCTTCTTCCCTATGTGCCAGTGACAGCAGCCTGATTCTCTCCAATGAAAAATGACAACGACCGGCTTCTGCTGGCTCTCCTACCCTCTGGCATAACTACTTCTGACAGAATATTTGGCAACTCTTATCAAAATGTCGCATGCAATCACGGTCCACGGTCATATTGCAAATTTATTTGAATCCCATCATTCTATAATGGCATTATAGAAGTTGAATCGCTCTTACGAATTTAAGCTACTAATTGCTGCATTCAAGTCGCGGTGCCATTAATTTATAGTTCCCTGAAACGCGAATGAATGTTGTACGTAGATTGCAAACGGCGCGATTGTCATTTTCCGAAAAACGTCAGCAAGAATCGAACTGATATCGTGTGAAGTAACCTAGCAAGATCTTGAGATGTTCCTAAATATGTGTGCGGCAAATTCGCATGAAACCATTAAAAATATCGTGTCTTGTGATAGATAACCTCGTTTTGGATGGCGCTAAAAAAAGTCGATTCCACCAAATTACTATAGTATAGTGTCTCCCAGGTGCGAACATAATTGATAGTGGTAGGTTCCAAATTCATTTTAATGGACAATTAACGAAATTAGATCTGTGCTTAGTCTGACCAGATTAGGTTGCAGACCGGAAATCCCCTCGGGAATGCAACAACTTATGCAACTGCCGCCCTGAAGTAAGAGCTAAGCTTCGTACATAGAAACATAATACCAAATTAACCAAGACATACAATGCTGCACACGGTGAGAAATGTTCCTCCACCATTCCGCATTTCCACAACTCATTAAGATGTATATACCTACGGTGCATAACATTAATGTTACTTTTGCATAATATGCGTTCATAACTTTAATTTAATTATCAAACTTGGATTTCACTTTGCGGCAACTGCGGTTTTTCTTTCTCGGGAAATAACCGTGCAAATCTCTGTAGTATGTTTTTCCCGTTTTCCCATTGCGGACGTTATTTGTTGTTTCTGTTTAGAATTAACTGAGGATTTACGAAAATGTCAGATGAAATTTTTTTCGTATAATGCAAAGCAATATAATATGCTGGAAAACGTTGCCTTTGAGAGAAACCAACAACCGTCTGTGCCACGCTGCCTGGCTTGACAAAGACATGTTCTCCGTCTCTCATAAAGGGGAGAGGAAATGGTGTTCTTTTGGGCGGATGCCGCATAATAATTAAAGTTACATTAAATTGGCTGAATTTTGACATCAAAACAAACAGAAAACTCTGTGCTGCGCAACAATATAGAGGATAAGCAGCAGCTTGGGGTGTTATTTCCATATATTCCATTAAAAGAGAGGGTCCGATGTTATTGGCATTGTGTTCATATCAGGGACTGTGTTTCAGACCGGGCCGGTCGAAGCACGCCTGCAACTGATGGCTGGATAATACTCGCCCCGGTTTTTATTATTTTTTACTAGCCATTGTTTTCCATTTTCAGTACTTTTATTTACTGCTCCGCTCCTACGTGAACTAATTAAAAAATATATAAATACAATGTGGAGCTTTTCGCATAGTCCTGCACTTTTTTCGGTGATATTGTTTGCGTGTCGGGCACAGATTCCGGATAGCCTTGCTGAAACGTTGCAACTGGTAACTAATGTAATTATATACATTTTTTTTGCTATTATACCGTACTAAGCCCATCTGAATGTATAAAACGTAGGCAGGCTTACATTCAACCCAAAATGTTTTACATTATTTTCACAGGAATTTTATAAGAACTAACTACAGTCAGGATAGGTACGAAAAGGATTTTTCCACAACTAGCCTGTTGTGACATCATTATCGACTGATATTCGACCCAAGAAGTCTTTCTTCTCCAAGGTTATTAATGAAAATTGAAAGTTAACTAAAAATTTGGCAAGAAATTTGGCAAGCAGTCCGGATTGAATAGCGCTTATACTCCAGTATGGATGACATCCTTGGTGTCCCACCTTGTAGTCCAGTCAAAATAGGTTTTAACAGGAAATAAATTCGGAAGTTGACAAAATTTGGTCAATTGATGCGGAATTTAACGTGGCACATACTGAAATTCCCAAAAATTCCAAGGCTTGGCTTTTTTTCTAGGGCCAATAAAAGAGCGCCATCCTTTTTTCTAAATAACTTGTAAACTATTACCTTTAGAACACCAATACTCGTGAAGCAAATGTAGCCCGTTGAATTCCCAAGAGATCAGTACTAAACTCATTACTTTCTGGTCAATAGTCTTTGAAGTACAGCATCTGCCGGAACGCAGTGAAAATCACTCAAAATTTATTTCCGGATTTTACGTAACAATTTGCATAGTGTCAGTTCAGAGACTGTAACGTGGACAGCAGATGTGCGGATGTCAATGTGTTTTACATTTTTGGAAAGCCAATTCAACCTTCAGTATCACACTTTTGTCTGGAAGTCGCCAACTTCAAAATGGTACTTTTCCTCGACCTCTGGAATTGATACTTGATTTCCCGAAGAATCCCCAAAAATCGACTTTTTTCATACCATGCCATTCGCCTAATTTTTCAAGTAGAGCAAAACCATCCAGGGAATATATATGAAGAATTGAATACCAAAAAAACAACATGTTCCGGAATCTTTTTCCCAGTGATGGTTCCAGAGTTATATGAGTTAAAAGACTAAAACGACCTATTTGGAAAAAAAAAATACACTAACAGCTGAATACTGTACGGACCTCGCATTTGAGGTGTAAGATGTCACTTGGCAGACGTGGAAAGTACATAAGTATGTTCAATACGTCTGCTAAGTGGCATTTTGCATCATCAAACGCAAGGTCCGTACAGTATTCAGCAGTTAGTGTCCGGACTACCTATCTTTTTTCCAAATAGATCGTTTTAGTCTTTCAATCCATATAACTCAGAAACCATCACTAGGAAAAAGATCCTGAAACATGTTATTTTTTTGGCATTCAATTTTCCAAATGTTCCCTGGATGCTTTTGCCCTACTTAGAAAATTGGGCAAATGGCATGGTATGAAAAAAAACGATTTTTGGGGATTCTTCGGGATTTCAAGTATCGATTTCAAAGATCGAGAAAAAGTACTATTTTGAAGTTGGCGACTTCTAGACAAAAGTGTGATACTGAATGTTGAATTGGCTTTCCAAACATGTAAAACACATTGAAATCCGCACATTTGCTGTCCACATTACAACCCGTGACACCATGCAAATTGTTACGTCAAATCCGGAAATAAATTTTGAGTGATTTTCACTGCGTTCCGGCAGACGCTGTATTTCAAAGACTATTGACCAGAAAGTAATGAGTTTAGTACTGATCTCTTGGGAATTCAACAGGCTACATTTGCTCACGAGTATTGGTGTTCTAAAGGTAATAGTTTACAGGTTATTCAGAAAAAATCAAAAACTTTCAAGAATGGCGCTCTTTTATTGGTCCTGAAAAAAAATCCAAGCCCTAGAATTTCCGGGAATTTCAGTACCTTATTTTACGTTGCATTCTGCATCGATCCTCTAAATTTTGTCAACTTCCGAGTTTATTTCCGGTTTGGCCCGATTTTTGCTTAATTTGACTGGACTATTGGTGGTGAGATATAGTTTCTATATTTTCATCAAAATTCTATCGAATTCTACAGGAATACCGGCAAAAATTATGTGACTGGAGGTTCATAATGTGACAAAAGGTTCACAGTATGACATCTCAGCCAACCAGTTGGCAGTGAAATAGTATATTACATACCGAGACGGGAAATACATCATTACTGCTGAGGGCAGCCTGGAGGCTCTAGCCCGAAGCTGGAATGATGTATTCACCTACCGTCGAGAGTATGTATACTATTTTACTCACAACCATGTACTCAGCTTGCAGGATTACAGGCGTTCAAAAGTTGAAATCTGGAAATTAACTTTTTGTCATAACTCCCAGATAGGCAGATTGATTTTGCTGAAACGTGGTTCAAGAAATACTGATTAACACACTTATTGTTTGGTTGGATGCATATTTTGGAATTTCCCTTCTAAAGCTACCATTTCTTCACTTGCTCGGGAGGTCGGCAATGGGTCACTTCCCGACCTCCTACTAGGTATGTAATGAATCAATTACCATAGTGGTTGTGAGTAAAATGACTTTGATACCGAGAAACAGGTTAGGAATAGTGTGTCTTATTAACTAGTAGTGGAAAACATATCAGGCTGTTAGTTGTGTTCAGCAATATTGTCATACCTACCCATACTTCTGCATATATTTATTCTTCATGAAAACTTAGTGAATAAGAATGGAGAGTCTCTTCTATTCTTCCTATTTGATTGCGCTCAGCGCCTTCAGGTGTCCGCTGATTTTCGCCAATACGTATTACGTAGGCCCTACCTCAATGCTGCAAGCTAGGATAGCAGAGCTATCTAAACCGTTCTACCCTCGCCATTGCCTGACAACCCTGACATATGATTCTCCCCTAATAGGTAATTATTTCGAAGTCGCCACTACATAAGGTATGTGACCAACATATTATAATCTTTGGTTAGGTGGCGTGCTTCGAAATCCTTTTCGTGGTTTAACCGGTTATATCACTCTAGAAGGCTGTAGTCGTAAGAAAAACATAGTGTGAGTTGTGAGTACACAACTCTAGGAATGTAGGTTTCTTCACTCACATGATTTGCAGCATTCGCCTACGGCTCATGTCGCGGATGTCATGCTAGTGAAGAAATGTTACCATTCCTTGCTTGTTGTAAGATGTACTACTCAATTTTTTTTCAGGTGGTATAAGGAAGTGCCTGGGAACAATGGGAATATTGACTAGTAAATTAATTTGAACAGGAGGTTGATTGAAAATTTATAACATATTCTTAGCAAAATACTTTCGGCAAAAAAAGGCATAAGAAGGGTCAATTGGCATTTGACAGTAAAATCTGCCCATAACAACGCCCAAATGTTCCATAACCTTGAAGGTCAAGGTAAAAAATCTGGATTTATACAAGAATTGAGTGAACGAGCGCGAGGAGAGATAATGTGATTTGTTTTTTGACTTTCATATACAATAATGTTATATTGTTTGAAGTATGTATAAAGCTAATTTATTTCATACTGTCCTAATTTGTGGATTGTTTTGTTGGAATTATTTAAGTTTCATAAAGCATGACAATTTTTTTAAGGTTTCAAAAGTTGTATGCGAGTAGAAATATATATCGGCAGAATAATATCACGCTTTTCTCAGAACCAGACCATGCTTTTCTGTAAGGACCTACTTAATCCCTTGATTCTCATCTCGGACGAGTGGCCTTTCTGTTGAACTACTTGAAGAAATAAAAGTCGCCTGAGATTAGATAAGGGCACTAGGGGTAATAATCTTTATTTAGGACATTCGAGCTCTTTATAAATACTTTCGAGTTTTAAAAGAGGCAACTTCCAAACTCATAGGTACATACATACGCTTGCTAGAATAATAAAAGCGTCAGTAATTGGACAACATCGTACCTCCGATACCTATTAATATTATACTTCTATAAGTATTACCCGAAATGTCGACGTTTCATAAGTCTGGAAACTCTTCAGCAATAGAAGACAATATTATGTATTATATTTAAGGCTGCGTGCAATCGTGCATGTCGTGAGAGATCCGCGCGCTACTACTCGTAAGTTTAAGGTAGGTCAAGATCGATTTTCTAGGGTTCTAATAAATTCACAACTGCGCTCCCATTGAACTTGCGTCCTTCGTATCAGATCGGCAAATTGCGTTAAGAAGGGTGCGCTCCATTCTAAAATTAAGTTAATTAAAACTCTTGCGCGGGAGTTGATCATTTGATAATTTTCTCAGGGCGGTCGGTATAATATCTGCAATGTTCAATTGAAAAAGGCGGACGAGGCGCGGTAAAAAGTTTTTAATCAGCTCTTACAGTTTCCCTTCGATTCAATTTAACGCTGAAATTTCTATCCATAACAGCTCTGGCTGATAAAACATGCCGGCTGCTGGGTCTCTGGCCCTCTCTAAAATCCGGTCAATATAATCCCATACCCATTCGATTTGATGACTCTGTTACTCAGTTCACGGAGCCATCGGGCTTTATAAAATATTGATGGCTTAATGTTTTTACAAGGTACTGGTGCGTTAACCTCCAGACCTTTGGATGCGTATAAAATTTTTCCCCCAGAAGAAACTGTCACTTAGATTCGAATCATACAAAAACAACGTATATTACCACGAATACTTGAAAACTTTGAGTCAACAAGTCCTTGACTTTACACCGAAACAATGTCAAAGTCACAAAATTCTTTGATGAGCTCTCAGCTTTTAACCATAATTATTATCGTATGGCGCACGTAATACATAATATAACCTAGCGAATGAATAGTTTAAAATAAATAAATTGCTAGTAAGTTGTTGGTTGATTTATGCGATGTCCGAATTCTCCAGCCAATCGGCAGCCTCAGGCGTCACTTTTATTCAACATAATAGTTTATACATTTTGCCAGATAACAACTCATCTATTTTCTAATTTCATAGTCCAGTAAAACTATTCCGTTCAAATTGTGGGGGTGAGGTCGGCATCGATTTGATGAAGTTCAAATTTGGTATAGATATAGATCATCGTGAGCGTGATCTCTGCTAACAGAAAAAAGTCAGCGCTGGTCAAGTTGGGGATGAAAAACCACCATATCTGCAAAATCGCCAAAAATTGCACTAGAGGGTTTTGGGGAAAATGAGAAAGGGAAAAACTTTCCGTATTCACATCGTACTGTTAAGAGCACATCAATTTCTTTGCAACAAAAGAAGTGACATAGCCATGAAGGATAGCCTTCTTTGATGGCTATCCAGCAGGTGGTCATGCACAGCCAGTGTAAGTCTTTCCTGTGCTAGTGCTTCGCACAGTTCACGGTTGTTTCGTCTGCCTGACCAGTGAATAGACCCGTGAGTAGTCTTATTTTGTTCTTGGAGAGTGACAGGATGAGCTGAGTCTTATTTTAGAGAACGCAGTAAGAGGTTTGCTTGTCGTTGGTCTGGAATTACAAAAACTGTTCCTCGAACTCTTTCTGAGGCCACAACGACAAGGTAAGCACGCACTGTATCCTTGAGGACTTTCACTTTGCAAAACTATATGCTTTACTGAGTTTATATGCAAAAATTCATCTGATGGGTTTCCTATTTGCCCGCTAGTTTTCCTTCCTAATTCTTGGACTTAAGGTACATGATAACTCCTGATAATAAATAGACACATCGCAGATACTAATTTTCCAGGGGTAAACTGAGCGAATAACTTCGAATGACCCCAAACCCTATACCTTTTTCTTGAAAGAAGGCACCCAGTGCCAGCTTCTGTAAACGCCGCCAATAATTGAAAAATGATGATTTGGCGGTTTCCGCGTAGTCTTTGCCGACTTATATGCGGGGGAGGATATCTAGAACCGTGCATCCTCTGATCGCAGACGAATCAATACGTAATTATAGGATCGTTTGGCATTCAGGAGGTCGCGGGGGCGAGTGGCTGGCTGGCGCGCGGGCACCACCGCAGGTAAACGCGAACCCCAAATATTCCTGCCACGTCACCCCGAATACAAAGATCCCCCATTTGCATCAGCAGCTAGCGGGCCCAGCCAACGCCAACGGTTCCATCCAATTGCTTGTCATCTCTCAGGCTGCGGCTTAGTTTTCGCCGCATCACAGGCCTTGTGCCGCCCGCCGCCGCTGGAAATTTACAATAACGTCAGAACGGGGAAAAAGTTTTCCTCGCAACACTAAGAGACAATCATAAAGCGGCACTCCCCGAGATCCAACTTTGATAGACTTCAACGCTGAGATGTGTTGTGTGTGCGTGTCTGCTTATTTGTGGGGCGCCACCAAGGAACTACTCTTCTTTTTTTTTCGTTTCATTAGCCCAATGGAAAAAGGAGAATGTTTGGGTGAAACTCCAGCAAACTGCTCTCACTCACTTCCCAAAGAACTCCCAAATCGGAACACTAACATCAGCATATTCTGCTTTTCGAAAAGCCACTATAAGGAGAACCTAGTGCTTGACGAAAGCAAGACGAAAGCGAGGGACAAATAGCTCTCGTACTCGCTTTCGATTTCACTCAGGGGCTTTTCATTCTTGGGTACGAGAGTTCAAGAGTAAGAAAATGTGAGTTTCTCTGTTGAAAGTCAAAACTTTCGCTCGGGTGTAACGTCTGTCTTTCAATTTTTAAACAGCAATCATTTTTGATCTATAGCCCAGGCATTTTAGGATTTGACCCTGAAATAAATATGTCCCTTTTGAAATTTTGCACAAACGGCCTTTGACCAAGACCAATACTGAACAACATACTCAAAGCTCCGGGCCAACAAGTGTGCGAATCATAGTTTTTTTGGACAAGAAAGGAGTAAGTGCCGCCAAATCAGATAAACTCTTGCTGTAGTTCAGAAGAGGGTACTGTAAGTCTTAACGTTGACCAACGTGTCCCTCAAGCAATGCTGATCAATGTACTAAAAGATTCAGGCCTTGCAATGTGAGCGTCATAGTCTTTGGTGAGCAAGAAGGGAGTAAGTTCCGCAACAGTGGTAACCCTGTAAAATTTGATTACCTCAAAATTTTGAAGGACCCTGGGTAGTCTGAATGCGTTTTAAGCAATACTGATCAACATTTCAGAACAGAATTCTTTGACTTTTACCTCCCGACCCACCAACCAAAGAGAAAGGAAAGTATTGTGAAGGCGCTGAAAGACATTTTTCGAAATGAAATATCCGATTTCGAAATTGGAATTACTCACTGCTGCTTAATTCTTCTCTATAACAACATGATTGTGTCGAAGAGCTCATTGCACAGCGAATTAAGGCATCAGTCCACTGTTCTGAGAGTTCTGATTCAATTCTGAAGTAGGCGGTCAAATTGAGTGCCTTGATTTAGTTGGAATGCTGCTACAAAGCAAAGGCGCACGGGTGTATCGGATAGCATGTAAAATTTGAACGATGATGCCGACCCCATGGATGTTGCTGGTCAATTAAGATCCATATCCTATCCCGTCCGTGTTGTAACACGCAGGGATTAGGCAAAACTAGAGGCAAAATCCCTGGTACGGGCTACGTGCATGACATGTAGCGCCGCGATGAAATGTAAAGCTCTTGTTGGACTCGATTTTATTAGCGAACATCTCACTAGGTGGCGTTTGTAACGACAAAAAAATGTCATTTTTCGCTGCCGTCATTCTGTTAACCGTCAACCGAACTGTCGACCATTTTGAAAATGCCCATGACAACAAACAAATGCACGAGAAATAAATGTCAAAACAAGTAACATGCATCCACGTCAGAGCTGTCTAGTGTCAAAGAAGTTCAAAAAGAATTTCTTATTTTCAACACCATGGGCTCTGTATGTCTTATGCGGTGACCGCTATCAAGGTCATGCACGTAGCCCATAGTGGAGGAAAGCATTCACTGGTGTCGTTGTTAGGTCCTGACAGCGGAACTAAGCCACATTCACTTATAGGCATACCATGTTGTGTGGTTTTGCCTTTGCCTGTATAGGCGATTGACCTTATTGGAGAAAATGGCCGTTTCGTAGAGAAAGTTTCAGGGAATTAATTGTCAGAAGAGATGTAAGTTGCCGCAGGCAACGTTGGCTGTTACGTCAATTGGTGGCAGGTCAAAACTGTCACTTTGCTGTCTTGTGCAGTCCACTACAAGCAAACTTTTGTTTCTGTGAACCCTTGGGACCCCGTGACCCCGTCCCGTAGGCTCTTTATTGGGCCCCATGTTGATGACCAGCGTTGTCGCAGACCTTCCTCTAAACTATCCATAGCTTCCGCCCAAGAAAGAGCAACAGACTCTGTCACATCCGCACGGAGGGAAACACACAAGCCCGTCGACCAGCCTTTCAAAAGGCCAGCCTGCCAGTCAAGAAAAAATCACCTCGGGCTGGCCGTGCAGAGTCAACCACCACCTACCTTTTCTCCTCGTTTTTTTCTAAAGATTTTCTGCTTGGACTTCAGCTGCAGATCCGCATTTTTCATTCTAATAAGCTCGCCGTAGCTACCTTTGTGTTCGGGACGTGAACGTTGTCTTTTACCGCAATGTAGTGCATTGCTGGGGGCGTAGTCTTTCAGCTGCGCACCTCGAGAGCTAGATCTACTACAAGCCTGCTAAATACGCTAACAATAACATGAAATAAGAGACACAAATGCAAACCCTTTTTCACATTATTTCTACTTGTCAAATTTCCATGTCAATAATGTGGGTATTGCAGGTATCCACAGTAGCGGCCTTAGGGTAGGGCGAGACGGGCGATCGATCGGGGCGCCAGCTCGAAGGGGCGGAAGAATCGCGGTTGAAATCAAAAAAATTGATAATTTACGAAAGCAAAAAACGACTTGCTAGCGGCGATCACCGAATTTGCTCCTGTAAAAGCACACAAAGCTTCATTATTGCAAGAAAAATACTTATATACAAAATATTTTTGCTCGCTTCGCTCGTGGACCCAAGATAGGGGCGGCGGTTTCGCATTCTTGCCCGGGGCGCCAAAATTCCTAAGGCCGGCACTGGGTATTCACTAAACCCGGCCGGTAGCGCGGCGGACTCCGTCTTTGGAAGCAATTCCAGGGATCGTGGGTTCGAATCCGGCCTGGGCCAGGTGAAAATTTTCATGCGCTCTTTAGTACCTAGGCCTGTACCACCGTGCAGTCACGTCAAGGAAAAAATTGTGAAACGAGAGGGACACCAAAAAAAGGGTGCTAATAACCTCGCTGTTGATGCGTCCATAAAATGGTGGGTGGTGTGGGAATCACCCGGCGTCGCTCTTAGCCTACTAAGACGGCGCTAAGGAGGTACTGCCAGTGACTACACGAATACCCGCCTACCGCCAAAAAAAAAAGGTATCCACCAGTGTCCACCTAGGCTACTAGACGTCGGAGTATGTGTTCCTATCAAAAAATTCCTCTACGATCAAGTACCGAGGTCTACATCAGGTGTCGTTTTTTTAAATGTAAATCGCCTATATCATATATCATAAACATTATATTTATTACTTTCTTGATTTCCCCATCAGCATGGAAGAAAAAGCATTGTAACCGTGTAAAAACAGTTTTGAGATTTCACCGGATATATCCTTTTTGAGGTCCCCAAGACAATTAAGACCATTTCCAGAATGATGTCTGTCTGTAGGTGGGTTGGTTGGTTGTGTGTGTCTGTAATTTCTCATGATAACTCCGAACCGGACCGAATCGAACCGTTGACCCGATCGACTTGAAATTTGGTTTGCGGACATTGTTGGTCTGTGGAATGAGCCTATTATTTTTGGCTGTCATCCGTCAAACAAAACTGTCACTATCAACAAATGCCAGAAGTTATATCCCACGGAGCTCGACTTGTCATTTGTCATTTATTGAAACCCCGTGAAAGCCCTATGTGTCATCTGTCCAGAGACGGATCAAGGGTAAATGGTAAATTGCGCTAGCAGCAAGAGGCAAATTGCCCCCTCTCCCCTATTCCATGGGACTTTTTGGACAAGCAAGAAAATGTACCTGATTTGTGCAAAAATATTTTGCAAATTATTCTCATCTTTTTTTTCTCTAATTCCAACTTCCCACCCGAAGGGACGTTTCGAACGAAAAATTCCATAGGTTCCTGGATAGTTACTAGTCGGGAAAGTTTTGGGGTGACAGAACCGATTTTTTTTTGTTTTCATGGAGCTATTGTCGCGGGATATGTATTTTTCCATTACAAATCTTGAATTTACTCGCTGAAGATTTTTTTTACAATGATGCATTATGTGCATGTGCAGGCTATACTATACTAATCCAAGACGTGCTAAAAACATATACGAAGTTGAGTGGTGGACGCAAGCCAAAAGAGATGTGCAATTATATTGAGTGCCGGAGGCATTGTCCGCGCCTAAGCCTTAGATTTCCATTAGCTTTAGTATAATATTTTGGAGAGGACGGACCTTGCGCTGTCCCATGTTTAGTTTGTCTGGGTCTAGGCAGGACCGTCGAGAGGAGCCCTGGGTCTAGGTCGTGATTGAGGTCAAAATTTCGGTTCATCTCTTTCAACTTAGAAGAGTTCGAACCCCATTGAACTTTCTCGCTGCTATCATCATGGCCAAGTATTCGTTGGGTCCCCTCTGCATATAACTTGCTATCAAATCATTGTTGAGGTCAGATTCAAGGTCGCTTTATTGGCAAAAAAGCGAATTGTGAAAAGCGAAAGGTGACAGATGTGTTCGAATCGAAAGACTTGCATGCAACTGCATCTGGAAATTGAGCTCTTGAACACGGATGTCCACCCTGTAAGCTGTCTACACTCGTTGGCGGCAAGTGCACAAGCGGCCTGTGCCTCTGCTACCATTGAGGTAATAACGAGCACCATTCCGTCGGCAACCAATCTAGCGCGTGGTGAGATCATCATCGCTCTCCTCGCTCCGTCCGCTTTAATAAGACGCCAGAGGGTTCCTCCGCCAGCACGTATTGATCAGAGAGAGAGTACAAGCTCAGCTTCGCCCTCCTCCTAGAGAGCGCGCGGACAAAGTTTCACTTCGCCTCTTTCACTCACGGCTCAAATATATAGGTATAATATATCTATCTCTTCATTGGCCGGTATCGAACGAGGGATCTCTCCTTTACCTCCCTTAACCGAAACCCATCTACCACTACCTCTACCTACCTGTGTGGCACCCACCTCTTCTACCGCTGATGAGAATTTTCCGAGTCCTCTCTGGAGTGGCCTTATGTAGGTTTAATTGAATCCCCATCTATAGCTGCCGTCGCGCCGCTGCTCCGGCCGTTGAAATATTCAGGGAATTCGATGACGAATCCTCGACTCTTTTAAAGCCCTCCGCCTGCTGCAACGACGTCCCCGTCCTCGAACTTTGCCGCTCGACTTTCCAAGAGTTGAAGGGATTGTGATGTCCAAGTGTTCTGCATCAGCTGCTTTCAGCGCTCTCCCCTACCCATATAGTCGATACATCTGCAAGGATTGACTACATCAAAGAGGCCGATATACGCAATCTAGAAAGGATTATGAACGAGGCTTGAGCGTAATGTAGGCCCTTTGATGACGCAATTGTAATTATGGCTCTTTTTGTCGACTTGAAAGCAAAGGTTTTTCTAGAGATTATCGTCGAGTAGGTAGCTATTAAATAGACGCCCTGAGCAGTGCTAATCACTATGCTAATAGTGGTTCAACAACTTCCCGCTATAAGAAATAAAGCGAGGAAATGAGCCATCATCTCACACTTGTTATAAAACCACGCTATGGGCAAAGTGCTTATGAAAAAAAAAATGGATTGCTGGATGAACATTTTCAAAACTGAATGAACACACTCATGTAAAAAGTGGTAACGCACTAAAAAATCAGATATGTGTATTTGTTATAAACACGAATGTTGATAAAGACCCCCGGCCTATTCGCGATTACCAAGTAGCGCCACATGTAGCTGCCTGGGTCATACATACAATGGTCATAATTTCCACTGGTTAAATTTGAATCGATTATCAATAAGTCATTACTATCATATCCACGTGGAATTATTGCTATTTCATTGTTGTTTAAGGGGCTTTTTCAACTAGTTACGAGTTCCTCCGATGCTTTCGTGCATTCGAGAGCACACGCGGTCCTTCCAGACCGTTCGAACGGAGTGTCACAAGTTGCGCAATTTTCGTGCAATTCAAGTGCATTCAGGAGCATACCTGTAGGCTCCGGACCATTTGATTTACATGGAGATATCAACAGGCGAGTAGAACAGATCTGCCCAATTGGCGAAGGCGCCACTCCCAAAACACGCTGCTAATGCACGCAAAAAGTGTTCGACGGTTCGAGAATTGCCGCGGATGTAGTAGCGGCGGGTGATGTGGAGTTTGCCAGAGAACCGGTGGGTGTCAAGTTCCAGAATAACAGTAGGAGTTATATAAGCAGCATTGAGTCGACTGACACAGCAGTTTCTGATCCAGAGCGACCAAGCGAGTAGTAATCGGTGATACACCCAAGCCCAGATAAGAATTGATGTGCATTTATGGTTGTATACGCAGTAATGGACAGTGTGTCTCAATATTAGTGCGTCTCAGTTATAAAAGAACACAAACACAAAATCCGTTACAGTACCTTACACATACGCTGATTCTTCTTTTTCATTACCAAGAACTGAAGAGCATTTTCAATTCCAACGCTTGTTGGTTCTGACAGTGACATCTGATGATGCTCTAGGCTCTACGAAAATGATGTGATCGTCCAATCCGGGTATGACTCCAACTGGTTCATATTTTTTCCGCTATGTGGCTGCATGTTACTCGGAATTGCAAACACGACTTTTGATGACCTTGATGATAACCATGGAAAAGACAATCTTTTGACTTTTCTGGTTTATGCTCATGAGTTGACATAGGTGTATACAATTTTCCACAATTTTCATGGTGCTCCTCTCAAAGTTTCTGATCCAACTTTTTTAACGAGCTTCAGCAGCCTGGGGCTTATTTCATAAAGATACTTTGCAAATATTTTGGTCTAAACCGACTTGGTTGGGACATTTTTGGCCTAAAAAAAAGATGTTAAGTACAAGGCGATAAATTGCAAAGCAGATTCATAAAATAGGCCTTAGGGTTAGATAGCTCTACTAAAAACTACTACTTGCTTAAAGACGGAGTTGAATTGGTGAAATCAGTCGTCGCGAAATCAAGTGCTACGGGCTTATTCCTTGACAAAAATTTATCATTCAGGTCTTTTTGGAAAGCTGCAAGAACGTACTTTGGTTTGAGCCCCTTGGAATTTTCAAAATCTCAAAAAAAAAATCAAATTAGTAAGAATTATTTTCGGATTTTGGGAATGCCAATGAACCAAAGTCCTTGTAGCTTTCCAAAAAGACCTGAATAATGAATTTCTCTCAAGGAATAAGCCCGTAGCACTCGATTTCGCAGCAGAGCTGATTTCACCAATTTAACTCCATTCTTAAGATTAATCTGAAAACCATCCAACATGACCCCGGTTGTTGCAAGAATTTTTCCCATAGCGACAAAATATCAAGTTTGTGTGTCAAGATGGGCCTTAAGCCTTAAGGACGGAGTTGAATTGGTATAAAATAAGCGTTGCGAAATCAATCCGTCTGGGTTTATTCCTTGACCTATTTTCACCATTTTGGTCTCTTTCGAAAGCTACAAGGATGTACTTTGGTTTGAGCCCATTGGCATTTCCAAAATCCAAAAATAAAAAAAAAAATATTTTTTTGCAATTCGAAAGAGACCAAAATGGTAAAAATCCGTCAAGGATTTAACCCAGACGGATTGATTTCGCAACGCTTATTTTACCAATTCAACTCCGTCCTTAAATTGAAGCGGAACTTTTAGGTGATTTGGAGGATTATTCGAATGAACCTTGAGCTTTTTACAATTTCACATGAAATCCAGAGTGAAAATTCCTGAATGCAAAGTTGCAAATTTCCAGCGCAACACCGTACGAGAATACGCTTTCCTGATGCGACATTATGGTAACTTTTTGTTCATTTCATCGGAATTAAAGGATGTTGAGAGGAAAAAGTCGATAATGTTATGTAAATCTATGCAAATACATTACCATGATTTTTATTTTAATTATACATTCACGTTGTGGGATGTCCAAGTCACGTGACCTTTATCACCCCTTGAGCTTTGAAGATAAGCTTCTTTTCCACACATAAATTTTAATTTAGGAGAGTGTTCAAGTTTATGGCACATACGACTACTACCTACCCTATATGAATCACAAGATAATGAAAACGACTCTAATACCTGCTATTCGTATTTGGAATTTGTTGTGTTGTGTGTAAGGTGTTGTTTCGCCAGGTCTAATTTGGAACCAACTTTTTTCACATTATGTGTACCTACGAGTCACACGACTGCAGCAGTATTTTATTGTGCGGCATTAAAATGCCATTAATGATTTTGTGATCATTCATTCATGTATGGCAGACTACAATTTTCATTCGATTGCATATTGCTTTGGCAAAAAAAAGTTCAATTCTACCAAGTGTAGCATTAATCAAAAATGTTAACGGTTCTATGACCCCTCGTTGCGCGACATGGTTTCATCTATTTACAACAGGATTTACTAATACCGACTTGCGTCTTATTACACTAATAAATGTTAAATACACTGGTTTCATTAATCAAATGAGAAATCTACCCATGCAATCTCAGAACTTAAGGAACACCTCGTTTTTGTCAATCCTTGCCCACAAAAGTTGCATCATTTTATCGAATTACTTAATATTCTTGGGAACTTTAGTCAACTTATACACCAGAGGGGTGGATCCTTTAGGTTTCATTGTAGTCGTGCAGACACAATTAGTAAATGACGTTTGGTATTACAGAAATAACCGGGTTGCGTGTAGTGCGTGCCTCGAAAGTGCAAGCTGTTCGATTAAAGGGGAGAAGTTAGTTTTGTTAAATATTTAATGTAACCCCTAAGTGGCATAGAACTGCCGCTCGGGACATTAAATCCTTAAAATTACCAAAGCGGTAAGTAGTTCACAGCTTAGAAATTTTATTTTAATTACAAGGAAGCGGGGTTCGATTTAACAGACACAGGACAAGAACTGAATTCAGGTGTATGCAAGTGGATAGCTGGTCCTACGGGCTTTACATTTTTAATAAAATATCGATCCAGTAATTTGCTGGATTTAGGCCTCTATTAATTTATTCAGAACCATTATCATATACAGGTGTCTCAAAAGTATCGCATTCGGAGTCCAGAGCGGTATATGGAACCCATTCAGAGTGGGTTCCATATACCGCCACTCAAGAATACGAGAAAAATAATTAAAAAAAAATAATGACGTATATTTTTGAAGATATGGTAGGTCAAAGGTTGTGATCTCGTTCCTCTCTATTTTTAGCGCATTTTCGTGAGAAAATGACGCTTATATGGCCAGTTTGTCTGTCTGTCCGTCTGTCTGTCTGTCCGTGTAGAAATAAGGAAGTTGTACCCTCTTCGGGGGATGAAGTTAGAGCCTTGGAACTTTTTTGACGGATAGCTGATGTCCCCAAAAGTGGCCAATGGACATTATTTTTTTCATCCATACATAGTTATCAGTACATATTATTATCAAAAAACAAAGATTCACAGTGCACTTCTGAGAAGTTGAACTCCTCCTCGGGGAATGAAGCTAGAGCTTTGGAGTTTCGTCTGATGGATAGCTGATGTCTCCAAGGGTGGCCAATGGGCATTATTTTTTTATCCATACATAATTATCACTATTATAATCAAAAAACAAAGATTTCCTGTGCACTGCTAAGAAGTTAAACTCCTCTTCGGGGAATGAAGCTAGAGCCCTAAAACTTTTTCCGATAGATAGCTTAATTCCTCAAGGGTGGCCATTGGGTATATTGGATTTCATGGTTGCGCTGCCATCTTGGCCGCCATATTGAAATTTCTGATTAGTGGAACGATTTTCATGGAAGTTGGAATTCACCCTTGTCACGTATGATCATTGTTATTTTCAAACTACATTTCATGATTCCGCCGCCATATTGAAATATCTTATTAGTGGAACGATTGCCATGAAACTTGCAACTTATTCTTGTCTGGTATGGACATTCTTATTTTCGAACTAAATTCCATAATTCACCACCATTTTGGCCGCCATAATGAAATCTCTTATAAGTGGAACGATTGACATCACGATTGACATCAAACTTGGAACTTGAAAATTCTTGTATTGTATGAACATTCTTATCTTCAAGTTAAATTTCATGATTCCGCCGCCATCTTGGCCGCCATATTGAAGTTTCTCATAAGTGGAACGATTGTCTGAAACGTGAAACTTACTCTTGTCTCGTATGAACATTTAATTTTCAAGCCGGACCTCATTTCTATCAATGACAGATCTGCACTAAGAAAATGGGCTATTGCGACTCACGCTCGTGAGGGGATATACTCACTTGTTTGTTATACTTAAAGTAATTTTGAGAAACCGTCTGCGACAGACTAATCGGTGAAAATTATCAACTAGTGGATGTGCACTGGATTTCTGTTGACGATACCAGGGTGAATCATAAATCACAAAAATTTCGTGTTCTTTATTTATGCCTGGAGACTATTCCATTGGTCCCTAAAATAATTCATAACGAGATATGACGAGAACTATTTTTAGTGGCATTTCCGAAGGAAAATGAAGTTTTCAGATTTATTTCACCCCCTTTAGATTGGATAAAAATCACAAACAGTTCTCCAAAGTAGCTTTAAATAGTTTAAATGAAGAAAATAGAGGGGAGCGAAGTCCCACCCTTTGACCCCCCCCCCATACCTTCATAACAATAATGTAATTATATTATTGTTTTATATTTGTGTCGCTTTTTTGACTGAATGTGCTCATGTGAATATCGCTCGGAAGGCGATACTTTCGAGACCACCCTGTACTATAGGTACTTACAGTCGGAATATTGGAACCGAAGCAAAGGTGTTAGCATACAATAAAAGAACATGCTAAAACAGTAGGTGGGGCTGAATCTCACCCTCACCAATTTTCAGTATTTACTCAAATCAAAAATAAAAGCTATTTCACTTGATTATCACCATATCACATACCCAATTCAACCAATCAGAACAATCAGATAAGAGTCACGTGAATCATTTCAAGCTATCAATTATTGCATACTAGCAAGTGAAAAGAGCACACTAGGTACCCAATAGCAGCTATACATACTTATTCTATTATACCAGTGATATTGAAACCACAATTTCTACTATAAAGTCTATTTGGGCCGATTTGGGCGATATTAAGGTAAATTCAGCTCGAGCTTTGTGTTTCATTTGAGTTGAATGTTTTAAATTCTTCAAACACTGACTATCAATCACTCGAAAAGTAGACCCGATATTATCTTGGCAAAATCCCCCGACTTTGTCTCAAGATTTTAGTCAGATAATATCGGGTCTACTTTTTCCTCGTTACGTGATTGACAGTTGTTTTCGGATCAAAACGATTTAACTGGAAAAACACTAAGTATATCCTGTTCACTTTTTATTTTCAGTAGAATGACTTTTTGGAGCAAAAATAAAGTGACAAGCTGGAGCGCTGGGAGGATACGGCTAACAGCCGCTGATTAGTTTAGATAGTTTCGATTCAAAACTTTGCAGGTGCCATCAGCCGTAGCCGTAGCCCCCCATCTTGTCACTTTATTTTTGATTCAAAAAGTCATTCTACTGAAAATAAAAAGTGAACGGGATATACTTGTTTTATTACCTACTATTGATTATGGCATCCCCAAATTTCTCCCTTCATTCTTAATGTCAATACGACCTGACCAAAGGTTTTTCTTTCTTATAGTTCTATCACACTACACAATTCCTTGTACAATTTCTTGAAAAATCTGTCAAAATAGTGTCAAAAAACAATGAACTTGATTGTTGATTTGACAGATTGTTAAATCAACAAACCGATTCATAGGATCGATACCAGTAGAAAACAATGCAAAATATGCCAGCTCTTCGTTTTCTTTCATGAAAAAAAAAGAATTCTTCTCACCCTCCATAAATTTTTTTCCAAATGCGAATAAACGGATGGACATATGGGAATAAATGCTGTGAAGGTTTTCAGTAAAGTCATGTCAGTTTCCAGGATAGATACAACAGTGTCAAATGGTGGATCTGGTGCTCACTCCTTGAGGAGTCTATCTGGGGACGCCATTTCTGAGATAGTACTTCGAGGCTCTGGACTACCAGCGATAAATGTAAAGCGGTATTTTCCCCCTCATACTTTGTATTTAGTTTCAGTGTTATTTGATTACTTGAAAATCAACATTTTCGACTAAGGTCAATTGCAGACTGTGAAGAGCGACGTGTAGAGTAAACAAGTCGACTGGTGTCTGTGCCAGATTCAAATTGGTTGCCAGTTGGATTCAACTTTCAAGTAGCCTAATGCAAAATTTTTATTTAGACGGAAAGCAACGTAATGTGAAATCGAATTACCCCGAAAAACATACAGCTCAATTCCTGTTGTATTAACCGTTACCCAATTAAATTATACGCGATTGCCTAGACTAAAAGTCCAGGATAGAGGATGTATCAAAACCCTATTTCCACTTACCTGATTCCACGAGTGCCACCGCTCGCCTCACAAATTGGATTAAGATAGCTAATGCCGAGTTTTATATTTCCCTCCGTTTCGTCCAGCAGGATATGCCGTACCACAGTTAAAACATTGACCCGTTTTAAATTATAAAAGTTTCGTACTTAAGTCCTAAATCATATGTAACTGCTTTACAGTGGCTGCAATTAAAACTGCATTATTAAAATTGTCAAGATTACTAAAGACATTAATTACACCGGCTACTCCGCTGTTCGCTTAATTTTATTGTAGGAACATGCACATTTACCAGGCCAGAAATGTGCGAATTTTGCTTCGCTCTGTGGGTTCTACTACAGGGTGTTGTTTTCGATTAACTCATCACGCATTTAACTGGCGGATCTCTAGAATATAAATGTACAGATTACAGAAAATGTTGTGAATATAAATACAGTGTGAGACAATTCTTGGGAATGTGGTGACGTGCAAGACACTTTGTGAGACAAGAGAAATCAAACGTAAGCAACGACCGGCGCGGCCACTATAATTGGATGGGTCACTGAATGTTACATAGTCACTTGTGGTCCGGAATTGACGTTCAACTGTAGGTCTCTTATTTCAAGTATTCTGAAATCACCCAAGGACCAACTTTTCAAGGACTGCTAAAGATTATTTCTTGTGAGGGTGCATATTATACTATCTACTCTTGATGCATAGTTGGGATTGCCTGGAGACACCCTGTGTGTTTAGCTTTTAAAAGTACCCGGCCATTTTCAAGTCTTAAGAACGGGAAAGCCTGAAGCATTCTTGATCATCACCACCAGCGCACCTGCGAATTAATGGAGCATCCGATAAGACATCCATTATTTGGCGGAGAAGCTTTCCATGATTGATGATCGCCTCACTTGAAGCGCTTTGGTGTGCTATTATAAGAGTCCTGTGTGTTGCGGGCCTTAAAGATATGAATAAAATATTACGCAAATTTTATAATTCGAGTTGTGTGCGACTTTATTACACACTGATATGAGACTAAACAGCTCTGCAGTCGCAGAAAGAAACAACTATATTTCAGAAGTGATTTACAACTGACAATGATTTATTTGCATACAGAATCCGAGGGCGATGTCCCACAGGCTGAGTCCCAAATGCAGGGACCTGCAGAGCTCCCAAAGGAGGCGTTCCGCTTTTTATACAGCTACCGTTCCACAACCATGAGCGCGCGTTTTTTTAATACCCTCTGTATGCTGCTCTACTATGTGCGCGACCTGTCCGTCGTCGACGGGGAATCATCAATTAATTTACAACAAACAATAGACGGGAGCCGCTTCGATTTAATTTGTCATGAAATTTAATTTTGCCTGATCTTCAGCGATGGGAGGCAAAAATTCTATGTGAGCGGATTTGTGGCTAAGACCACCATTTCTTTCTAATTAAAAATTCAATTTTATGTGGTATCCCTATAATACATAGATATGTTTTTTGTTTCAGGTATCTACGTGCCCGTTCTTGAAATAAATTGGGAATCCTGGGGTAAGCTACAAACAAACATTTGGAGGATTCTCAGCTTCTCAAACAGAAAAGTTTGTGACAGAATCCACCGATTTCTTCATTTCTGGAATGTTTACACAGCAGGCGCGGCAGAATCCCGCTAAAAGGATTCAAATTGAATTCGTGTCATACGATTGGGTGGGTTTAGTACGTTATACCGCCAGCCCTTATTGTGCCTCCGATGCACGCTGAACTACTCTGGTGGCCCCCCACAGACTTGGCCCAAAGAACACTTTTCCTTGGAACAAATGTTGAAAAAAAAAGCAGAAAATGAAATTGAGTCAAAAAAAAATTCCTCAACTGGTAGTCTGGTGTCGGGATTCGGACTGTCGGGATCATGACCGGCAACCGATTGGGGTCAGCTGTTCGGCTTTGTTCGTGGCACATGGTCTTATTCTAACAAGTAATGATACAAAATTCGAAAGCTCGTTGTCGTGTTTTATGTACCGTGAGATCAAAAATCATCATGGTCAAGGGGATTCTGTTAGGATAACAAATTGATCCTCTTGTCAGAATTTCAGTCAACGCTGTAGGAGATTTCGAACATCTTTTGCTTTTTTGACACAAGATTCATGCGTGCATGGTGAAAGCCATTATGAATATCAACATTCTCACTGGGGGAACTCTTGATCTAATATTATTCCAGATTTTTTCTAGGATCATCTTTGAGAAGCCATCATCAATATCTCCAAATGGTTTTTGATTTTTATTGATATTTTGTATTTTGGAAAAGTGACGTCATTTTTCGTGAAATTTGAGTTTTTTATGCCGTTTCTCTCTTGGGCCATGCAGCTTTCTCAAATTTGGCGGGAATGCATGATTGGTCACATTGAGAAATTTGACCTCGCCCACCTTTAATGGACCTCTTTGGGGTCGGCCGTAAAGCGACTTACGGCGATCAGTTGCTCTGGTATATCGGCTCTCCAGTGCATACCTTCGTAGGGAGTCAATTGAATCATCAATATTTTGAGGAAGAATATTGACACTGTAGTTGATATAGTAGGTTCACTTGTACCGTGATTCTAGTTGGCTGTGAGATTTTGTTTCTAAGTTTTTAAATCTGATATTTGAAAACTCCCTAGAACTTGGCAGTTGGTTGCATTGATTTTTGAAAGTTTAAGCTTGACGACAAGATCAACAACTTTACCGTTTGTCAAATCGAGTGTCAAATAGACTGAAAATCACGAGTTTCACGAAAATTGTGGTGAAATTATGCCCATTACTGTGAAAACTGTGTTTGCGCCTCAGCTTGTGTCTTGAACAATAACGTCCAGTGCCCATTTTTAAGTCCTCGAGAGTGCCATCAAGAACTCGCTTCTGGGGGCGGAATAGGTGCTGGGCATGTACCCCATAACGTTCAGCTTTGCGGAGAAGACGTAAATCTATTTTCAAAAACCACATAATATGGAAGCATTGTGAACTATTCTTGGTTTTTAAAAGAAGTACCCACACTTTGGAAGGCTGGAAACGATGGGAAGCTGAACCCTCCTAATTTTTGTGGGGATGGAATTCATCGGCGTTAATACTTGATTCCACTGCTCAGGACATCGTACTGGAACAAGAAATTTGCGGAACTTGTGAAAGGTGAACTACATCCACTCCATATTTGCAATTTGCAAAGTTGATTTCGGTAAATTTTTTATTTTTGACAGCAACAGTCAACATACCATCACACCAACATAACCTATCTTTCGAAGCCAGACGCTCAGGCCCACACTAGGCAGTTGGACGTGAAGTCTACAATGCCAAACAGTGAAATTTGCCCAGCCTACTAGAATCACGGTACAAGTGAACCTACTATATCAGTGGTAGAACTGTCATTTTACATCAACA
Organism: Anaspis maculata; assembly: GCA_949128115.1. Classification (NCBI taxonomy): domain Eukaryota; kingdom Metazoa; phylum Arthropoda; class Insecta; order Coleoptera; family Scraptiidae; genus Anaspis; species Anaspis maculata. The sequence goes on along the minus strand of OX421962.1, from coordinate 66,302,502 downwards.
ATGAGCCTAAGATTACCGCGATTTCCATTTAAAAAATTCATTTTGTATAAAATGACATGCCCACTTCCAACTTTGAATCAGGGTTTCTGTGAAAAAATATTGACACTGTACTGAAATGTGCAGAATGTGTCATATTCAAGGGAGCAAAACAGTTTGGTTCGTCCAGTCACTATGTTCAAAATACCCCAGCAACTTTGGAAAAAATAGTGGAGGGTTGAAATTTTGTACATATGTTCTTCAAATACATAGTAAAAAATGAACTAAAGAAAGTCCCTTAAAATCCGAGCTCAGGAACCCATGATAGAGGCCATCAAGTGTTGAAAATCATTTTTTTTTGTGAAGAAGTCATTTTCTCAGCTCAAGATTTTTCTTTTCGCAATTGGATGATTGTATGTTACCATTAAGAATACCCATACAACATTTTGACAGTTGCCTAGAAGGCGGATCCAAGATGGCGGCTAAGAAGGTTTAAACAGTTGACTGCATTATTTCTGAGAATAGCAACTGTGTACATTGGTTGATGGTCACATTTCATTTCATTCATAATTTTTAATAGAAAAACCAAGTTAGACTCTAGACTCTAGTACTATTGCGGCCTTTTTAAAGTGGACGACAGTTGACAGATTTCCCAAGATTCTGGCCTGAACGTCGCATGACAGCACGCCAACTCGTTGACATTGTCGTCCACTTTATTTTGGCCGCAACCGTACCTGAGAAAACCTCTGGTTTATCAGGGAAAAAACAATTTGTGGATTTTCTGTTTTTTTTTTCCCAAATATTTTAAAACGGTTTGAATTTTTTTTTAAATGACTAGAGGCATCATCAAAAGCATACAATTTAGAATATATATGGTGATTTTCATATATCCAGCTCTTTTGGTTTCTGAGATAAAAAAAGATTAAAATGTTTCTTTTATTATGTTTCAAGGGGAAGAACAAGAATTCGATTTTATAGTCGATTCTAATTTTATTGAATTATTTGATTCTCGTTCTACTTCCTTGTTCATAGTGTTACTACCGAAAGAATAATAAACAGTATTATATCATTATTATTACATTAACCTGCAGGTGAAAAAAAAATAAATAAAAAAAACTTCTATCTCAGGAACCATATGAGCTGAAGATATGAAAATCTCCAAATATATTCCTGTTTTTATGCTGTTGGAGATGCTGTGAACCATCCTGAAATATTTGAACCGTTTTTGAAATTTCTTGAAAAAACTGAAAAATTTACCAAATCTTTTTTTTTCAATAAATCAATGATTTTTTGAGATTCTGAAGTATAACATGAGTTTTCAATTGAAAATCTTGCAAGAAATGAAATATGATCATCATTCAATGTCTAGTTAAGTATTTACAGAAAAAAGATAGTCAACTGTTTTTTCTTTTTGGCCGCCATCTTGGATGGCGGCCAAAAAGGCTATTGTTAAGATGGTCATGTGAAATCATTCATTCAATTGCAAAAAGAAAAATCTTTAGTCAAGACAAGGACTTCTTCGCTGAAGAAACGAGTTTTCAACACTTGATGGCCATTATCATGGGTTCCTAAGGTCGGATTTTAGGGGACTTTTTATAGCTTATTTATGACCATCAGAGGAACGTGTACAAAATTTCAACCCTCTACTATTTTTTCCGATGTAGAAAGACATAGTGACTAGACTATATACCTCATTATTCCGTTTTAAAATATCGCCTGAGAATTTTTCAAATTATTCCCGTTGAAGAACAACGGGAATGGGATTGTTGCCATGGCAACTATAACTTGTGGTGCAACAGATGGTTACTGGCTACGTTTACACCGTGGCTTTGGCCCGCGACCTAAGCACTAAATTCGACCCAAATAAATGTAGTCCACGTGGTGTAAACGATCGTAGACAAGGACTAAATTAGAACCAGGTAGCTTGGATCAGGTCTCCGATTAGCCGTGGACTGAAGTAAATTTAGTTTTTATATTTATTTAGTTCAAGTTCATGTTTTAAAATAGGTCGGCCGCGTGAGTCTGCCGGTGGAAACGCTGAAAGAGAAAAATCACTTTAGGTGGAATTTGGGTCAGTGCTTGGGTCAGTCCAGTTTTAGTCCACCGCACCGGTGTAAAAATAGCCAATAATGTATTACTTGAGTCACCCCCGTGTTAGTATTATGTGATTTGTATCGTCGCGTCGTCAGTTACTCCCTTACGGCCGCGATAACCAGGAGATGATACCATTGGGGGTCGGAGAGGTCAAATTCCTTAATATGACGGTTTGTTACTGGAAATTTGGAAAGCTGCATGGTTCAAGAGAGAAACGGCATAAAAAAACTCACATTTCAGGAAAAATGATGTATGTTCTTTAAAAATCAAAATATCAATAAAAATCAAAAACCGTTTCGAGATATTGATGCCGGCTTCTCAAAAATGACCCTAGAAAAAATCTGGATTTTTTTTAACTTGACCATGTTTGAAAAGTTACTACTTTGACACACCTTTTGTTGTCACCCTGTATATAAAGTCTCCAGCATTCATCACCCACCCGGACACAGCGCCTTGTAGCCAAATAAATGCTGTTTCAGACATGATCTATTTTTCCAAAATTGGTTTGTTTTTCTCCGAGTTAAACCCACTCAAAGTGAGACGAAATTTTGGGGTGGACCAACTTCATCCGTTGATCTTTTTATTTTGAACTCTACGTTTGAGTGTAAAAGCCTCAATATAGATTGATGGAAGCTTCTGGATTTCATTTGGGGAGTTGGTGGAACATTAAGTTTCACCTGAGCACGTAGGCGGCGTAGGCCTCATTATTGGGCCCATTGTACCCCTGACGGAAGCTTAAGCGAAACGTAAACATAAGACAATGGATCGATCATTCACGATCGGGATCGAACCCTGGGTGAGTGGTGATTGGTATATTTCCGAGTATATTTTCTTACGTCAACCTATAGATCGGGCTTCGCTAGCAGAAAATAGTCATGCATGATAACGATGATTACCATTCTCCATGCTTGGTTGTTCTCCTTTCGATTCTATACTATCACTGTTCACGGCCTTTGTTAGGAAACTCATTTCGGAGCACTAGAAAATATGATAACAGAGTTTCAGTCTTTTACGTCTGATGCAAAATTTAATGACAGTATAAAACTTTCTCCTTTCGGCGATAAAATAAATTCGTCTGCCACTTAACGAGTCTTCTAGTATGCAAACGACATTCCATGTTTGCAAAAATACGGCGAGTGCGACCCGAAATGCCCGAAACTTTCATTCATGCTCAACAGTAATAATGTCCGGAAGGAATCGAATGGCAGTTGGCATATATTACCGGATTCTATGGACAAAGTTGTGATAGTATTAGTGGTGTTGGAGGTTTTACGGCTTATTCCAGGGAAAATGCGGAGTTAAACGTCGCAAGGAATATCCATTCATATACAACGTCCGACCGCACACAGTCCGCAACTAGAAATATTGTCCACGCGGGCTTCTCGATTCACTTTAGGTTTCCCCATTACGCCCGGAATAGTTAAGGGATTAGCGCACTAATCTGGGTGGCTCTGGTGCGACGACAAAGAAACTAGCGTTAATGTTGCATTAGCGTCACACAATAATTGCCAGAAAATTCCGCCGGATATTAACCGTGCTTTCGTTCTTCGCCAAATTGTATTCCGATGGGATTTTGAATTTGAACTGAACTTCATCATTGCATAATCCGTACGTCTAAAATGCCCATTATTATTTCAAATTCTGCCTTAAAATCAATATCTGCACATGAATATTTTACCGACGGAAAAGTGGAATATTAATTGGAAATTCGCTGTCGCTAGGTAGGTGAATGGGGATGGTGTGTTGAAGTAATTACAGATAAATAAGCACTGAAAGTCGTTGTGGGCAAGAGTTACTTTTCACCACTTCCGGCACTTCCTAACTCTACCTGGCCATCTTTGTTTATCAGTACGCTGCAAAACTGTAAGTTAAGTTAATGCTGTGTCTATTTAGATTAATATGTATAGTATATTATATCATAGAAGCTACATCCAGTTGAACTCCCATTACCTACTGCAGGCTCTTTGATGCGGCATTTAGCACCCTGATGAGTTTTTTCGTCGGAAAGCATGCAAACTGAAGTAGTTTATTTTCATAATTATCATCCATACTTGCTTGGAACTGTTGAAAGTATAACATGATGCGCTTAATTAACAAGCTTGGCTGTTACATGCTGTAGCAACTAGAGGCAAAATAGGAAAAAAACTTGGCATGGCTTGAACTGAACATACGCAGCAAGTTACATAAGTTGATGCCATATTCTGGAACATATGAACCCTAATCTGCATAACGTGTCGGTTAAACTGGACATGGTAAAGATATGCATAACTTCGTAAAAATTTTGGCACCGAAATTCGAGCCTTTTTGTCCTGCAAGCGTGCATCATATTTCTCTTTGCGAACTTCAAGGCATGTTCCATTAATATTTTATCTCAGATTACTTGTCTAAATATGCTCAAAATTAATTATTAATGTCGGCTCTTGCTCGACTCTTTCAGCACCCACATCGAATGATTAATTATATATTCACCCTCATTCCCACCGTTACAAGAAATTCTCTTATGTACACACATAATTAAGAAACATGCAAGTCAATAAAACGGACCATAAAACAATTTTCTTGATAAGGATTAATAAGAGCAAAGTAAATTTGAGGGCATTTAAATCTTTTGTTAGTAACACAATAAACAGATTTAAGCTTTTGAACGACGGAGAGAGTCTCCTTCCACTTTCTAGTAAAGTAGGTACCTACTGCTGCCGAAACAAATTATGGCTGTTTTGCAGAGGGATTAACGTTTCGTTTTATGGAAGGGCTTTTAGGCCAGTTTTGATATAAAGTTGTAAGAGGGTGTTTCGGAATGAGAGATATTCAAGTCAGCTGTTACCTGATGCGAGTTTGCTTCAAATAAGCATTGTGGAACAGGAATTTGTCAGGTCTTTGTCCTTTGTGTCATTTGCATAAGGCCCGGTCACATTTTAATGTAACTTTATTTGTCATGTTTTTGTGCGCAATGGAAAGACTTTAAACCGTGCTTTTTGAGACGTACAACAAAAACACCTACCTACGTGCAAACTGCGGAGGGTTGCAGTATGAATACAACGATATTAATTTCCAGTTTTTACTCGAGAGAGGCTTAAGTGGACCAGGTGTTACCCTACTTAACGGGGAAGCAGAGCTTTCCTCGCTTTACAACATTTTCATGAAAGTCGTGTCATTCCTATACATATAGGTACAAATTAATGGCGGGAATATTGGGGTTGTAAATAATAAAATTTTACGCCGGGTATAGTCTAGTCCGAAACGTTCATAAAATTTTATCACGAAAATGCGAAGCGAACAAGTTGTAAAAATCTATAATTGAACTGAATGAATTAGGTACGACTATGCGAGTTTATTTAGGAATAATGTATTCCGCAAATGCAGCTGCGGTTTTCAAATGCATCTGTGCCGACGGATTTTGTGAGAGAGGAAATTATTATAAAAATTTATCGGCAATTAGGTTGCAGTGGCAAGACCGGATTAAAGTCCGTTAGTCACTTTTTACGGAACGCCATGCCATGCATTACAGGGAAGTTTTATTCGCGACTGCTTTCGGAAAATCCGTAGCTTACTGAATAATTTTCTTCCTCTGTCATTCGTCCAGGTTAGTAGAGTTGACGGCACACCACAGGGACCTGTGGGCGGGGCTGAACAGAAAAACAAAAATCGTTTTGGACGAGTCCGTGTATTGAAGTAGGGGAGGGAAAGCAACACCGTCAGCTGGAGTAGTGGACCACTACCAGGTCACAGGCGAACCTTAAATCCCACTGCAAATCTAGGTGCACCACTAGGTAGATGAACTCAGTTCGCGCAGTAATGCTCCGCCCACAGGTCCCTCTGGTATTCCGAGTAACGTATGGTCCGAAAGTTTTGGGAAATTGTTTAAAGCTAATAAGTTTTTCTGAATAGTCTTTATTTTTGAACGTGATATCGCAAAAATTAACATCATATATAACAATGACAAATTCATATTCAACATATTGAAAATGGATCATTATCTTCGATGAATCTTCATTTTCTTCCGCCATGTTCCATAATTTTTTGTACCAATTTCTCAAATTCGAAATTCTCTCATGTTATTGAAAAATGTGACGCCGTAATAGGTCTTCATTTGCAGGTTTCCATCCCTTGTCGTATACTATCCTGCTCAATACTTACCAAAAATCTTATATTGGTCGAGCTTGCGGTACATTGGGAGGCAGGAGCTCCGAGAAATTAATCCTGCTGTTGTCCAGAGAATGATCGAACATGGCAGAAGAAAACTGAGAGCCATCAAAGATAATGGCCCATCTTCAATATGTTAAATATGAATTTGAAATTGTTAAAGATGATGCTAGTTTTTGCAATAATAAGTTACAAAATTAAAACTATCTAAAAAAAGCTATTAGCTTTTGAAAAAATTCCCAAAACTTCCGGACCATACGTTACTCTATACACCGGCCCATCGAGCAAAATCAAAACAAGGACTGTCTAGTAGGTACACAAATTCGTAGTGTTGAAATGCACTACTGTTTTAGCAAGGATTGGGATCATGAAAACACCACGTGAAAGGCTAGATCAGAATGGGCAGTCAAATTCAGGATGATCGAAAGGATCGTATGATCGTAATATGACGGCGGCGTCTTGCTGTTTCTTTTAGAAAAGAAAATAAAGGTGTCACAGAAGCGTCATACCACAGAATATCAAACTAAACTATATCCCATACACCTTCTATATTCAGTAGAATGACTTTTTGGAGCAAAAATAAAGTTACAAGCTGGGGGGCTACGGCTACGGCTGATGACACCTGCAAAGTTTTGGAGCGAAACTATTAGTGGCCATCGCACGTATTCTCCCATAGTGGGAGCGGTACACAAAAGCATAACGCATTTTGGAGTGCAGTAACGAGATTTTGCATGGGCATACTTCATACCGAGACAAGCGATTTGACCCGCAGCACTCGATATTTTGTCCCTTAGGGGGCCAATGGGGGCCCTCCAAATTTTCAAGATGCAAGAACTTCCACAAGGTGTCCATTCCTGCAAAAATTACGAGTGATATCCAGTGGGGACATAGAAAAAAATGCTCTTGGACACTTGGAAAAGGGATACTCAAGAGGTCACCGCTTCTTTGGAAAATACCATTACAAAAAAAAATTCTTCATAATTAGGTTTAAGGAATGCGATTCAGTTGACAACGCAACGGAACATACGAATTTATCATCTCCTTGCATAGAAGAAAAAATAAAAACCGTTTTTTTGACCTCCGCCAAAGAAATTTTTTTTCAAGTGTGAAGAATGAATCTGACACGACAATTAATGAAAACATTCTCAATAGACCCGTAAGCTTCATTTATGACATACATGACGATACTTAATGATCACTTTGTGAAAGTTCTTGCATCTTGAAAATTTGGAGGGCCCCCATTGGCCCCCTAAGGGACAAAATATCGAGTGCTGCGGGTCAAATCGCTTGTTTCGGTATAAAGTACGCCCATGCAAAATCTTGTTACTGCACTCCAAAGTGCGATATCGATGTGTTTTTAGGTGGGTACCGCTTCTACTACCAGCGCTCCAGCTTGTCACTTCCCATACACTTTCTATTTTTAGTAGAATGACTTCTTGAAGCAAAAATAAAGTGACAAGCTGGAGTGCTGGGAGAATACGGCCGATGACCGCTGATAGTTTCGCTCCAAAACTGTACAGGTGCTATCAGCCGTAGCCGTAGCCCCCCAGCTTGTAACTTTATTTTTGCTCCAAAAAGTCATTCTACTGAAAATAGAAAGTGTATGGGATATAGGAGCGATACTCTGTTGTTATAGCATTGTTGTTGCTATGGCCCAACAGTTTATTCCAACGTTATTTCACTTGATGCATCTCAAAATAGGATCACTGCTTTTACTATAGGTTGTGGATATGTCATAGAAAAAATGCCTCAGTAGGACAGTAGGACTTCTAAAATGCGAGTGAATAAAATAAAGGCACAAACGACTGTTGAAATGTAATCTTGAGCAATCGTAACAATATGGCGCAACAGTCTGAGCTCAGGTGAAATTCAGATTTTTGCGAACATCACCTCCAATTATTACACGGCCGGGGTTTCCTCGGATTCTCGCAACGTTTACTTTGGCAGTGAACGGGCTTTATTGGATAATACATGAAATTATAGTGGTGACAATGACGCTGCTGCCCCTGTGTAGGTACAGCAGCCGTGCAGAGCTGCAGTAGCACAAGACATAAAAATGTCATCGTTACACAGGGTAATCCTTATACATACGAGTTTACACAGAGCAGTAGAGTAAACTTGTATTGTGCAAAATAAATTATCCGGTAAATCTTCAATTACACAATGTAAAAGGTTAGCAACATAAAAGAGTCGAATTTACTGCGACAATAAGATAGATGGCGCAACGCTTGAGGCAAGTAAGTGTGTAGTTGCCTAAAGAGGGCGTTTTATGTGCATGTGGAATGTAATATCGCATGATCCAGACAAACCCGGGACCCCGGAGTAGCTTGTCTGTAGTAGGAGTCCTGTGACAGCCGACACCAGAACAAATGACTTGCAGCTCGGCGCTAGCTAGACGGCTTTTTATGAAAGAATCTTCACGAACATCCTCCTCCCCGATATTTACCTATCCTTGATAAATGGCTTGTAATTTTGATTAATCAGGTACCCGGTCAGAAAGCACGACGTCTCCGCTGGGATTTGCAAATAAATCATTCTCCGCCACCAGACCAGACAGACAGAATTTCAAAGCCAAGTTTAATTCGACGGCGATCCGGTAAAAATTCGAATGTTTGCATAACAATTCGACTGAAGTTCAATGGTTCCACGATTTCGTCGGACTTTCTTGCAACTACACCGACGGGTAGAGCTGGTGCTGAAAGCGTCTAGCCGTGAATAATCTGATCTATTTGGTAGAAAAGTCTTGCACCTGTGTGAGTTCTGCTTGAAATGTTAAATTGCTTACTTCTAGGCAATAAGTGATGTTTTAGTTTTACCGATTTGAGATAGAACAAGAACATGTATCGAACTTGAAAAACAAAATTGGAGATCTTTGCTAAGAGCAAAGAGAGCCCCTCTAGCCCAGGGTCGTCTTAAGCGGGCGTCCAATTCGTGCATGGCACAAGGGCGGCCAGATTCAGGGGGCGGCGGCCGCCCCAATGCGTTTTTTTTCCAATTTTTTTACTTTGCATATTTTACATCCGCGGCCACCCCTGAACATTTAAAATGTTTTTTTTTGCATTTTATATTTCACGCCTGCGACCCGGTCGCCCCGTAGCTATTATATTTGTTGTTTCAAGGATAATGCTGACCTTACCAGTCACACCATAGTTGCAACGGGCGAGAGAAGTTTCTCAAAGCTGAAAATCATAGAAAACTATATGCGGTCTACTATGATCCAGGAGCGTTTGACAAATTTGTCAAAAATCTCTACTGAACAATGCTATTTTGAACCAGTTGAAGTCAAGTCAAATTTTCGTAATATTATATTCTAGTTTATACACCGTACCTATGTATTTGTTAACTTTCGTTTATTTGTTCATTTGTTTATCATAATTTATTATAAGTATCGTTACTGTGTACCTACTTAAAGGAGACCACAACACAAAAATCGAGTCTATATTTTATTTGACCAACTCATGGGGAAGGTAGTTTAAGGACGGAGTTGAATTGGTAAAATGAGGCGTTGCGGAATTAATCAGTGTGGGTTTATTCCTTCACAGAAATTTACCATTCAGGTCTTTTTGGAAAGCTACAAGGATGTGCTTTGGTTTGAGCTTATAGAAATTTCCAAAATCCAAAAAAAATCAAGTTTTGAGGAAATAATTTTTGGATTTCAAAAAAGTCTATAGGCTCAAACCAAAGTACATCCTTGTGGCTTTCCAAAAAGACCTGAATGGTGAATTTCTGTCAAGGAATAAACCCACGCTGATTGATTCCGCAACACCTTATTTCACCAATATAACTCTGTCCTTAAGAGTATACGGAACAAATCTAAGTTTTCTAGACGAGTCCGATCAGCCGATAAAACGTTTTGAAAATATTATCGTGACGTCACTTGGGAAGATGTTTTCACCTAGATTTTCACCACCGATTTTCACCTTTCACGTTCCCACAGTCTTGATATTGCTATTGTCGTTTTGACAAACGTCATTGTCTTCAAACAATCAGTAATAATTATGGCAGGCTTGAAACCGTCGTCGTCTCAACGGCAACGGAATCAGGTACAGGTATGCCTGTAAGTATAGCTATAAGTAGCCCGTGAAAATTTGCCCCTCTGACGTCATTGTCGTTCTTAATTATCACCGCAGCGCCCGCTACGAGCTCAGTAGAATTACAAGACCGTATGCAATCGTTCCAGTTTTTTCAACTCTTTCATCTGAGACCATCTCATATTTTGCGTTGTGGTCTCCTTTAAGAAAAACTTTTGGTTCAAAATGCGAGAATTTCAATTTTAGTTTCTGTTTCTGTTATCTTCATGAAATAAGATTCAAATTACAAGAGCTACCTATTACAAAATTTGACATTAAAACAAATTGGAGAAGGGGGCGGCCTTAGAGTTTTTGAACACGGGCGGCCAAATGTCTAGAGACGGCCCTGCTCTAGCCCGAAGTTGAAATGAACCATTTACTGCCAAAATAATATGTATACCATTTTGCTCACAACTACTATACAAGTGTCCCAGAAATATACTGACAACGTTCTAGTCCCGAAAATCTAGGGCATCTCTTATCAAAAGAAAAAAAAAGTTCCAATAGAAACCCATGTCCGGGAACGCTTCCTAAGGTTCCCGCCCCCTAAGCTACAGACCCCTAAAGGTGGGACCCTGAAGATAATTATTTATATAATACAGTAGAAACTCGATAACGTGAACATTCGAATATGTGAACGTCTCGGTCCTGTGAACACCCGATTTTTCCCATCAGTACTCGGTAACGTGAACAGCGATACACTCGATAACATGAACTACAAGTCAAGACTTGAATTTTGCGTTCAGCCTTTATTCGTACTCCAGCTCAATCGAATTTATTGTGCAGGTTCCATGCGGAGCGGAAGTGTATTCATGTGATTATCGCCCAATACCCAATACCCAATTCAGCCAATCATAACCACCCAATAAGACCCACGTGACTCAGTTGAGGCTATCAATTATTGCATACTAGCAAGTGAGAAAAGCATCTATACATATTCTACTATACAATGATACATTGAAATTCCCATTTCTACTAAATAGTAGTCTATTTGTGCGATAATCAGCAAAATTTCACTCGTGCTTTGTGTTTTATTCGAGTCAAATATTTTAAATTCCTCAAACAAACTATCAATCGCTCAAAAAGTAGACCCGATATAACCTTTGACAAAATCCCTCGACATATTACTGTTCTTTTCAAGTAATATGTACCTAGTGGCCAAATCAACAATTTGTTCTGTTAAAAACAAGAGGAAGAAGATCCTTAGTACTGTCAGTCACACGTTGAAACCTATGGAAAAGTATAACTAAGATTACCTCTTTTTTTCTTAAAAATTCGTTTCACGGTAGTTTTTTTTTTAAGTGAAACTTCTATTCTCGCGCCTAGATCACAACATACAACTAACGCAGAATCATACATGGCAGTGAAATCGGTTCATGGCATCAGTGGATGTAACGAACGCTTGTAACGTTGTCTTGTCAGACCTTGGGGTGACCAGCGTCGTCCTAGAAAATGGGAAAGTAAGCTGTTGCGGCGTTCGGTTCTATTCTTTACAGTTAGTATTCTTTTACCGCTTGCATTGTGTTTTAAGTACGACAGCTTCCATCATAAACTAAAATTTGATTCCATCGATGAATTCTAACTCACGGTAGTGTCTCTACGGTTTTTCTCTTCTCCGAAAATGATTAATTTATTTTCGTAATGCGTGTCGCCGACACTGGACTCCTCTACTTGGTGTTGTGTAGAGGTGTTGTGTGCTGGTGACCCGACAGGAATGGTTCTCAACTTGGCTAGAAGTCATCATTGTATCCATTGTGTGGCGCGAGGGGTGGATCACGGACCCAAAATTTGTACACCATAATACCAAAGCTTGTATTACCAGTATTAATTTGCACATAATACCGATAATACCGGAAATACTGAGAATAATACCATATCACCAAATATTTGCGATAATACCTTATAATACCAATAATTTCAAAAATTTTATAAGGTTGCTACAGGGTGATCAATGAAACAGTGTAAAATTGCCGAAAGTTTAGTACAAGCGCGATTTCCCAAAAAAAACTTCATGCATTACAATGCCACAGTCATGAAGATCGGTGTTTCAGCTTCAGTAGCGTTCTTGAATTTTGAAAATCGAAGGTGAATTGTCAAAGATATTGATCATTTCATCGCTGTATTGAACTTTTTACATGAATGATTCGATTTGAACGAAACTTGAATCACACTAGAATCGAATTATCAACATAAAAGTTCAATGAGGCGGCTTGAAAGTGACCGAAAAAGATATTTGACCTTGAAATCACAATTATTCAAACCAGACATGAGTGTGATCCAAGTATCAATGGAATCGGATCACTTTCTTGGAAGTTCAACATGGCGGCACAAAATGATCAATATCTTTGGCAATTTACCTACGATTTTCAAAATTCAAAAACGTTATTGGAGCTGAAGCACCAGTCTTCGTGAGTGTGCCATTGGAATGCGTAAAAAATTGTTTGTGGGAAATTGCGCTCGTACTGAACTTTCGACAATTTTACACTGTTCCATTAATCACCCTGTAGAAACTTCATAAAACACTGTTCGTATTCGACGTGATCAAAGCATAAAAACGAAGGATTGGGCTATCGAACACTGAAAACCGATATGAAATCGCTGACGGCAATCAAAAGTTATGATGATTTTAGAAATCGTCTGAATTTGCTTGTCCCTTAGATTCTTTTGATTTTTTATGTGTGTATACAGGGTGGTGAAAATTTCGATGCTCACCATTGGTATCTTGGAAACGGTAAGAGATACGAGGTCGGTTAAATTAGAAAAAAGTTGCGAATTTTTGTGGCGATTGAGAATCTGAAAAGAAACTTTGAATATTTTGATTGGTTTACGATTTATCACGAAAAAACTGAAAATTTTGATTTCAGAAATTATTTTTTATCTTTCCAACCATTCAAGCTATTTCTATCAAACTTGGTAGTTTTATGTTTTTGATCACTCCGAGTCGATCAACGTTAGCAGAAATTTTCCAGGCTTTCTAGATGTCAAATTATGATAGTCAACTTTTGTTTTTCTTATGGCCGCCATATTGGATTTTTGCACAAATAGATAAAGAAAAAAATTAGCTTTCCGAATTAGTAACCAACATATTCTTTTTATGACATTTTTAGCGTCAAATTTTGAAATTTTCGTAAATTATCCACAAAATCGGGAATGCTTTGAAAAAGAATTGAAATATTATCAATAGCAACAACAGAAAGTAGACAGATTGTGTTCAATTGACGTATCTAAGGGCCCGATACCAAGTTGCAGGCGCGAAGTTTGTGACGGCGTAACTCGCCAAATACAGCGTGGTCTGATTGGTTGGTATCCGCCGTTGCTATGGTAACGGCACTTACGGCGGTCTCAGCCCCAACTTGGTATCGACCCTTAACTTCTTAATCTTGTTTTGTGCTTGTTTGTACAGAGAACTCATAAATTAAATGAGTCAAGGGTGCCTGTGAATTCGAAAACGTTTGTCGAAACTAGGGTAATCCTTACTCCTTTTCTAATAAATTTGTCAAACTTTAACAAGAACGATATGCTAGTTCCGACAGACGTTTTTGAACTCACAGACACCCTTGACCCATTCAATTCATGAACTACCGGTACAAACAAGAACAAAACACGATTAAGAAGTTAGATACGTCAATTGCACACCATCTGTCACTTTTTTGTTGTTGCTATTGATAATATTTCAATTGTTTTTCAAAGCATTCCCGATTTTGTCAATAATTTACGAAAATTTCAAAATTTGACGCTTAAAATGTCATAAAAATAACATGTTGGTTACTAATTCGGGAAGCTAATTTTTTTCTCTATGTATTTGTGCAAAAATCCAATATGGCGGTCATAAGAAAAACAAAAGTTGACTATCATAATTTGACATCTAGAAAGCCTGGAAAATTTCTGCTAACGTTGATCGACTCGGAGTGATCAAAAACATAAAACTACCAAGTTTGATTGAAATAGCTTAAATGGTTGGAAAGATGAAAAATAATTTCTGAAATCAAAATTTTCAGTTTTTTCGTGATAAATCGTAAACCAATCAAAATATTCAAAGTTTCTTTTCAGATTCTCAATCGCAACAAAAATGCGCAACTTTTTTCTAATTTAACCGACCTCGTATCTCTTACCGTTTCCAAGATACCAATGGTGAGCATCGAAATTTTCACCACCCTGTATAGGTCTTTTCATGAGGTCTAGAGCGCATGCTCACGTTCCTTGCCGGTTTGCAAACAAAACTGTGAAATGTCAATGGCAGTGAAATGTTCATGAATAGTTTATGGCTAAGATGGGTTAATGGCATTTCTCTACATGGCATGGCGTCGTCACAAAAAAAGTCGCACATCAATTTGGATGAAAATGAGGTACTGGTGGCGATAGTGCCTGTCGCTGCCTTTGTAGAAGCGAACGGGGTCGTACCGTCATACATTTGAAACGGTGGCTCGTGTGTAAACACGCCGACTATCGGACTTACAGCTCACAGCAAAAACACAAGTCTTCGAGGCGCCTTGTTTCTAAACATCCACTTCCGTCCTATCTCAATTTGAAAATAAGACAAGATAAGATAATAAGACAAGAGAAATAATAATAATAAAGTCATAAAATTATTGGTTAAAAATTTAGTAGTAGCACACGTTAACTGTAAATTGTAATTATTATTCTCGCTTTTCAAGATTTCACGTATATTCGACCTTCGCGTGCTTACCCGACTCGCGTTTCTCTGTAATAATTCTCCCCACTCTATATCTCTGGTGCTTGCCGACCCGAACTGTCAAATCTTGCGCATGCTCACTGAAACCCAGAGTCCTCATGAAAACACCAATTTTTTTTAATTTTTTATTTTCATTCAATTACACTCTACAATGACCTTAGCCTAAGGTATTTTAAATCTTAGAGTGTCCATAATACAAAAAATTTGGCAGCAACGTTATACATCAACCTGCCTTTGTTGCGTTCTCGACTTCATTGATGAAATGTTCAGATCTAAACTTGTACATTAAAGTTAGCGTTGCTATTACTATTACGGTTAAGGTATGTGTAAATGATCCCTTAGTCAAGTGTAGATTGAAGCGCCCCAAAGATAAATCGTAGCACGACTTTGTAAAAGAATTAATAACCAGTTACTACTTATTTTAACATTTCAATGTTCCAAGTATGGTATCACCTACCCTCAAATAAATCAAAAACATTCCATTCAGATCCCGCACGCACTTTGGGCGGATGCGCTCCTATCAAATTAATTGCTTGACGCGTTCCCGTGTTTGACTTGCAAGATAAAATGCAAAATCATTTTCATAAAATTTTAGGTAACGGTTTACATGCCTGCGCGCCCCAGCGCCCTTAGCGCGAAAAACAAAAGCCTGACCATCATGGGATTATTTTGCCTAAGCGGGTAAACGGGCTGACGGTGTGGGATTTAATTCTCCGTTTATAATGAAATCCTGTAGCTGTTAATCTCGTTAGTAGAAGAGCCCCGGCGCACTTAAGGTGTGTTTATTGCACCATAAATACGACTTGGTAGGTATACGGAATAAGGTGACTGCCTAACGTATCCTGGGCGCACTTTCTTACATGCGTATGTGGGGTATATGGTGTACCTAAGTATATTCAAGTGAGTCAGACATTCCATTACAGTGATCGATATTGAGCGAGCAAGTAGTGAATTACGACAGCCGGCCGCTAAGGTCGCTGGGTTGTATATCGGCCGTGCACGGACAATGTGCCCCTAGGGAGACTCAAACTAAGCACCGTCTAGCTCATTGTCTTCTCCACATTCCTCCTCCATCCCAAGATTCTGCCGGTACAAATCCTACTTTAATTAAAATATGACGTAAAATATGCCACTGTTTTGGTGCCTCTTCTCCTTCGCCGAAAGAGAAGAGGAAATTCCAACAAAAATACTAACAAGTTTCCTAATAAAACTTCTCAAACTGAGTTCTGAATTTTTTATTGGAATAGTCTGCCGCTAAAGAAGGCCTTAATAATAATGCAGGTGGCCTGGTGGCTACGTTGCGCCACCAGGTAACGCTTCTTAATCATTTATCTACGCAGAGCCAAAATTTTATGCTACAGCAACGTTGTTGAGCCTCCAGAAGCCCTGTCGATGCCGTCTGAACTCTTATTTTCTGCAAAAGTTCAAAACTAAAAAGATAAGATTCCATGCAAGTACTTGGGGCTCCCCCCACGCACTGCGACCTGCGACAAGTGGTTAAAAATCACATGCTACCGAAAACGCCGAAAACTATCGTGCGATCAGATACAGTCCTAATTGAGGCTGTATGTATACGCAAGGTATCAATATTTCTCCCTCAAGAATGAAGATGAAGAGATATCGAGATTTTGATGGGATTCCATTTAATGTTTGTCCATCGTGTTTTCGTTTGGATTGCCCCACATTTTTTCAGAAGCCCGAAAGCCCTAAAACACTAGAAAAGTTTCTAAAGGATTGCTGGGACATTTTTTGACAAACGAAAAAATTATCAGTTGTTTTATAATTTTGACAGACGTAGAAAATTGAATACAGAGCCGTTTTTTTGAAAAAAGTTGTCAACAAAACAGGGAAAAAACATGTTTTTCACATTATTGGAAAAACGCTCTGTACTCAATTTTGTAATACACTAAGTACGCCGTATAAAAAAAAATTGAGATTTCATCTTCATTTTTGAGGAGAAATCCTCAAAATAATCTTAGCCTGCTGAGAGTACAGCCTTGAGGCAGGCTCTGACGTGTAACGCGTATGTGTCTGAGCAAGAGCAAGTCAAATTATAATATTTTGTCAGCAACGTTTAACCAAACAGTATGAATTCTCGATGTATGTTTTTTTCCTTCTGAGCACATGATAATATACCATGTAATCCACAAAATTCGGAATTGGGGTTAGGTTCAGAAATAAAATATTCCATCCACCTAAAACATCCATCCATCATGAAGGCTGAAGGCAGTGCCGGAAAACTTTCATTATCTAAATACCGTATGATCAAAAACTTTCCTTCTCTATGCAGGCTATGGTCTGGTCATTGGCAGGCAAACGAGGCTGATTTTGGCCTGGCCTGGAGGAGGAAAGCTTTTGATCATACGGTAATTGCACAAATGTATCACAAAGATCAAACTTCAAGATAAGGAACTGAAAATCTCTCGCCTCTAAAACCGCCTCTGAAATTTTGCCGCCCTACGCCCGGGCCTTGTTGGCCTAGGCGTTAATCCGGCACTGCTAAAGGCATCCACCTTTTATTGTCGAACAATTATTATTCATCAATTGGAGCGACTGGATGGGCTTAATGACTGAATTTTTCGACTTCACAGCCAACCCCAATTTCGAATTTTGTCTATCACATGATACTAAATCAAGTGTACAACTGCTTTTTCATGATTTTACGTAGTACGCACTTGAATTCATAAGTGATAGTCTGTTGAACAGCAGCTTGAACATTGGTTTGCTCACATTGGTCAGAGGTACATAACAGAATACCCCCACGAACGAGATTAATCTTTTGTGAGAGACACCGTACTTAGGTACTGAAGTAATTAAGTCTACAATAGGTGCATACTGCATAGTGTTATTTTTTGACATTGTGTTTTTTGTATTTTTGTTAATTTGTCCCATCTCAATTGAAAATACGAAAATAAAATATTCACTGTATTCATTGATTATTACTTTTACCACGTCGCCCAAGACAACGTGTTAAAAGTGACGGGTTTTAATTTAACGCTTGTGGATAAACTATTTTATCTACTTTACCCTAATATTCAAACTTGAAATCCTAGCTGCTAAAACTAGAAATGTTTGTCAAGTGACACTTCGGGACTAACGTTTGCCTACCTTTTACTAGCAATACATTGTTTCTGGCGGTTGGAGGCGGTTTAACAAAACTCTTTCCTTCGACACCGGCGCTTTCAATATCAAAAAGTGTCCACTGTTAAACTGAAGTAGATAATAGTATATTATTATACGAGTTTAATGAGACGTAACATTGTCACATGACCATAATTTTGGGGTTGCGAACTAGATCTACCGGTGTTATCATAGGGACTGCTGAACGCGCCCCATACTACGGTTTATGAAACTTTCTACCTGTATGATCAATTTATAGGTTCTGAAATCAAATCTGCATGTTTATCTGTCTGTCCATCTCTCACTCTCTGTGTGCAAATCTTTGCTGTTAAACGCCCCCTCGAAGAATAAAGTTAGAGCCCTTCAACTTTCTACAACTGACATAGCTTGTGCCAAAACGGGTGTACATTGAGCTTTTTCTCAATTGTGACGCCATCTTGGCCTGCCGTATTTCACTTCCGTATTGAATGACCATGAATGACGCATAGCGAAGTAGACCATATTAAGTGTCGATTTTAGACACAATTACTTGCGCTTGAAGTACATGAGTATTTTTGCCCAGCCTTTCCAAAAATTACAAGTGGCCGATGTCGTGCCCCAAGGTAAGCTTTTAGTCAAGTGGGAGACCCAGAAAGCTCACAGAGTGCAAAACACCCTCGTCATGCACAGTTCTCAATAAGAAAACCAATTGCTGAGTCTTCCCAGCATTCAAATATAGTTCATTTGCGCGCTGAACCAAAACAAGACGTCCGACTGCGCCAGCTCAGAGGCATTCAGAACATCAGATAAAATCAACATCGAAATAAGGTATCATCCGCGAAGAGCGTGGAATCGACCTCATTATTGCTGAGAGGCAGATGTTTGATTCGTTAATGGAAAATATCAAGAATAGAAAAGGGTCCAGGATAGAGCCCTGAGGCACTCCAATGTACACACACACTGTATACATCGGACACCCAAAAATTTCGCTGGAGGCAGTGGAACGCCTTGGCCAGATTGCCAAAAGTAGCCGCAGCAAATTTACGTTTTCAAAATAATATCAAGATGGCACGGGTGGTGTTAGTACCACGCCTGAATCCACATTAATTGCTATGGCGAAAGCTGTCCTTTCTGCATTCTAAAAAAAATCGCTTTTCTGGTACACCGTCCTGGATATCTCGGGATATACATATAAATATAACAAACAATAGCCTACTTCTTGGTGATACTGAAAGCGGTTAAACAAAAGCTGAATCTTCCAATGGAAATAGGGACACGAAGACTTTCGAACCAGATCGTTAATTGAAAAAAGTAGCCCAGTCCATGACAATACCTCTCACATACCTACCTACCTGGTAAATCAGGAATTGTTGCCAAAAGTACGTGAGTATGCCGTATTTTGAGTAGTAGTAATCAGCGTATACTTAACATACCTATTTGAGATATTTCCCTTTGGATTTCCTCGAATGTAGAAAAATAAGAGCTTTTCATGACTAAAAATCTATGTGCCAGAGTTCTAACAACCTGGCCACCTGGCAACAAGGAACACTAAATTATCCTTTTGTTGGTTCAATTCGAGCATGGGACAAGGCAAATTGATTGACAATTTTATGTCGTGCTGTCTCCACTGTATGGCTTAATTAAATTGAGCACAAGTTTTAATTAGGCTCACAACACTTTTATCGCACTTCCAATCTGATGACCTGTATTATCGGGAGCGACAAAAATGATAGTCACGAACATACCTAGCTCCTAAGCACCCTATTGCATATTATAAATCACTTGTGGTGTATCGTTCGTGCATCTTTTGTCTGCACCGAGGTGGAATTTTTCAAAGCTCGCGCAATATCTGTACCTACCAACAATGACAAAACTCCTGACGCCCCGACATTATCCCATTTTCGCAAGAAATTTATCGTTATTGTTGTTTCCTATTATCAAAAAAAATTGTATAGGCCGCACACCTTTCCTTTCCTCCATGGGGGTGGTGTGCGGGTCGGAAACCATAATTTCATTGTAATGCTAAGAAGTACAAAACGAAAGCATCCGATAGCGGCATAACCCAGCACAAAAATGTAAAAACGCGATCCTGGCTCGTACTTTCAGTTTTTAATGTAACATAATTTATACGCTGTCCCGCTTGGAATTTAATTGCTCGCTGGCAATTTATGGTATTTTGCTACTGTTTGGAATATTGGGCTAATTTCTTGCCACCCTATATGGCCAGCGTTTTTTGCCAGTTTTGCCCAGTTAAATCGACGATTCCCAGAGGGTATTTGTTAGTTTAATCTATTTCTATCCAAAGGCCTCTCTCCGGGTTGCTAAATTAGAATGCAGGGTCGGAGTTGTTGTCCTCTTCCAGTATAAATCTGTGGAATTAACATGGGAAATGACCGCTGATTGCCCGAAGTGGTAACGCTAAAACGAACTCTGGAGTTCGGCGGATCCATTTGCGCGCTGCGCCCCTTCTCTCGCTCAGTCAGAGCTGTATGTGCTGCCAGAAAAGCTCATTAATTCTTCCAGAGCTTGAATTGATGCCACAATAATCTATGAAATTTACAATTTTCACAGGCAGGTGCCATATTATACACCTCGTCGGGCCAAAGCTGAATAGAATACAAAACAGTGAAGGGTTTTAGAAGCCGAATGAGATCTGTGTCAGTTAAAACTTGTTTCCAAAACCATACCTGGGCTGGGCCTGGGTGGCAAATACTCAAATAGTATTGAATGTAATTATTTATATAAAACTGTTTTTGATTTCGTAGATGTGGTGATCGATGCTGACCTTCTGACCCAGACTGAGATCTGTGTCAGTTGAATTAAACGTGATTAGAAAAATTGATTAATTCCTATCTACTTTGGTTCAACACAGGACACTTTTCGATACTGCAAGCGGTGTCAAAATTAGTATAACATCATGCGAGTTTATTGAGACGAAGTTTATCTTACGACTCTCTTTCACGACAAAGGAAAAAGTGTGACAATAGTATGTTATTCAACAAAAGGGTGATGATTGCTTCTTACTCATGATGATGCAGTTTGCCGACACGAGCCTTGGCGAGTGTCGTAAAACATCCGAATGAGTAATAGCCATTACCCGCGAGTAGAATACTATGCTTTATCCAATCTTATTGAAAAATGCAGGCATGCATGCGCGTGATAATGCGTGCATTATTCAATAGAATTGGATAAAGCGTTTTATTGAACGAGTGTAATATTTTAATTGCCACTGCGGCTGCATAGGATTGCAGCACGCACGGCGTTGCGTTGGTGTGATGGTAGACGGCAGCCCGCCAAGAAGACACCCAACCTGCAGTCGACTTGTGTCGAGACTCTTCCGGTACTAGACTCAGGGACACTTATTTCGCCGCTTTTTCAAATTTCTGGAGGCTCACAGTCTAATGTTTCCATAGGAATGAATTCTAGCATCGTGAATGAATATAGCAAAATAAAAATTTACAGTGACAGGGTAGGTATCTGATAAATTTTATTTGACATTTGATTAAAAATCAAGTCATCTCATAAGCCTCCTTGATGCGTTATAAATTACGGAAATTACCACTTAGCGGTTGGTTGGGGCCGTTGGGTTATGAGCCCATAACCCACGGGGCGGGGATTTGGCAGTGAGTTATGAATGTCATTGATGAATCAGAAAAGCATAGTTAATGTCAGGATTATTTATTAAGAGTAGATACACATTTTATTGCTATTAGAAGGTAGACGAACGTCAGCCGCGAAGTGTCACTTGTCAAATATTTTTATTTTAAAAGCTTGAATTTACAATGTCTCCGCAATTATTGAAGTGAAGTAGAGAATTAGGATATTATTATTACACTCTTCTGATGAAACCTATTGTCACGATCCTTCCTTCCTCTTTGCACACTCCTCGCAAACTCGCAAAATCGTGTGACAAAGATGCTACGTCTTATGAAACCCGTAGAATAATATCATTATTGGGGAGTTGCGTGCACACGTACGTACGACGTAACGTAACTTTCACCGTAAATATAGACCAGTTTGTTGCTTGCGATTCCTTAGTTACAGGGGAATTTTCACGTTCTACGTTGTGTTAGCCGTACGTTCTGTGAGATCGCAAACTCCCCAATATATTATTACAAAGCTTCTACTGTCACTCCTGTGACCTACTTCATTAGCATTGTACTCGAATACGTCCATTTTAGAGACGTGTATAATATGTGTTGTACGGGATTTCAGAGAAGAAAATCGATTGAATTCTCTAAAGAGCTTCACAAATGATTCGGAAAGCTCAAAGTTTGACGACGTGCCAATTTGGCATCACGTTCAAATGGCAACTAGCCTGAAACTGCGTAAGCTGCGTTACGTTTTTCGCAGCGACCATAAATTTATAAATAAAATTCGAGCAAACAATATGGGAAAGAAGCGTTCAACACGCTGTGCTTAACGGGTCTGCGTATAGAAAAAATCCTTTTGAACTATACAAACTGGAGACGACAGAATATAAAGCAATCTGCAATACTTTCATGTTAATAACAGCGGCGGACAATGAACAAAGCTTGAATTTTTAACAACGAAATTAGAATAACCCTCTCATAGTATTCAATTCTAGAAAATACGGGCGAGGTCATAAAGTATCACGAAAATAAAAGTAAAAAAAAAACATAACCATTTTATTGCACGTATATGACACTACTGAAAACCGCATCGCTGAATAAAATAAAAATTAATTTAGGTCAAGTATTTGGAGGAGGCCATTAAACTATGATAAAGCATGTCGCAGCAAAAAATTTATATGGATCATAAAGTACACAAAATTACCCTCAAAATTTATATCATTTGACGGGACGCAATATAGATTAATATGTTTTGTAGGTATATCTATGGGGTGTAGTTGCTTGAGTAGGAACACCTCTTTTTGCATAATACCTGCTTTATTCGTATGCGATATGATTGTAAAGTAATTATCGACTCTATTACTTCATGCACACATCATTCGTTTGGTGTAGTGCACAGAGGTAGTAAGTGATGTCTTTTTCAATGAAATGTGGGGTTAACTGCGTTAGGGTACAATTTAGAGTCTAAATATTCATTTATGCTTTAACGAGTTCAACTAAGTTGAAGTTCAGTTGGTTGTTTTAAAACAAAATGTTTTAAACAAATGTTTTCAACTTGTTTGAAACAAAAGCATTTGTTTAAAACATGAGTTTTGAACAAGTTTTTTGTACATGTTTATTCTCAATGAAACAAAGCTCTCCGACTACCACAACATCAAACGATCGGACCGAAACTGCACAGACACGTGTTTCGCCCCTACTGGGGGCTCATCAGTGCGCAGGCGCTCAGTCAAACCATCCGACGCTGTGGCAGCCAGAGAACTCATGGTATTATACACAGAACAATATTAATTGTAATTATACAATTATTAATTATACAATCACATTTACATCACAGAACCATCACAATCATTTCAACCCATTGAATTTATCATTGTGAAACGTTCATAGGTACTACCTACCTACCAGACATCGAACATGGAACTTGAGAAACGTTTTTCAGTAAAAAAAAATTATTATTGAAAATGAATCAATGAATAATACAGGGTGTCCGAGGTTTGAATCCGGAAACTGCAGCAATCGATATAGAGAATCGAAAAATAATGAAACTTTGTCCAGAAAAATGTTTTCAAAAATTGAAAATAACGAAGATATAGCCCTTCAAAGTTGGGTTCAAAAAACCGTTTTTCTGAAATAACTCTTACACCGCTCAACCGATTTTGTCCAAATTTGACACAGTTGATCACACAATACATTTATATCAACAGCTTGAGATGACTTTTTCTGATTGACTCTAGTGGCGTAGATATTGGGAGGTTTACCCCTATTAAACCCTCTATTTTCCACGCAAATAGAAATTTTGAGAGCGCGACCCAAATTCTTGATTCTGTATTCAATTCCAAGGAAAAAATTACTTCTAGTAAATTTTGATTTGAGGCTTTGTTTCTGAGATATTTGAGTTTGAAAGTTCCAAACACAAATACAAATTGAAATCAGTTTTGTTACTAAAAATTCTATTTACTAGGCTAACGAAGTCTCAAATCAAAATTTACCGAGAGTAACTTTTTCTTTTAAATGAAATGCAGAAACAATAACTAGGATTGCTTCCTCAAAATATTCATTGGCGTAGAAAATAGGGGCGATAATATGAGTGATTCCTCCAATATCTACGCCACTGGACGGTTTTTGGAATTTTCAAACTCAAATATCTCAAAAACGAAGCCTCAAATCAAAATTCAACACGAGTAACTTTTTCTTTAGAATTGAATGCAAAAACAATAATTAGCATCGTTTTCTCAAAATCTTCATTGGCGTAGAAAATTGAGGGGATAATATGAGTAGCTCCCCTACTATCTACGCCACTGGACTGTTTTGATCAAAGTAATAGTTTTTCTCATGGAGCTAAGTATTCAAGCATCACTGATCCAATTTTGGAGGCAATATCCTGAGTGACATAGAAAATAGAATTTTTAGTAACAAAAATGATTTCAGTTCGTAATTGTGTTTGGACTTTTCAAACTCAAATATCTCAAAAACGAAGCCTCAAATCAAAATTTACCATTTGTAACTTTTGTTTGGAATTGAATGCAAAATCAACATTTTGGGTCGGTTGTTCAAAATGTTCATTGGCGTAGAAAATAGGGGGGGTAATAGGGGTGAACTTTCCAATATCTACGCCACTGGGGTCATTTAGAAAAAGTCATCTTGAGCTCCTGATGTAAATGTATCATAGGATCACCTGTGTGAAATTCGGACAAAGTCTGTTGAATGGTGTAAGAGTTATTTTGAAAAAACGGTTTTTCAGAACTAATTTTGGAAGGCTATATCTCCGTTATTTTCAATTTTTGAAAATATTTTTTTGAACAAAGTTCCCTTATTTTTCAATTCTCTATCGGCTGCTGAAGTTTCCGGATTTAAATCTCGGACACCCTGTATAACGTTCCGTAAGAAAAATTTGTGTGTGAATATGCGATTCTGATATGTTAAAAATTTGAAAAGAGATAAAATAAAATGAAAGCATGTTGAAATTCAAACAGAAAGGTTGAAAGTCTGAAATCGGGTAGAATAACTAGAATTTGATAGAAAGTGGAACATTTCGAAGCATGTGCACACTTAATGCTTAATGTCAGCAGTTGGTAGTTGACTTGACCTGCAAAAAATAAATTTTGAATAGTTTGAATCGTCCAGGAACGAATCCTCCAACAGGAAGTTCAAACAATCGTATATTATGATACTACTCGTCCATTTTTTTTTAGATGCATCATAGAAGAAGCTTGATATGTCAACTAACAACAACCAGAACTCTATATCGAATCAGGCAGACTAGAGAGGCAAGATGTTACTTCTACGACGCTGTATTACGCAATTACGCTGCCGATGTCCAATCCTGCCACAAGTGAGACATGGCGATTTTCCTGTTTCCTCTTGTGCTATGGATGGGATGTATTTTTCCTGATAAGTAGCGTTCTTGATCAGCAGGTCCCTATTCCAGCGTGGAACAGTCTGTTGAACAGTATATCGTTGTCTGCAGCCAAAGCAGCGGATCAGTCTTCCTCCTGATCTTGCCTCGTCGAACTGCATGCATGAGGTTCATTCCAAGATGAAGCGTACGCACAAAAGATCTTGTAGGTCGCAGTGCAGAAAGGATCCTCCAAGACCAAACGACCACCTCTAATCTACAAGATGGAGCGTTAAGGATTTCTCCCATACATTTCTTTATTCGATTTATTTGGAGTAGTATGTGAGCCTCCAGATTCTTTAAAGTTTACCTCCTTGACTCGATTAGTGCACGCATCGTTGGCTGCCTCAATGTGGATCGCCTTAATCATAGAGTCGCGACGATTGTGCGATAAAAATGATGAGTGCACAGCACTAAGCTCCAACCATAGACTAATTTATTTGGTTTTTGCTAAGAGCAAGAGGTAAGCAGTCGGCTTGATGAAGCTTGCGTGTGCTAGTATTCCATAGCCTCTCTTGCTTTCTCGAATAACAAATCAGCGTAAGTTGACATTATAGCCAGTGTACCAACAGCCAGTTATGTCACCCTCTAGACGTTTATCCATTAGCGAGGTTCAAAAAGGTCAAGTCGCCCTTTCATCCTTCTAACAATAATTTGTCTTCGAAAAACTATGTATAGGCAATACAAATAGAGAAGACCATTATGTTATCACCACCGTCGTCACGGATATTGGGAGATCAAAAATCAGCCAACCTTTTTTTGAATGATGGACTCGCCTGGTTCCTACGCAACCGTAAAAATCCGTTGCGACTGTGGTCTTTTCTATTTGTATTGTCTATACGTTGATTGTAATGACAATACTTGAAACAAAATACTTTGTCGTTGATGGTTTATTGGGTAAGTCAATAAAAATCTTTATCTGTTGACGCTATTCAACTCCGAGCTCGACTCCGACTTAGTCGCTCTACATACAGTCGCCTCATTCCTATATTGTCTTATTTTTCAAAGAGTGTGAAACGAAAGTTTCAGACTTTATTTCGCGGTCCTCAGTCCAATTGTAGCTGCGTCCCCAAGTATTGTCAACTGGCAGAGACATCAGTTAACGGCAGTTAATTATGTTCTCACGGCTCGATATTATGTTGGGGAAGCAAAGTTGAAAGAGTTGACGGCACACCACCGGGACCTGTGGGCGGGGCTGAACAGAAAAACCAAAATCGTTTTGGACGAGTCCGTGTGTTGAAAAATGGGAAGCAACAGCGTCAGCTGGAGCGGTGGACCATTATCAGGTCACAGGCCAACCTAAAATTCCACTGCAAATCTAGGTGCACGACTAGATGAATTCAGTTCGCGGAGTTAGGCTCCGCCCACAGGTCCCTCTGATATTCCGAGTACTCTACTACATAACTTGCTAAACAACAACGTCTGGTTTCTGGTTGGTTGATTTGGCTTGTTATACGCCGCTTCCATGGTGATCGTTACTGCTGACGACGCGACAGTGTGAACTCCAACATGATATCGAGCAATTTTAGGAAAGGATCCGCCAGCTCACAGAAGGATATGGAGTATAATTGAATGAACTGCACGCAGTCTTCCTTCAAAATTTTATTTCTTTTTTTCTGACCGGTTTCGAAAGTCTCTGGCTCTTCTTCGTCAGAGTGTAAAGCAATAATGTATAAATGGATGGTATAGATAAAGTTTGTGTAAATTGTTTTCAAATATATCTTCCAATGTCATTGATCTGTCATTGATTGATGTCATTGACATCTGAAGAATTATTTGAAAACAATTTACACAAACTTTATCTATACCATCCTTTTATACATTATTGCTTTACACTCTGAGGTAGAAGGGCCAGAGAGACCTTCGAAACCGGTCAGAAAGAAATAAACAATATTTTGAAGGAAGACTGCGTGCAGTTCATTTAATGATATCGAGCGACTAGCATCGTTAAATGATAGGTAGAACAGCTTGTCAGAGAATCTTGCTTATGATTTGCCTGGAACGTTCGTTGCAAATCCTTTTTTCATTTTCTCGAAAACTCCAGAACTCTTATACATAGAAGCAATTTCCTTGACTTCTGGCTATAACAGTAAGCGCAAGTAAAAAATACCAGTTTTATACTTTCGTAGATAGTATTATTGTTCAAGTGGACGAACTAGTCGAACTACGAACTCTGCTGTTGCACTGCGAATGGTATTAGGTAGGTAGGTAGGTAAGTGTTGGCATAATTTCAGTCTGGATGAGGTGCAAAAATAATACCAGCTTCGTGTTCCACATCCCGCGAAATTCAATTTACAAGCAATCGAGTGTGTTGTACACTCCAACCCAATCGGGTTTTACCCACTATACCAACTCAAAGCTCACCTCAAATTCCAGTTTTCATGTGCCTTATGTTCTCTCTTCTCAAATTAATCTAACGCGATTCGAATGTACGAGCCACGTGCTTTCGAACACAAATCGATAGGTACGTCTATGCATTTTAAAGTATGTCTCGCATCATGGAATTCCAAAATAAAGTAGTCAAACTATATAAAGTTGGGTGCCAACAGTAAATTAAATGACTCCGGAGGAGGTCAAATTGAAAAGTTGAGAAGCAAACAGAATTCCAAATTTGTTTCCAGCGACGATGAAAAAGTTCCATATGAGTACCTACTCGTAGTATGTGTGTCCGAAACTGCATCTCAAGTTGGTGCTTAAGCATTGGAACTGAGTAGAGCAAGTTTTGATTGCTTCGCTTTGCATTTTGTTAATGTTGCAATCAG
Organism: Anaspis maculata; assembly: GCA_949128115.1. Lineage (NCBI taxonomy): Eukaryota > Metazoa > Arthropoda > Insecta > Coleoptera > Scraptiidae > Anaspis > Anaspis maculata. The sequence continues at coordinate 66,274,174 of OX421962.1, read as the reverse complement.
TGGCGGACTAAGGGGGGGGCGGCGGGGGCGGTCCGCCCCGGGCCTCGGGGCCTCAATCATCTGATGGGGCCCCCAATTCCTCTTGTTTGTGAAAAATACTGCGAAAAATTGGGATAAAATCCAAAAATATCAATTTTTTCTTTCGATGATCACTTTTTTTCGCATATTACTTGGGTGAAAAACAATGTTTTCCTATTTTTCCAATTTAAAGTTACCTTGGCAGGCCTCATGACAACAGGTTTGGGGGCCTACACACAGGCAATAGAGGTGTGTCTGTATCACGGAGTCTCTGCGAATTATGTTCACTTTAGGCTTTAGGGGCCCCGGCCCCGGATATCACAGTGCCAGGGGCCTCAAGCCTTTTGAAATTTTGTATTTTATTTTTGCTTTTCAAAAGAGGGGAAAGACAAAACAACAAAATCATCTTGTCTGCGCGCTGCTTGTAGTAGAAATTCATGTTATTCCTAATTTTGTATATACGAGTAGGTTTTAGCATTGAGTCAACAGTCCAAATCCAATTCAACATCCAAAGCTGGAACCGAAAACTTCTTGCAGGTACTGGTGGTCAGTGGCATAGCCAAGGGGGGCGAAAGTTGGCGAATGAGACCACCCCCCTACCTCCCAAGCGCCCATGGCACTTCATTCCACACTAAACCGAGAAAAAAAAAAAAATGCTGGCGAAAATTTTCAAGAAGCGCAACAATTTTCTGAAAAGAAGTGATTATCAAGTAATTTTGGTGAAAACGTCGAAAACCGATATCGCAAAACGCACGAAATATACCGATCATCATCAGCATCATTATTATTATGCCCAAAAATTTTTGCCTGCGGCGCTACTTTTCCCTGACTTGTACCCTCACATTGCATTCGCCCTCTACGCCCTCAAATTCTGACTGCGCTACTGTGTGTTTTATAGTCAAGTTATTAACAACACATTTTTTGTTTCTTAGGCTTTTGCTCAATTACGGCGGGGCAGGGCGGGACAAAAAATTTGCCGGCCCCCCTTAATATTCTCAATTTTCACTCCTTAGGGGCCCCATCTTACAATTCCGCCCCGGGCCCCCAACTCCCTTAGTCCGCCACTGGTTGCAATGTATAGGAGTGGGCTTGCTTTTTTTCACAAGTCAAAGGCAAACTAAGGTTTTTTGTTGTTGGCGCACCGCTCATTGTTGCTGGGTGAACGGAACATTTTTATTTCTGTTTTTGCTTTAATCTCCCTTTGCAGAAATGGAGAATGTTCCACATATGTGTATGTGGTGGCTTTTGTTTTGAACGGAGTATTATTAGCTTTAATGGTTTCTCGCAGTTATTACTTCTTCCTGTATAATGCACGATTTCCCTTGAGTGGTATTCAACTTTTCTCGTATTACCCTAATTCAGTGACAGGCGCTCACTAATAACGGTAATGGTGTTTTCTTTTTCTTCTGTTTGCTATTCATCATCACATGCGCGCTGCGTAAAAGCTAATCGTTACATTACGAGCTGGGAAAGGGCCCGTGTAACTTGGCACTGTACTTGTAACATGTAAAGAACTTTGAATGGAACAGGCAAGTCCTCAAACAATACAGAACTTTAGGGCACACTTAGCCGCTACAAGGGGTTTTAATCTTGTTTAATGATGCAGCAGCCTCTTCAATGAACTGGGTCATCGTTTCTGAACGAGTCCAACTTGTAACTGGTATTAGAAAATTCAAATTTTAATGACTCTCGTAAAAATGTACCGTCAGTTCAGTTACGCAGCACACGTATCGGCGAGGGCGAGGGAGCCTCCAACGGTTCAACGATAAAAATTTATATTCGCAAATTAACCACTGGAGAGATTTTGCATAAATTTTACGAAAAATGCTCGCCTGCCTGGGGGTCTATTTCCGAGAATGCGGAACACATCACATCATCGTGGCCAACCATCGCATCAGAAGGATGCATTTCAAACGATCACAGCTCGACTAGACTAGGCTAGATTCCTGAAAAGTGACATTCAAAGGGCATTTCATATATCAGTTGGGAAACAAGACATTTTGGGGTATACGAATCGCGCTGAATATGAAAATCTCTGTTGGCACCTCGAAATTTTGACCCCGAGGCCCCCAGGGCCCCAATTTTGATTTTTCTTTGGTTTTCAAAAGTTCATGATGTTTTGCATTCAACCCGTCATAACTGATCCATTCCCCGTTTTGGAAAAAAGGCCCTGATCCGCTGAGGGGATATCGTAAACGGTGATATTGACCGAGGTCTGTGGGTTCAACATCTTGTTTTTGTTTATAGAAACCTGAGAAGGAACGCAACTTTTGAAACAAATTTTGACGATTTTTGGAAGAGCTTGTCCGTCGAATTGAAGAATTTGTGCCGTGTCATTTAAAAAAATATACTAATAGCAATTTCCTTGTACCCTCTGAATCCGGCAACGTCCTTTACAAACGACGTCTTTGAAATGTAATTTTTTGCAAAAAAAGGTAATAAAAAGGCGTTTTTCTCAAGTACGGTCCTGAACTTTTTCTGAAACAATTTTTTTTTTCAACTCTTGAACTTCTTCTTCCGCATTTACAGCAGATAAATGCTAGAAAATGATTTTTGATTGATTTGGTTTACATTTGATTTTTTTTTGTCACTCAGATAGAGGTGTGCTGTGCAATTTTATAGGCCAGTCTTATAGCATTTTCTCTTTACTTTCTGAATCAAGTGCCGTTTTTTTCCAAAGTCGATCGGAAAAAGTACTTTTCAGTACGTTATATTATTACTGATGATAATAGCTGTATTCCTTTTACACGAGATCTCAGATAATCTCACCTCAGTTAGAGAGAGAAAAAGCGAGAATTGCATGAGAGGGAGAGAAAGAACTAGCAATTGAAGTGAGAATTCTCGGTTCAGATGGTAAAAGGAACGCAGCTAGTGGCTTTTCTCTGATGGCGACATGACATGGCAGTGTAAAGTTTAGGTTAGGTGTCAAAATGACATTTTCAAATTTGCTTGGGAGGCATAGCCTTTGCCATTTGGTCGCTTGCAGCACTTATTCCTACATGTGTTCATAGATTCTGGTAATTTAATAGAAGGGACGATGGGCCGTGTCAAAAATTGTTAAGTGAAGTGTGTTCAATACACGGTCTGCTGTCGGGCACTAGGCCGTTCAGCCTTTTTGTTTAGTCTCCCCAATGACTTGCAGTCGCCGTTCTTTGTAGTTTTTCTGTATTCTGTAATGAAATAGTAGAAATTTATTGAATAATTGATTGACGACAATCTTACTTGTGAAAAGAAAACATTCTCAAGGCCCGAGCTGTGATCCAGTAGGAAGTAGCTGTGGTTTGTGCTGCCTAAACGACAGTGCTTGCGCCTCTTCTACCGTGAATTTTCTTTCACAGAAGTACGGATAATAAGTAATGAAATCTACAGAATATTCTTACTAAAAGAATTAGCAAGTTACGAAACTCACTAAATTCGAACTTGACACCACAAACCCAAAAACTTCCGACGTTGAAACAAACTCAACTGTCAGAATGACGTCTCTGGTGCAGTGTTGATTTTGAAGCAACCTTCGCTAAATTCGCAAAACAGTGACTCTCAAAACTTCATGACTGTTTCAAAACTTGCTAACTTACGATGAGTTCTTCGAAATGAGATAAACCTGATGGCTACTTTCGAAGGAAAAACAAATTAGCGTAAATTGAATCTGTTATTATGAACTAATATTATATCGATAAATATTTATAGCACAAAATGTTCTGATGCAAGTTGCAGATTTTCTATAATCTATTGAGAACCCCTGTTATGATAACGAACATGGTAGCGCCCGTGTGGCGTCATTTGTTGTTTGGTCGGGTACCGTGATCAGCAGTCCATTTTAAATACAGGTCCATGGCTCAGACCGTTCTAAATGAGAATCACCATGGTAACGGCGTATAACAAGCTTTATCAGTCAGTCAGACCGCTGGATTTAGCAAGTTGAAGTTACGCCGTTCTAATTTTGCGCCTCCATCATGATATCGAACTAACAGCCAGTTCCACTAAACCTTTATGAGCGAATTGTTGCTATGCAACAGCCAATAGCATGGCCAGTTGCTTTGTTTCAGTTGGTGGAAAAAAAATTTTCATCTATTTTTTCTATCAGCGCAATAAAGTTTATTCGCTCAAAAGACCAAAAGTTACTGTGGAAATAGAAAATCACGTCAAGTCGCCTATCCCATGGTTCCTGAAAATAGATGGATTGAGAGATATTATCCGTTTATTTTAATTTTCGAAGTTGTACGTCACTATTTGGGTTTGAGCATGAGCATTGTGCTGTGTGAGCGCCGCGTTAAAAATTTTATAGCACTGCATCATATAGGTAGGTATGACAATATAAAACCAGTGATATTAAAAATGTAATTGTTTCATGTATCTACAGCCACCGGAGTTTCACACGTACGAAACCGCATTTACAACACCTGCATTACTTGATACGAAAAGTTAGTGTGATTCCTTTATAATATGCAAAACTGGCTGTTACCCATGACAACGCCGCTATATAGGTACCTGCTCCATTTTAGGACCTTCAAGCAAACTTTAATCTTCTCACACCTCACCCCATGCGAATCAGTCGGCCGGATCGGTCGAATTACCAATCAGTTAGTCACATGCCTAATACACGGTTCAATACAGGGAGGGTCAATCGCGATCATCGATACAATACAGTTTGATAATTAGCAGTTAATCAGTTATTGATGTATGTTTCTCTTAATTAATGCACTATTGCCCATGATTATGACCTATTAGTATGGGAATTAATACGCCTAATGGACATTCGGACCGGGTGATCCGTATCAATTCCAGCCCAAACATCAATCAGTGAAGTGAAGGCAGACGAATGAATTCAACCGGCTAGAAATGTAGAGATAACCGCCGCGCCACAGGCTATGAGAAACGGCCAATCATTATTTGTGGTAATTTCAAAACGTTATCACGTTGCAGTTATCTCGCAAAATCCAATCTCAAACATTAATCTTCTGCGCCCAATAAGATGAATACCGAAAGCCTTTGTGGTCGTGGGCACCGTAGAGCTTTCGCATCAATTCCGATGTCGCTGAAATGCTAATGCTTTATTTAATGCGTATAGTACCTATTGCTGGGGCTTTTTTTGTACCTTTCTCACGTTTTTGCCATATTGCCCTGTTCATACCCTATATACTGTTTAAAACCAGGGGTGTTCCAGTTTCCGAAGAACAATTTTTCCATTTTGGAGATGTGGGTATCAAGTTTCGAGGAAAATTTCATTCATCTCCCGGGTCAGAAAATCCCCTTGGGGACCACTAAAAAAAGTCCCCTCTGGCGTATTTCGGACGGGGGATGTCCCCTTGGGGAGTTCCCTTAGGGCATGATTGTGCATTTTTGTATTGCTCACGGGCACGGCACAGCTAAATCACCTCACAGGTGGTTTTCGCATAACGGTTTGTTACGTCTCTTGTACGTACCTACTCCTCCGCAAAAAAAAGTTATACTCTGGCGACTGGCGTCCTTGTGCTCCGTTTTCTCAATGTCCGTACTTGCAGCGGCGTTTCACTCGCAAAATTTTTAGCATTTTCACTCAAACTTATTATTCACTTCCACTGTTTCGTCTAATCACAATCATGTGTCTTTCTCGAACAATATGGAGGTAATGGCATCCCGGCGGCCTCGCGTAGAGCACGTCCCCAGGGTGCAAGAAGCCTTCTTGTACCCTTAGGTATCGTCCCCTAGAGGACAACGAAGTACCCTTGTACCCTTGGGTATATCCCCTGGGGTGCAGTGAAATCCCCTTGTGACCTAGGGGATATCCCCTTGGTCACCTGGGGTGCATAGGGGACTTTTTGACCGGGGCGGGGTTTGAACCCTTGGGATCCCGCAGGCTCTTTATTGGGCCCTAGATCGATGACCAGCGTCGTCGCAGACCTTTCTTTGCATTATCCCGAGTTTTCACCCAAAGAACAGCAACAGCGGCTGTCACCTCCGGAGTCCTTCTCATTCACCAACTGTTGGCACGCCAGAAAAGGTCACCTTGGGCTGCGCCGTCAGTCACCTTTTTTTAGAAATTTTTTGCTTGGACCTCACCTGGAGATCTGCATTCCATGATCTACAGTTCGTCACCTTTGTGTTTGGGACGCAAACGCAGCTTTTTTCACAAAAAGGCATTCTATATGCATATTTTTCAAAATTCATTTTCATATTCAGAAACTACATGAAAGATGCGATTTGATTGGGAACGTAACAAAAGGTATCAATTTATAGTTTCTTTCGAGGTTTCTTTGCATGCACTGAGAGAAAAGTCTCATTTATAGGTAATAAATACTTGTTTCGTACCAATTTAATAACAAATACTATAACAAAGTATATGTCACCATATGTCGTTTACATCAAATAATTATTTTAAAATCACTCATTCATTATAACCAAGGGGCTTATTATGCCAGTTGTTCATAAGAGTTCATAAGATTCAATGAATATATTATTCCGTATCAAATATTAGTCAAACTTTCCCACAAAATGATTTATTACATCCAAATTGCACATTTTGTTTGTGATTGAGCCCTAGCCGGTTTGATCACTATAAACAAATACATATTGGCGGACAATCACCTGTTCTTAACCAACAATATACCTGTGTTCACTTCACTTTGGCACTACTTATTCCCCAATAATAACTGTGCATTATTCATAAACAATCGCTAAGTCACCCTCGAGGTCACCCTCAATGAATTTAATCACTAGAGTATCTTCGGATATTATTATTTATTATTGCCAATGTAATGCGTTGGTGGGGTGAGAGATTTCCACCCGGCGCCATTATTCGTGCATGGTGTCATTTGTGTCGTATCATCCCATGTCATTCATTGTCCAGTATCTCATTGAAGAAAAGCAAATTTATTTATACAGGATGACTCAAAAATGTCGGATCATCTTGAAAGTGCGTAATGTAGAGGTGTAGTAGAGTGCTGAAAAGTTGTTGAAAAGATTCTAATGTCTTCCAGTTTTAAAGTTGTGGAGGAACAAAAGTTGGTTCTTCGATCGCTTCTATTTTCGTTGTTTCAAAAGACTTTGGTGAACTGTTTATGGAAAAACAATGAGTGCCAGAAATCAACCTCTAAATCTGTGATGAATTTCTCTTTTGTATATAAAGGGTGAGTCATGAATCTTGGAAATTATTTTTTCCCAAAAGTGCCTGCAAACAGTCCCATATCCTATGTAGAGCACAATAAAACACAATTCAATTTTATAAAACTCTTTGCTTCTGGTTTCTTAGGGAAACTGAATTTTTGTAGTTTATGACTCAACCTGTATAGAAAACTGAATAGTTTATGACTCAACCTGTATAGAAAACAGAAATTCAATACAGATTCAGAGGTTGATTTTTCGAATCCATTATTTCACTATATGTAATGGAGTCTTTGCTAAAATCTTTTGAAACAACGAAAATAGAAGAAATCGAGAAATCAAATTTTGTACCTCCATAACTTCAAAATTAAAAAGCCTAGAATCTTTGAAACAACTCCCCAGTACTGTGCTATACCTGCATATCATGCACCTTCAAGGTGGTCCGACACTTTGAATCACCCTGTATTTATTAAACGAATCATTAGCTATTGATAATGGATTTATTATGTTTTATGATGATTTGGCAGAATCATCTATAGCCAGCAATAATGCATAAAATTACCTATAAAAACTAATTTAGATCATATTATTCATAGCTAATATTCTATCGTCACCACTCAATAATCGAATAACTTATTATTATTCACGTTTCTTATTGATAATACATTATCAAACTGATGTTTTGTAATTATAACCAAATATTAAATAACAGGAAACAAGGTATTTCAACGCTATCAAAACAATCCGCTTGGTGGATGCAAATAAATATTTATTAAGCCGTATTTAAATAAGGCATTTGTTAACAATAAACGAGTCTGTGTTTTCCATAATAAATATTCGAAATTTTTCCTCTCAGTGTGTAAGAAAAAAAACCGATTCATTTTTACCTCCACCAAAGAATTTTTTTCAAGTGTGAAAAATGAGACGGACATAATGACAAGTGATGCCAACATTTTTAATAAACTCATAACCTTCCTTTATGACACACATGACGATACTCAAACAACATCAAAGTACATCTTTGAAGTTTGGAGAACTGACTTTCCCACAAGACACGAGTGCTGCGGGTCAAATCGCTTGTTTTGGAATTAAGTATGCCCATGCTAAATCTTGTTGCCCTAACCCAGAATGCAGTATCTTTTTGCGTAAGTATACCGCTTCCACTAGCTGTTCGTCACTACGTCTACAAAAAAACACAACATACCTAATTATATACAATATACATAATATACGGGGTGGCCGAACGAAAATACGACACCGTGCCTAGTATTGAAAAATCGCGTAGTGTTGTAATGGATTCGCGAACTGGAAGGGCTTTCTGGAAGGGCAACCCGCTGAAAAACTAGAAATGTTTACTATTTATTTTGAAAAACAAAATGCTTTGAATCGGAAGAAAATAACACCGCTGGAAAGATCACGTAAAGAGCCTTGAAATAATACGTCGCTCAACCGCAATTATCACTTGAAATTCCGAAGGGGTTGACACCTCGGCATGAGGATTAAATAACACGGTTGAAGTGATAGCTCTTGAATGTATTCCTTTAAAATTTTAAAAACGACTTGTCTGGCCTTTTTTCAGACAAAAAAATTCCTTGAAGATTGCGTCTTCAAAACGTGCCCAAGATTAGAAATGATAGCCAAGCGGTCAAGTGCGGCGGTACTAAAGATAATGAAATGTAAATCACTGAGTAGTAAGTACTTCTTTTACTCCAGCTTATGCTTATTAAAACAGCAAACATGTATTAAGGAGAACACACATACAGTATACAGTAAATGGACAAGATTCAAAGCAAGACAGTGCACCTACTCACGCGGGCCTCGTCTTGCGAAATTGAACTCCATAAATTATTGTCCATCTAAGAAAGTTCTCTCAACCTCACAGGGGCCACTAGAGAGTGAGCATTTTGCATAGTACTGGCGCGGTTTGCAGTTTGGCAATTATTTTCTTCAGTGACTGCCGCTCACCTGACAGCGTCAGCGCGAAGCCGCCAACCATAGTATAGACCTGGCTTTAACTTTCTCTACTTTCGTTACGTATCTCAGAAGCATCCACTTGAAGGAGCATCGCGTCGAGATGACGGTAACAGCTGTCACATTGTACCATTGTATATTGTACATAGCACATTATCAAAGCGTCAAAATCTAGCTAGCATTGTACCACTCGCGTGCCAACACAACACACTTTTTCCATAGCTTTCTCTAATGTAGAAAGTCGTGAAATTGAAATTGATCATATATTGGTTGAATGCAGATCTCTGGAATTTTCACTAAATTGAACTTTGAAGTTAAAATGACCTAATGCGGCACTATTATACTATAACCATGAGCTTTCTTACGCGTACATGAACATGTTTACCCGTACACTTCACCGCAACGAAAGTTTTCACCTTATCCTTTATCTGAATCCTGGATCAAGAAGGAACCCAAAGTCACTGATGCCCTGAACGCAACATCTAAATAAAAACATCTGAGAAACTAAGTACCATTGTGTCAAGTAGAATGACAGATTCAGTGATGTCACTGATTCAGGAATGTCAGAAATGGAGATTTGTTTTTCACTCAGTCATTGGTTTTTCACGTATCTTGCACCAAAACTGTACTTTTTAAATTGCGCCTTGCTCGCCTCTGGTTTAGAGAGCAAACTCGCCCGGTGTCAGTTCCAATTTGATATAGGCGGTTGACCTTATTGGGGAATATCGCCGTTTCGTCGAGGAAGTTTTAGGGAATTAATTTTCAGAAGAGGTGTAAGTTGCCGCAGGCAACGGCGGCTGTCACGTCAATTGGTGGCATGTCAAAACTGTCACTTTGCTGTCTTGTGCAGTCCGCTACAAGCAAACTTTTGCTCCTGTGAACCCTTGGGACCCCGTAGGCTCTTTATTGGGCCCCATGTTGATGACTAGCGTCGTCGCAGACCTTTCTCTAAATCATCCATAGCTTCCGCCCAACGAAGAGCAACAGACTTGTCACATCCGCATGGAGGGAAACACACAAGCCCGTCGACCAGCCTTGCAACAAGCCAGCGTACCAGCCTAGAAAAAATCACCTCGGGCTGGCTGTGCAGAGTCAACCACCACCTACCTTTTTTCCTCACTTTTTTCTAAAGATTTCCTGCTTGGACTTCAGCTGGAGATCCGCATTTCCCATTCTAACAAGCTCGCCGTAGCTACCTTTGTGTTCGCGACGTAAACATTGTCTTTGTTTACTGCAATGTAGTGCATTGCTGGGGGCGTAGTCTTTCAGCTGCGCACCTCTGGAGCTAGATCTACTACAAGCCTGCTAAAAATACACTAACCATAACATGAAATAAGAGACACCAATGCAAACCCTTTTTCAGATTATTTCTACTTGTCAAATTTCCATGTCAATATGTGGGTATTGCAGGTATCCACTAGTGCCCACCTAGGTTACTAGACGTCAAAGTATGTGTTCCTCTCAAAAATATCCTCTACGATCAAGTACCGAACTCTACACCAGGGGCCCTATTCTTGAAACGGGGAACCGAGTCCACACGAGTCCACATGATTGTGTAGTTGCTAAGTAAGGGCCAATCATAGTTCTCCTTGCATAGCAACACTGCATGAGAACTTTGTTTCCCGTTTCAAGAATAAGGCCCCAGGTGGCGTTTTTTTAATGTAAATCGCCTATACCGAATTTAGTCAAGTTTCTGACTTTTGCATTACATTTTCTGAAATGAATGGATTTTTTTCAACTATCAAAACTTTCTAATGTCCTGTAGAACCAAAAACCGTTGACTAATTGGAACAAAAAATTGTACACACAATGTCAAACACCCAATACAAACCTTCGACAAAAAAAATCAGAAAAAAAAAATGGAAACAAATTTTTTATTTTTTTTTATTTCAAGTGCTTTGTGGCACCCTAAGACCTGAATTTTTTTTTCAAATTCTTATAGGAACTCTTATAAAGCTCAAACACAAGTTTTTCACACTATCATTTTTCAATTTGGCAAATTTCGATTTTTTCGGTCCACCCCACTGATGTTAGGACAAAATTTGCGATTGATAAAAAACTATTTTTGATTTCAATAATAAATAAAGAGCGTAGAAAACAGACAAGACAAGATATGGTTGACTGCAGTTGATCTTACTATATTATCTTAACTAAATCTTGAAATCTTCAGGAAACCGGGGAGTTGTATCGAGAAGTTGAAAGACGGAACCTAAACCAAGTGCTCTCACAGAACCTAGGAAATCAGGGTTCAGGGATCAGTGTTGCGAACAATAGTTCCAGTAATCCAGTTACGACTGTAATATTAACTAATCTTTGTTGTTTCAGGTACGTGGCCTGGCCGTCGCTTTACAAAGTTCAATCAGCCAAGGGTAAGCCGAAGTCGTAATTTCACGTCTGCATTTCGCCAGCCACCAAAGGAATTAACGTCGCTCCGTCCTTGGGTAATGATATGGTGCATATAAATTATGTTGCCGATAAAACAACAGCATGGACGTTTTATGGGGCAATTTTGCGGAACTTGAGAAAGAATTTGGCGGACGGTTTGTGGAATAGACTTGCTAGGCAATACACGTCGTTGCCAAACGGCGACTGCGATGCCTCTTCTAGCTGGCTCTGTGCACTGTACTCCACACACCAACTGGTGGAGGAAAAGGATGAGAGGCCGACTTGGAAGCTTCCAGCGCACTGATTGCTCCAATTGAACAATAAGACTTTTGTGTCCTGCCAAGAATGTTATCATTAATGCTGCCAAGCGCTCTATCTTATATCACGAGCGATAAAGCGTAAAATGTTTCCAGAAAGGGTTGATCGTCCATGATAACGTCTTTACTTACGTACTTGTTGACTTCCTGGCCCGTTTTAGAAAACCGGGGGATGGTGCCTTTAATTTTTCGTATTCACACTTCCGTTGTAGGAAAAAAATCGGTGGCGCTTGCCAGGACGTTGCTTTAAACGTGTTAACTCGAGAAGTCGAGTTTAATTTCGTTCCGCATTGGCAGACAGCTCTTACCGTTCGATGTTGTGACAACATGGCCACACAATAGGGTGGTAGGAATTTTTTTTCGGGTTTTCTATCAACGCTTTGCTAGAGTTGACAGATGTAACCACGTACGCTCGCTTAGGCATGAACATCACGTGAAATACTGTAAGCATAATCGGTCAGAGTGGCGAAATATGAACGAATCTGAAAATGCCGAATGAAACGAGATCGACCAAGACCCTTTGGGAGGGTGGAAATGTTGGAATTTCAAAATGTCAAGGAGTTGCAGACTGTTGAGCAACGTCCCTTCTCAGCCTTTGTGCAAAACGCTCACCGATCTAACATGAACTCGAGCAAGAATAATGCCTAATTTCTGCGATCTAATTTAAATGGTAATGGCTCCGCCGAAATAAAAATTGGCCGATTTAAAATGTAAATTACCAGGCGTTTATAATCGGCGCTCATATACCATCGAGTCGACTTCTGTGCTAACGAAGAACAACGAAAATACATACAAAAAAAAATCGCGATGGTTGTCAGACCGTAACACCCCGGGATTTGTCGGGGATTACTTTCGGTTCTCTCGTATACGCAATAAGTGCAGTGTAACATGTGTCGGAAGAAAGTTTGGACAGTTTTCATACCCCTAGACACATAAGGCTGATTTTTAAATTATTTCTCCAGTCGGTATAGAGACGCCAATTAAGCCCGGCAAAGCCGGCGGCGCTGGGAATTTACCTTTTAAATTTAGTGCATGTACAGTACCGATCTGATAGGCCAAAAATGCTAATTAAGTTTATATAAAGTTTCAGACCTTGCCGCGTTCGGGGCACTGACAGAACTAATAATCATGTTTCCAGTTTTATGGTTTCGCATTGTCTAGATAGCAGATTGGCGTTGATAAGAATTAAAGGGATCAACCCTTTCGGTTCGAGCTTTAAACGCGTCTGCCTTTGACGTGTATATACGCCGCTTGCACAAATTGAATTAAAACTATACCTATACCATGCTTCTATTGCTTTGAACAGAATCATATTAATATGAAATACTCGACTGGACATGTTAGAGCGAGGGTGAAATCGGACATTGATTTTGAGCTTTCACGATCAGTACAACTCGTCGTATTCCTAAAATTACACAATCATATTCTCCCTCTTTATAGCATAGGTAGTCTTGAAATGATCGTTGTAAAGGTGGGAAACACTGACATCTTGAGAACAGTTGTTTTATTATCAGTTTTCTATCGATGGAAAATAAATTGTGGGTACAATTAGTTAAGTAAATAGATAAGTATATTTCGAACTGAATTTTCACACCTACGCTTTCAAACAAAATCATAGGTACTGCTTATCTTTTTCCTAATTGCTAAGAAAAACAAGAAAGGCAACCATTTTAATATATTATTCAATACAAATTACTTTTTTCACGCTGGAACTTGAGAGAAAACTCTGAGAGGAGAATTTCACCTGAATCTCCATTTCGTCACATTTGAAAAACTATGCAACACTGATGCTTTTTTCAGCTTAGACCTAAAAAAGTTGAAGGCATGGCATGGCATGTTGCAGTGGCATAACTAAAAGTGTCCAATGGGGGAGTGGGGGGTTTACGAGTGAAAAATATGCGAGAATGCGAGCAAAGCGAACAAAAAAGCTTTGCATTCGAGAATTTCTCAGGAAATTCGATGGATAATGGGTGGAGGTTTCGACCCCGAACCCTTTCTCTAGTTACGCCACTGGCATGTTGAATGTTTGTCAGAGTTGCATTTCCAGCCCTTGTCGGATCTATCGTGTGATCAATTGAATCCATAATTCAGGCAGGCTGTGGCCTGGTCGAGATCAGAGGTGCGAAGCTGCATTGGGCTAGGGCACAGCCTGCTAACCAAATGCAGCTTCGCACCTAGAATCCCGACTAGAATCACGGTAGGAGTGAACCTACTATTATAGTAGTAACGAGTGCAATGTAGGATACCCTACTCCCCTACTCCCAATAAATATTTATAGCTAACATTTTTGGATAGGTAGGTACTATTCGGTATAATCTGTATGTATCATCTATGTGATCAGGTGGATGCTGCGTACCTATCAAATATTGAAATAGTTGAGAAGTATGTTGACTACTTCGTTAGTTTAGTGAAAGAAATGATGAATAAGTCATTTTGCTTCTGTATGATGAGTGTTGTGATAATAGTTGTTTATACACCAAAGGACGTTTTTAGTGAGTTTTTATTCCCGCAGGTGAAGTTCGATTTCCGAGGGCCCCTAGGGCCCGAGGGCAGCAAATCACCCAAGGGAATGAAAATGAACGTCAGTCCCGTGGTGTTTACTTTTCGCAATACCGAAGTACCATCATTTCCATATATAGATACCAGAACCATTTATTCTAAAAGTTTGGCGTTTGAAGGGAGCGTGCGCTCCAACATAATGACTGATAGCGACCCCATGTTATGCGAGACTTTATTCTCACGAGAAATTAAGGAACATTTTTGTGTAAGGTTTTTCAAAATCGATGTAGTTAAATCAAAAGTTATCGTGAATTGAACACAATGAAAGATTTCGTAGTTATAGTGCAGAATTTTCAAGCTTTTTCAACCGATTGATAACAATGTGACTGATTTGTGATATCTTGTGTGATTAACCAAGAAGAGACCTATTCAACAGTGCAAAAATGTCATGCTTCGTCTATAGACTTCCGGAGAAAATCAATTTTTGATTGGAGAACAAACCAAGGGAATAAAAATCTACTTTTTTTCCGCAAAAAGGGGAGAAAAAGTAGTGTACTTTTTGTCCCGGTATTGCGAAAATAAATATTGCACTCGCGATAGAATTTACCCACAATTTTGAATAGGGTTGTTCACAGCACAAAACATCGGTCACGATCAATACAAGCTAGTAGCAAACATGTTAATTTTATGACTTTGTTGAGAATTTAATGCCAGTGTGTCCTGGTCGCACCAAGTTTCGGGTGTATACAGTGTATAATAGGTGCAACGCATACTTAGCGGAGCTGTAAATTGTGCAGACGTCGAATCCTATTAGACAGTTTTGGGCAAGGGCTTCTCTTGTGCCCGTTTAGTTGCGAAAGTTGAGTAAATTTATTATTCCCGACTAATAGCTTGACCCCAATATCCCCGTACTTAGTGGAAGTTTGCTAACTTTAACATATTGCACGGAACACCGCCCCACATCCCTCCCACCAAGCTTTAATATTAACAACATCATCTTTGTGACAAAAAAATGAACATTGGCAATGGCGCGGCCTCGGATGAAACCGCTAACAACTAAATCGCATTACAGAAACACGATAGCTAAGTTATAAAGTCGATATAACATAGTTTGCAGGCCTCAGGCGTCAGTTAAGAGCCGAGTCACGTGCTCACTCTTGAGATACAAAGGACGCTGGCGCCGTCCCGGTCGTGCTGCTGCATCCATCTATGGTCGTCCATGTCCAAAGAACATCTCATTCCGTTATACAACACACCCGACCCCTCTTCCACTCTTCTACTTTCTACATAACCCAGAGGATCAAACGGACGAAGGAGCATCCAAATGCCTAACTACGCAATCAAAATGCTGGCTGACCCAGTCGGGAATTCCAAATGCTTGGTTCCTTCCGTTGTTTTGATCAATACCCCCTCGCATTGTTTTACTGACTTACGTCCACACTTCGATGCTTTGACAAATCCTGCTCTATCAACCGAAAATTTCCATTACCAGCCGGCGCACCAGCCACTGCTCGCCCGTTCTCTCTGCACAATGAAATATTTCGCATCAAAGCTTGGCCTGTTTCGTCCCGATGCTCTCTTGCTTGAAGTTGCTCTTTTTTAATGACCACTTAATTACACTCGACATAAAGCCGATTGGAAATAGTGGAAAATTTATCTTGGCGGGTGCATGGCTAAGAAGCGCTCTTCCGTAAACTTTGATGGCCGATTAACCAAACTCTTTATCCATGTTAGTCCCTTGTATAGTAAGTCAGCAACATTCCTAGGGTTCAGTCTTTGCTTTACTAGTCAAGACGTGGGCGTGGTGCTTCGCAACATATTGTGATTGAGCTTTCGCTAGACTTGAATTTTTGGCAAGGGCTTCAACAGTTGATTAAAATAGTTTCAAAATGCAATACCACTTACCGCCATAATGGCTGACAATAATCCAAACATCAATCGGCAAATCGAAGCAATCGACAATTTCGACAAGAAAACCGTTCCACCTTCAAAAAAACACATGCCTAATCAGTGGCGATTTTAGCAAAAAAAAAAGGGAAATCTATTCAGCACCCAGTGAAGAACGAACGACGAAACAGCACAAGTCTCTGAAGCACAGAATAGCTCTGCCAGAAACGACACTAGTGATGCTCTCTTTGATCTTTCGTTGACGAGATTTCATGACCTTGCGTCATTGTTTTAGTAGGACTAATAAATGTACTGGGCGCGGTCATTTTCATCGAAGGTTTTTGACCGAGCTTCCAGATAATTTTCCTACATAACAAACATATCTTATAGCCCAGGCATTTTAGGTTTTGACCTGGAAAAAAATAACGTAAGTCTGAAAATTGGTGGAACGCTTCCGCTTTAACCCCTTAACTACATACTGAAAGTCCTAAAAAATCCTATGTCCGCTTCATCGGTTTTCGGCGGCAAAAAGGTGTAAGTAACATTATTTTAGAAACTATTCATTAAAATACGCGTTGAAGTTTCAATACAGCTGAAAACTTCCGAAAATGATCTTCTCGGTCAGTTGAACAGCATATTAAAAGTCCTTAAAAATCCTTTCTCCGCTTCATTCGTTTTTGGCGGCAAAAAGGTTCAAATAACATTATTTTGGAAACTATCTATTAAAATACGAGTTGAAGTTTCAGTACAGCTGAAAATTGCTGAATCTGGTCTCCTTTGTCAGTTAAACAACATAATGGAAGTCCTCAAAAATCCTATGTCCGTTTCATTGTTTTTGGTTGAAGTTTTGATACAGGTGAAATTATTAGGTCTCTTCGGTCAGTTGAGCAGCATACTGAAAGTCCTGAGAAATCCCATGTCCACTCCATTGTTTTTTGGCGGCAAAAAGGTGTAAGTGACATTGTTTTGGGAACTGTTCAATCAAACAGGCGGTCAAGTTTCGATACAGCTGAAAATTGCTGAAAATGGTCTTCTTGATTAGTTGAGCAACATATTTAAAGTCCTAAAAAATCTTCTCTCCGCTTCATCAGTTTCAGGCGGCAGAAAGGTATAAGTGAAATTTTCTTTAGTTACTATTCATTAAAATACTGGTTGAAGTTTAGATGAGTACAGCTGAAAGTTGCTGAAAATGGTCTCCTTGGTCAGCTGAACAAAACACTGAAAATAGAAGAATCCCTGTTCGCTTCAATGTTTTTTTTTTTTTCGGAAAAAAGGTATGAGTGACATTGTTTTGGAAACTTGAAATAGGCGTTGAAGTTCCAATTCATCTAGAAATTGCTGAAACTAGTTTCCTTGATCATCTGAAAAACATACTGGAAGTCCCAAGAAATCCTATGTCCGCTTCATTGTCTTTTGGCGGCAAAAATGTATAAGATCGTTTCTTGAAACTATTGTTCAAAATATGTGTTGGAGCTGCAATACAGCTGAAAATTGCTGAAAATAGTATACTTTGGACTAGTACAGTCAACTAACAAAGGAGACCATTTTTAGCAATTTTCAGCTGTACTGAAACTCAAACCCGTATTTCAAAAGAATAGTTTACAGTATAATGTCACTTATACATTTTTGCCGACAAAAAACATGAAGCAGGCATGGAATTTCTCAGGACTTTTAGTATGTTATTCAACTAACAAAGGATACTATTTTTCAGCAGCTTGAAGCTGTGCTGAAACTTCAAGTCATGTTTTAATAAATAGTTTCCAAAATTATGTCACTTGAACCTTTTTGCTGCCAAAAACCGATGAAGTGGAGATAGTATTTTTTCGGACTTTCAATATGTTGTTAAGCTGACCGAGAAGACCATTTTCGGCAATTTTCAGCTGTATGAAAACTTGACCGCGTGTTTAATTGAATAGTTTTTAAAACAATGTCACTTATATCTTTTTGCCGCTGAAAAAAAAAGTATGAAGCGGACATATAATTTTTTAGGACTTTCAACATGTTGTCCAACTGGCCGAGGAGACCATTTTCAGCAATTTTCAGCTGTATTGGAACTTTAACGCGTGATTTAATTATTAGTTTGCAAAGCAATGTCACTTATACCTTTTTGCCGCTAAAAAACAATGGAGCGGATAAAGGATTTTTCAGGACTTCCAGTATGTTGTTTAACTGGCCGAGGAGACCATTTGCAGCAATTTTCAGCTGTATCGAACGCTTTATCGTGTATTTTTATAGATAGTTTCTAAATAATTGTCACTTACACCTTTTTGCCGTCAAAAACCGATGAAGCAGACATAGGATTTCTTAGGACTTTCAGTATGTGATTAAGGGGTTAAAGTGGAAGCGTTCTACAAATTTTCAGACTTACGTTATTTTTTTCCAGGTTTTGGTCAATTTTGATCTAAAATGCCTGGGCTATTAGCTTCGGTTAGCAATAGCACAAGTGATCGCGACCATTCGTTTAATGAAAATTGCTCTAATCTCTCTTGCATCACGTGACCAGGTATCTGAATGCACCCTGTGGGTTCACCCACGGGGGGTCAATCAAACTCTTCGATTGGTATAGTAACAACTGAATAACAATTTATTAGCAGAAGGGCACATCTTGCCTGGTGAGTGGTTATCTTTCGTCTGCGGTGCACAGCACACACAAAACATTGCGAATACAATAAGATCCCGTGAGGGGTTCGCCCAAGCTACCTGGAAGGGCAGTGGGGGTGCTCAGCTCATATTATACAATCTACTTAGATAAGGACATATGCACTTAACATGCTCCCACCTTTGACGGAATGTCAATATTGAACTTAAAATACTTATGTAGGTATAAATAACACTTCGGTAATCAATTATTGTAAATGCAACAGAGTATATCTTAGTATTATTTAGAAACAGGGGAAAATATCAAAAGTAGTAATAAATCAAACAGTTACAGTGATATGGTAATTAAATATGAACAAGAATAAAGGTAATCATATCAAAAATATAATAAACGAAATATTTGTGAATCTTCAGTTTAGAAAAGCGCGGATTAAGTTTTACACTTTAGCACTTTGATACTTTGCCAGTTCTTTGTCACCACTTGATCACGGTAGCACTCAATTAGTCCCTTGATTCTTCGATGGGAAGTACGCAAATCTTGCGGGTACTTCTTTTGATGGTACCGCCGCTGGCTGTTTGAATTGTAGCCACGCGAGCGACTTTATCGGCGCCCAAATGTAGGGTGACAACACGGCCCAATTTCCACATCAATGGAGGAATGCCATCTTCGGCAATCAGCACCATGGCCCCTGGACGAACTTGGTCCGCTGGAGAATTACGCCACTTAGCGCGCGTCTGCATTTGTGAAAGGACTTCACGGTGCCAGCGGCGCCAGAAATGCTGCCTCAGCTGCTCGATCCGTTGCCAGCGGTCCAAACGATTCTCAGGAATCTCCAGGTGGTCAGGCTCGACTGGTGCAGTGAGGGACTCAAATACGAGGAAGTGGCCGGGTGTGAGAACTTGGAAATCGTGGGCGTCATCGGACAATGGAGTTAGAGGACGGGAATTAAGGATGCTCTCTATACGACACAGCAAGGTACTCATCTCCTCAAAAGTCAGCTGTGAGTTCCCTAAAACCCTCTTAATGTGAATCTTGACTGCTCTAATCAAACGTTCCCACAAACCGCCAAAATTCGGGGAACGGGGCGGAATGAACTTGAATTCCGTGTTCTCAAAATGATGTTGAAATTCTTCGCGAAATTTCGAATTTTTAACAATACTGGCGGCTTCTCTGAGATCTTTGTCGCCTCGTGCAAAATTCGTGGCATTATCGCAGAAAATTTTCGCGACGTTTCCTCTTCGGGAAATGAATCTACGAAACGCGTTCAAAAAGGAAGCCGAAGAAAGGTCGCCAACTAATTCTAAATGAACGGCCTTTGTTGCCATGCATACGAACAATGCCCCGTACGCTTTCACCAGTTTGGCAGAGCGGTAGCTACCCTGTTTAACGAACAAAGGGCCGAAGTAATCGAGGCCCGTGTTCGCAAAAGCTCTACCTGCGGGTTGGATCCTCGCTTTGGGTAGATCGCCCATTTTAGGGTTTATTGTTCGAGGTGTTACTCGAAAACACCTCACGCAATTGCGCGTTATTTTCCTTACGGAACTTCTACCTGAAAGCGGCCAATATTTTGCTCTCAATGAAGATAGAGTTGATTGTGCCCCAGCGTGCAAATTTGACACGTGTTCCTTTCGGATTAAAAGTTCCGTTACATGATGTTTCGGAAGTATTATCGGGAATTTTCTATCGTACGATATATCAGCGTGCCTGATTCTACCGCCAACTCTCAAGATTCCGTCATCTCCTATGAACGGATCTAAGGAAGTCAATTTGCTTCCTCTGGCTAAATTGCGAGCTTGGTTCAAATTAGCAAGGTCTGAATGGAATTCGCGATTTTGAATGTGTTTTATTATGCGATCATGGGCATTTCTCAGTTCTTTGACGGTCAAGTGTCCCACAATTCTGGAATCGGACTTAGTTCTTGCGTTGTTTATGAACCTCAAACAATGTGCGATTACACGTTGCAGTTTATCAAAGGAAGAGAATCTCTCTAAAACTTCAAATGTTGGAGGGACCGTCACGGCAAGAACTGTCTTGCGTTTTTCCGCGAGTTCCTCAGGTCCATCGCGGCAACTCATTTGAGTTAGCGGGGTGGAATTCCATTCTTCCGTGTTCTTTGAAAGCCACTTTGGCCCATTGAACCAGAGCGCGTTTCCATCTAATTGATGGGCTTCTAAACCGCGGCTCACATAATCGGCCGGGTTTTCACGGGTGTTTACGTGATGCCATTGATCTTTATTCGTGTTTCTTTGAATCTCGCCGACACGATTTGACACATATGTTTGCCAAACGTTGGCTGGCGATGCAATCCAATGCAAAACAATGGTGGAATCAGAAAACAAGTACCGGTTCGCTATCGGGATTCTCAAGGAGTTCTGCACTGTCAGCATTAGCTGTACAGATAAAAGAGCACCGCATAGCTCTAATCGTGGTAAGGAAATTACCTTTACTGGAGCGACTCGTGATTTTGACGACAATAATCTGGACTGGAAATTTCCGAGGGAATCACTTGCTCTGAGATAAATGCAAGCGCCAAAGGCCTTTATGGAAGCATCCGCAAAGGAACAAATATCAATCGCAATCGGATTTGATATCACAGCGTGACGTGGCATAGAAAGATCATTCAAACAATGCAAACTTTCTGCAAATTGCTTCCAGGAATCTCGTATACCTGCCGAAACCTCGTCATCCCAGCCCAAATTCTTATCAGCCCATAAAAGTTGCATCAATAGCTTGGCCTTGAGTACAACGGGTGCTATCAGACCCATCGGGTCATATAAAGCGGCAATGCGACTGAGAATTTTTCTCTTTGTTATTGAACCGGAAGTGTCTATCGGGGTTGTCTTGAATAATAAACTGTCAGAGTTTCGGTCCCAAAACACACCTAATGTTTTGGATATGCCGCTCTTGTTCAAATTTACAACGCTAGCACCAACATCGTCTGGTGCGGCATTTGCCAAAAGGACTGGGTGATTAGAAGACCACTTGGCCAATTCAAAACCTCCTTGGGCAAATATTTCTTTTATTGCATTTTGCAAATTTACAGCTTCCTGTAAATTACTACTGGCGACGATTATATCGTCCACGTAGGCGTCTCTTTGTATTACAAGACTGGCGTCGGGATACTTATCCTCAACGTCTCGGGCCAATTGTTGAATGCATCTAACAGCCAAATAGCTCGAAGAGCTTAAACCGAAGGTGACCCTATTCAGCCGATAAATTTTTATCGGTTCATCTTCATGGAACCTCCAAAATATTCTTTGGAAATCGGTGTCTCTTTGATCGACAAGAATTTGTCGGTACATGTGCTTAATATCAGCAGTAAATACATATTCACGCGAGCGGAATCTCAGCAGTATTGACAACAAATCATCCTGTATCACAGGGCCTACCATCAGGTTTTTATTGAGGGAAAGGTAATCGCTGTTACCTCCCGCGGTTCCGTCAAATACCACTCGCGTTTTTACAGAATTTTCGGACAGAGATTTGAAAACAGCGTGGTGTGGGAGATAGTACGACCGTTCATTATTGATTTCGACTTCTGGTACTAATTCCATATGCCCCAAATCTAAATACTCCTGTATTACAGCGGAATACTGAGATTTCAATTGGTGGTTTCTGGAAAAGCGTTTTTCCAGCAAATTAAATCGGCGCAAAGCTAATTCCGAGGAATTGCTCCAAATCGTTTGTTCGTTTTTAAACGGAAGTCGCACGACAAATCTTCCTTGGTCATTTCGCCGGTAGTTTTTTACAAAATGTTCTTCGCACGCGATTTCTTCAGCTGTCCAAATGTTTTGCTTATGAGGAATTTCCTCTTGCTCCCAAAACCTTGTCAGGGTGGTATTTAATTGCTCATCTTGCAGCGACGAGACTGCGTGATTGCAGGTCGCGACCGCCGACTTCGTGCTTCCCTTCAGGCTTGTCGCACCCCCAACTACCCAACCCACTCGAGTATGGGTCAAGAATAGCGACGGGTCGCCGATCTTTATCCTTTTATCAAGAAGTAGCTGCCAAAATAACTCCGCGCCGATCAATAAATCTATGGCGCTTGTCTCGAAGAATGTTGGATCAGCCAAGGGAAATTCGGGCGAGATTTCGCCAACGTTCCCGAGCGGGACGCGCGGTAGGTTTTGTGTTATCTTCTCGACAACACAGCAACTCATCATGGCCTCGAATTCTTCGACTCGTGACCTGAACTTGACGCGTGTCATACGGTTTGCCTCGCTGTTTACGCCACTGATTCCCGAAATTCTGAGGTTTGCTGCCGCGGTCTTGAGTTCGAGTTTTCTAATGAACGCAGCGCTTGCAAAATTTATTTGTGATCCAGGATCGAGCAGGGCTCTACCCGAAATCCATTGACCTTTATTGTTGGCTACTAGGACCACGGCAGTGGACAATACGGTTTCATTGGCGTCGGCAAAACAATGAGTAGCGACATTCTCGCAAGATTCACTTGTCGCGGAGACACTGGTGTTTTTATGGGCTTCATGAAGCAAATAATTGTGACCAGATTCATTGCACTCGGAGCACTTTGCTCGAGACCGGCAGTCGGTCGTTGCGTGGTTTTTACGCAAGCAATTCTTGCACAATAGCATCGAATTTGCCTTTTTAACCCTGTCGCCAATGCTTAATCGAAGAAACTCTGGGCAAAAATCTATTGAATGTGGTTTTTTACACAAGTAACATTGAAACTTGTCACGTTGCGCGGTAGCCACATGACTCGATTTGAACTTTGAAAAATTACTATTGTTAGCAATCTTAGGGTGGTGTGTGTTTGGCGCGAAAGGCGGTATACCTTTGGGAGTAGAATTCGCGTCACTTAACGCTTCTAAAAATCTACACCTTTTTTCTAGGAAGGCCACGAGGGCGTCCTGCGTAGGAACTTCGTCATCCAGCGTGTTTTCCCACTGCCTCAACGTTTCGTAATCGAATTTTTTCGACATTATAGGTACGATGATCGCGTTCCATTCATCAACAGGAATGTTGAATGATTTTAAACCCTCACGGTGGCATTTTAGATCGTTTAACAGTGCGTATAGCGCGGTGGCTGAGGCTTTGCGCACCTCCGCGATATTCAAAATTGATCGAACATGATCGTTGACAATTAATCTTTTGTTTTGGAACCTCCTTTTCAGAAGATTCCACGCAACAATATAATTTGCATCCGAAATCTCTATCGCTTCTATGGCCTTAAGGGCATCGCCTTTAAGAGCCGATTTCAAATAATGGAACTTTGAACAGCTGCTCAAATTTGAATTTTCATGAATCAGACTGTTAAAGGAATTATGGAACGGGAGCCACTTGGCATAAACCCCGCTGAACTCCACCAAATTTATTTCAGGGAGTTTGACGTTATAGTGCTGATTGTTCGCATTGATTTGCGATGGCACGGATTGAATTACTCTAATTCGTGAACCTTTCCGTTCATTCAGAGCGGCTTTGACCTTGTACCAGTCATTCTCAAACACTTCATGCAACCGTTCATGTTCTGCGATTACCGCGGCTTCTGTTACTTCATCCGTGCTCAGGATGGAATTTTGCGTGTCTTCGTATTGTTTGAGAATGACTGGCAACATGGCTAGCCTTTCCTCGATCTCCTCAAGTGGTGTGTTTGCATCACACCTTTCATTGAATGACATGATCCGCGTCAATTTTCCGCGAATAGTACCACGACTTTGCACTAACTGTCTGAGGGACATGATGTATGATTTTGATCAAATATACGAAAATGTTTGCTACAAACAAACTGTACAATTTGTACTTACAAATTGAATAATAAATCAGGTGAAATAGAGAATCACAACTAACTTAAGCGGTGATTATGTACCTGCTGGCCGCAATTAGAGGTCAGGGAAATTGTGAACGAAGGATAAGTATTTGAGCCCACTCACCTTCTGCTGTAATTTCGGCAACGTCGAAGGACCACTCCGGGACTGGCACTCGCTGGTCTCGAAGAAACTGGCTCGAATTACTTAATTCGTATTGTTCTTAGGTGGATCACTTAATCACACTCTGCTTGAATTGATGTAGGTACTCCGGGACTGGCACTCGCTGGTCTCGAAGAAACTTTGTCTTTGAATCACTTGATTCAGTGATCAGAACCACCAGTAAACACCTGTGAAAATCCGGCTCGAAGGACCAGAAAATGTGGGTTCACCCACGGGGGGTCAATCAAACTCTTCGATTGGTATAGTAACAACTGAATAACAATTTATTAGCAGAAGGGCACATCTTGCCTGGTGAGTGGTTATCTTTCGTCTGCGGTGCACAGCACACACAAAACATTGCGAATACAATAAGATCCCGTGAGGGGTTCACCCAAGCTACCTGGAAGGGCAGTGGGGGTGCTCAGCTCATATTATACAATCTACTTAGATAAGGACATATGCACTTAACACCCCCAATGATAGATATCCTACAAAAATATGGCCGCCTTAGACATGCATTCAAAGATAATTATGAATTTGGCGAAAGGGCAGAGTGTCGCTTCTGGCAGTGCCATTCTGGGCCCAAGGCACAAAGGATTCGATCTCGATTTGTGTGAAGGATGCGCCAACCAGGGAAAGCCATAATAGAGCCCATTTTTGAACTGGATAAGTTTGTAGTAGGTATGTACTGTGATTGTACCCCCGTTTTCCTAATTTTGGACGTGCAACAATAAACCCTTACGTTGTGCGTATTTTTTTGTCGTAGATTTCCGTAACCCTTTTACTTTGATCATTTACAGAAATTCCCATATCCCTTTTGATTCCCAAAGCTCCTTAATTCCCCATATCAGTTTCTGAACCCATTGAGTATGGTCCGTGTATTCCAAAATTATATAATTGTTATAAATTACTGATCAAAATAATTTTACATGGAAGCTGACTAGTACTTAGATCAATTTATTTGGAGCTGGTGCTGTACTTTCAACTTACAGACTTGTCACTCAGCTATAGGTCAATTTGTGGTGCATAAATTTAATCAGGTGTGCAATTAGATGTGAGCCAGTTATTAACTCGGAAAACTACATTACATTTCGATGTCTTGTAGATATTTTGTGAGCAACAATTGACCCTTTGACATTTCTCAGGCGGTTCTCATGTCGTAAGAAACTCAACCTGAATGCAAAAGAGGCCTCTGGACGCTGAGAAAGGGTTAAATACGTTTAATTTTTCGAGGAAGCGTTCGCGATATTTCATTTAGCTCAGGTATGTTGCATATATGTTGCCAGCACAGCAACATCAGGTTCTCGCAGATAAAACCTACAATCAATCACCTTTCGGAGGCTATATCGAGTATATTTTTTTGTGGAAGGGTTATTGAGGCCTCCACTATTCACCTGGTGACTCGAGGTTAACTGGAAACAATGTATTTTGGGAGCTCCCAGCTTCTTGCAGAATATCAACTCGGTTTGACACTACCTGTGGCGGTTCGAAATACAAAGTTTATAAACAAAACAATTACCTTTACCCCGTTGTACAATTATTATATGATTACATGGAAAGTAACTTGCCTTGATGCAGTCTGCCACTAGTTAATAATACACATAAATTATACACTTATCCCGTCGGGGAATTTGGGACCCAGTGCGCACGCGATATAACTATATTCAAAATTGAGGTTGGCAATTCTGACTGGCATCGGTACATATTATCTACTCTGCACGCTACTCTGTCAATTCCGCTTGTTTCGCATTTGAGAACCATCCTGGTAATAACTAAAATTAATAATAATTTTGGTTATGATATGCAGGATGAAATGTATGAAACTCACCAGACAGAACTGAAAATTAACCTCTACAAGGCACAGATTTCGTAAACAACTGAACATCAACTGAATCAACACAAACAGTCAAACGGGTAACACACAATGAGTAGGTCTAAACCGTTGACGCAGACATGTGCAGTGCAGCCTACTATAAGTTAAACAACCTACTACCAGAATAGCCAATTATGTCCAAACCCCAAGCAAAATTTCCCCATGACACCGGCGCACGCAGGGCGTTCCCGAGTTGATATCGCGATGGGATAGGTGTATTACCAGTTGGTAAAGCAAAAAAAGTAACCAAATCTAGAAGATTAAACGTGGAAAAAGTGAGTTGTTTCTTGCCAAACTATTGGAACTGTGTAAAAGATCATCTCAGTTTTGACAAAAAAGTCACTCTGAAACGCAAAAATACTGTGCAAGTTGATATCTGTGCTGAAAGATTAAAGATGTTGGTAAGTTTGTGTCTGTGCTTTATGGCGATTTGTGACTGTAGCGGAAAGTGTCGCTACTGCCAATATCGATAGTTTTTAGGTTTGTTCCATCGGAAATCCCAAACTAGTCACCGACAGTTTGCAAACTGTAAACAATGCGCATGGCCCACTTCGGACCAGTTTCCGTCTGGCTGCTGCTCGTTGATGGAACAGCAAACCGTCAATCATGGCTAATGGCTAGGTACCTTATTTTCTATCGTTTAGCAGTTTGCAGCTGGAAATAAGCCGAGTATTTTATGAATTAAATGAATGAATAATGAAACCACCAATATAACCCATATTATTTGTAAACATTGACCAGAGAAGGCTCGATGCCAAATAAATATATTCCGCTGCGCAAGCCCGGACGATAAGTTTCGGTAAAATCCGCAAACTTTTCTGACCGTCCCGAAACTAGTTTGAGCCGATGGTGGAACAGCGGATCATCAGTCAGGGGATCGTCCGAGATTTTGATGGAACGCCAAAATCGTAATGCGCATGCCGCTGACGTCCGCGGACCGTCAGGGATTGTTGATGGAACAAACCTATAGGTATATGCCAATATAGCTGGATAAATGCGGATGATGCAGATTTCTGTAAATGACGACAGATTTCTGTAAATGTCGATAGATTCCTGTGAGTGCCGGTAATGCAGGTTCCTGTAAATGTCGGTAAGGTTAGTTCCTGTGCGCGCTGCTAGGTGGCGCTACTGCAGAGGACCTTGAAACTGCGCCAGAATCACCATAGGCTCTACTACTGCAGCATGTCATTTACGCATGCGCATTTTTATAGCTTCTTCGACTTCGAGAGCAAGACATTCAAGAACGAGAGTTCGAGAGTCGAGAACATGGCAGGCTAGTGTCGCTCTTGCTCTCGCACCCGAGAACGGGAGCCCTCAATTTAAGGTCTTTGGCCTTCGAAAATTCAATGATGGGACAAAACAAAATATGTACGGAACCGTACAGATCGCAGACAAAAATGCCACCCATGCTACCAAATCTGTCTATCCTCAACCATTTCAGAAACTAAACCAGATGTGTTTCAAAAGATTAGTTATGGAAATGGGCAGCAAATTGAACAACCAGCTAAAAAAGTACTTGATCGATTTGTGAAAACTTACCAAAATGTAGAATCCAGCCCTTAGCCTAGGAATCCTAGGCCAAATTCGGATACAGTCGGTCTTTGCGAGGGTCGGCGCTTCGAGCATCAGGAGAAGCACAATTGAAAACGAAAAAAAGCAATTAGATTAGAATCAAATTCCACTCGTTTGAATTTACACCATGAACAAAAAGTTTGCTACTGGGCTCGGATTAGCAGAATTATCCCCGACAGTTGTGAAGTGGGAACCTCCATCTTCGTTCCGCATTATCAGCTGTTGGAGTTGACGCAGAACGCAACGGGTCGTATGTGTAGTTTATTACATCCTGATGTAGGGTTACATCCGCGGAAGCAAATTTCAAATGCTGCTGGCTGGTACACATACACAGTACGTAAATTGAAACTATACTTCACTCGATAGCATTCTGGTGTCGTATAGTCGGTGCATAAATGCAGTATTTATCTCATTCAAATTCACTTGGTTATGCTAACGACAATGCGTACATGCATTTGAATCGTATGTAATAGTATGCAGCTTTGATATTTCGTACCTATTGCATACCGTAGCACAGCGGCAGCAGCTATTAGTTTGTTTGTGCTTAAACGTGAAACGGCACATAATTTTTGAATGAAAACAACTGTAATAATATGTTAATGTGCGCTCATAGCGCGGCACAAAAGGCCGCGAGGACACGTAAAAACCATTGCAGTTTGAAACTTTATATGAAAAGCGTGGATGGCCTCTCGATATTGAAAGCTCCATTTTTATTTCGTATTGTTTTTTTATACTTATTCAGAGACAAAATTTTAACGCCACGCGAAATCAATACCGGGGGAATTTTGGTGCGTAGTCCACGCATTTTTGTGTGTCGAGGAGCTTGCCAACTTCTTAAACGGGTAAGAGAATCCTCATGCATAGTGATCTATGAAATAGATTTTTTTATGAGTTTGGAGAAGTAGAAATACAATATAATAAGTATCAAACTTTATGGAAGCGTCAATAAATTTCCAACCTAAAGGGACTCCTTTTTTCCGTTATGAGTACGTTTGCCCCGAACTGAGATATAGATATGAATCCATCGAATTCTTCTTCACATCCATCAGTGAATCTGGCTTGATGTAAGATCAAGTGATGTGTAGAGATCTGGGACAAAGAAAAAACCCATTCCAGTATTTTTGACATTTTGAACACAACCTTCAACTTGCCGCATTTAGCACGGGACCTATGATCTAATTCATTATTGTGGTTCAAGGTTCAGTGGCCCAAAGTCATTTGGCCCTGAGTGAAACCAAGGTGAAGCTTTTGTGCCTGATAACTATCCGCTATATTATGTGAGAGTACTGTAAAAAGTCAAGTAGTTATGGAAAGAGCTCGCACCATGAACAGTTTTGCTCACACTCTCACCAAGCTATCGTAACTTCAAAATGGATAAAGGCAACAAAGACAGATCACTTTCTAGCTAACTTTCCAGGTCTGCTACCTGCTAGAAGAAAAATGAAAGCCCGTAACAAATAATCTTGCATTCTAGTCGACACATTATTGTGGTGCCGCATTTTTTTCAATTTTTAGCAATCAAAAACAAAAATCGCTAGTTATTTTCTAATTTCAGATAACCGGCTTTTTCAAATTTTCTTCTGAAGGATTTACAGCATGGTATTTCTAAAAAAAAGACGTACATAGGTGAATCAGCACGGTTGACCAGTCAGTATCAGCTGACCTTATATTGAAAAACCATAGAATAAGAATCTAGGTACCTACTAAAGAAACAGAGCCATAAAGAAGTTTGAAATCAGTTGGTTAAAAACACCTGAAAGCTCTCACACCGTAAAAACTTCAAAACCGAAACAGATGCAATAAATCAAATCAGGCATAACTCAACTAAGTATTGCAGATAAGGGGTGAAATTTTGCATATTTTCTGTATGAACTATTGTGTTTATACTCATTGGTAAACTGCATAAATTTTGCGTTGGAAAAAAATTGCCACCACGCAAACTTTAGATTTAATCTGCAATGCCCGTTTGAATAATAAAATACGTACACTTAATGACATCAATTGAGGGCGGCTTGGTAAGGTAACAATTGCGCGAAACAAAATTAGTGAGTTTAAATTCCAATTTCAAGTATAGTTCGGGAATAGAACGGTGCTCCGTATTAGCCCGGCTGACTTGCCCTGGAGTTATTCTGGTTGCATGCCCGACATCAAACTATTGTGTGCTGCACAATGTACACCTCCATTAGGTAGGTACTGAAAATTCAGAAGACTTTTGAATAATGGTCTTTGGAAGGAAATTGTGGTTTTCTAATTAATGACTGTATCATTTGAATTAGGAAGACGAATGAGTGTACTCGTATAATGTACGGGGTACCTAGTAATGACATTCCAATTTCAAATTTTAGCAACTAGATCATAATAAATACAGTTCTTTTTTTTTTGCCATTGTGGTGCTAATGACAAACACATTAGCATCCACCGTGAATTACTTCTCACTATTCAATTACAGTTTTTTTGCGTTTATTCAACGTCGGTCTATTTCCGCAACGAGGCCTAACACCGCCGCTGGTGAATGCTTACCTCCGCTATACCGGAAATTTCTCCGAACCCCTGTGTGTTCCAGCACAGTTCAAGGTTCACGTTTTACGTGCTTTGCGATACACAGCGCGTCCTGTGTTTAGCAAGCACTCCAACTAAACCAAGGAGCTTGTTTCAGAGACGAAAATTCGACCACCCACAGTGGGAATCGAACCCATTATCCATGGGGTTCTAGGACAATTCGTTGCACGGACAATTTGTCGCGGGCAATTCGTCGCGGACAATTTGTCGCGCGGACAATTTGTCGCGCGGACAATTTGTCGCGCGGACAATTTGTCGCGCGGACAATTTGTCGCGCGGACAATTTGTCGCGCGGACAATTTGTCGCGCGGACAATTTGTCGCACGGACAATTCGTCGCACGGACAATTCGTCGTGCGGACAATTCGTCGCGCAGACAATTTGTCACACGGACAATACGTCGCGCGGACAATTCGTCGCAAAAGGAACGACACTTCTCGATGCGTGGCCGGACAATTGACACATAGGGGCTCATCAGGGCTCCAAACTACACATGAGAACAAAAGGGAGCCCGATAGAGCTCCGAAGCCACGGAAAAAAGCGAAGGGACTCAGCAGGGCTTCAAACTATATTGAGGACATGAAACAAGGCAAGAGGGGGCTCACTGTAGTACTCTTAAAGTCAAGAAAAAACATACGTGGGCTAATTAAGGCCCTGAATCACACTCGAGGACACAAGGGGGCTCGGTAGGGCTCCGCACATCGCATGAGAACACAAGGTGCCTATTTATTCATCAAAAGTCAAGGAAAATGCGAGGGGGCTCAGCAGGGCTTCAAAACACGTTGAAGAAACAAGGGGGTCCAATGAAGTTTGCTTGAATTTGGATCGCTGGCTTATTGGTACGTATTTTCTCTGGAAGCCTATCAGCTCTGGGACTTATCAGAGCTTTGATTACATTTCAAGAAACAAAGGGCCCGGCAGAGCTGCGAATATGACATAATGGCACAACACTGCTTGCTGCTCCGGAAGTCACAGAAAATACAATTGGGCATAGCAAGGCTTCAAACGAGGCTTCAAATCACACTGGGGTCCAGTGGGGCTTTTGACAACACAAGTTTGCAAAATGGGGGTTTCTCGAATTCTGAAAGCTATGAAAAATATAAGAAGGGTCATTAGGGCTCAAAATTACACTGAAGGACTAAGGAGCCCTAGGGCTCCGAGCACCACATGAAGGCACAAGGGGCTTACTAGTGCTCCGAAAGTCACGGAAAAATGTAAGGGGACTCAGCAGAGCCCAGAAAAAATAGAAGGAAACTCCAGGATCGGGGTCCGAATATGACATGGGAACACAAAGGTGCTTACTGCTACGAGAGTCACGGAAAAATGCAAGGGGCTCGCCAAAGGCTTTAAACTGCACTAAAGACACAAGGAGGCTCAATGGAGGTCTGGATAGTACAAGAACGCAACAAAGGGCTTGCTGGGATTCTGGTAGTCATGAAAAAATCTGGAGGGCTAATTAGGTCTCCAAACAACACTTGCGGACACAAGGGGCTCATTAGAACTCTGAAAGCAAAAGAAAATACAAAACGGGTTAGTAAAACCAAAGCAAAGGGCAAAAAAAATTTGCGACGAATTGTCCGTGCGAAGAACTGTCCGCGACAATGTGTCCGCGACGAATTGTCCATGCGACGAATTGACCGCGACAATTTGTCCGCGACGAATTGTCCGTGCGGCCAATTGTCCGCGCGACGAATTGTCCGCGACAAATTGTCCGCGACGAATTGTCA
Organism: Anaspis maculata; assembly: GCA_949128115.1. Lineage (NCBI taxonomy): Eukaryota > Metazoa > Arthropoda > Insecta > Coleoptera > Scraptiidae > Anaspis > Anaspis maculata. The sequence goes on along the minus strand of OX421962.1, from coordinate 66,241,764 downwards.
GGTCACGATCCCTGGCGTGGTAGTCGAACGCGCTCACCACCACACCACAAGCCCATCCTGCTCCGCCTAAACGGCTTCCTATTCGACCTGTGATTTCTTCTCAACTGATGACATTCAGAGAACTTGCTATATATCTCGAAGCAAAAAAAAACGGGAAAAACCGCGAAACCGATTAGAGACGAAGATCCTTACGGCTCGATACCAAGTTGGGGCTGAGACCGCCACAAGTGCGGTTACCATAGCAACGGCGGATACCAACCAATCAGACAGCTGTATTTGGCGAGTTACGCCGTCCCAAACTTTGCGCCTTCAACTTGGTATCGAGCCCTTAGATTCTACGGGCACCATCCTAAGGCCGATATTTGACACAAAAAATTCTTCCTTCTTAAGCCTCATCATCTGATGAAGTGACAGATGGCATCTATGGCCGTCTCTGAGCCTCAAAGTTGCTATTGCAGATTGCCCTAGCTCTTCAATTTTTTCACCGATACATAGCTGCCACTCCCAAGGCCGGTCTAGGCTATATTCAATTTTCATATTGCGCTGCCAACATAGAGAAAACCACCCTCGACTAACTTGAAGTAACATGAATATTTTCTAATTTTCCCAGACTTAACGCTCTTGTGTTCTAATTTTCTCGAAAATACATAGTCACCACCTCCACGCTTAGGAATGCCTGGGCTATATTCATTTTTCGTCTTCAACATGCACCGCCGGCAATGATAAAACCACCCCTAAGCAACTTGAAATGAAAAATCAGTTCCTCTTGATCCTGAAGACATAGTGATCCGACTGTTTTACTGATGGATAGCTGGCTAAAAATTAAGAGAGACTGGCCACTTTTGATTTGACACCACTCCACCGCCTCCATGAGCCGCTTCAAGATAACAAAAAAACTGCGCTAAAGCAACTCATCATTCCAAACCAGAAGACACAGCGATCTACTTCTTTCGCTGGTAGATAAATCACTCAAAGCTAGACAGGATAGACTACTTTTTGTGTCGCCGCTCCTTAATCGAAATTCAAATAATGCCCCCTAAGGGAGCTAGAACCCCTTGAAAGGGGAAACCTGATAATGGTTTTTTGCAGATTTTTTCAAAACTTATCGAGATAGAATGACGAACATGTTACGAGCCTTGAGTAATGTTGTGAAGAAAACTTCCACATTTCATCAGGGACGTCCAACAAAGGAGGGAGGGGAGATGAATTTAGCTCTTTTTTTTTTAATGACTTCTTCTGAATTTTGATGAAAAAATCTGAAAAATCATTGTTTTTTTTTGGAAAAAGGTACCCTTGTACTATTTCGATTCGACGCACCGTTTTCGAGATGAACCACTTCAAAGAAAACTTCACCAGAAATTCTTTTGAAAAATTTCTAAATCCCAAGTACAGAAATCAGAGCAATAACACCAACTGTGCTTTCTTGAGCAAAAAGAGAAGAAACGTTCCAATGAAAATGGGTTGCAAATGCTCCCTATTAGACCTAGAGCCCCTAAAGCGCGATTGATCTTGGCGAGTTACCCTTCCAAGGAGCTCTGGGTTTCCTAAGAAGCATTTTCAACCCACCTACACTGGAACATTTCTTCCTTTTTTTGGTCCAAGAAAACACAGTTGGTGTTATTGCTGTGATTTTTGTAATCGGGATTTGGAAATTTGAGGAGAATTAAAGTTTTCTTTGGAGTGACTTATCTCGAAAACGGTGGGTCTAATCGAAAATTATTTGAAATAGTACAAGAGAACCTTATTTAAAAAAAAAACTTTGATTTGCCAGACTTTCTAATCGGAATCCAGAAAAAGTCATGAACAAAAAATGGAGCTAAATTCATCCCCCGTTCCCCCTTTGTTGGGCGTCCCTGATGGAATGTGGAAATATTTCTCACAGCGTCACCTCAGGCTTATAACATGTGGTGGTCAAACCAAATTTCGTTATTTTATCTTGGCAAGTTTTGGAGAAATTTGCAAAAAAAAACATCATCAGGTTTTCCCCTTGGAGGGGCTCTAGTTCTCTTAGAGTGCACTATTTGACACATGTTTATTGTAATTTTTCTTCCTATTTTTTGACGTAAAATAAGCTGGTCGAATATTGCGGTCTAATTTCGGGACACCTGTATTATACCTACTCTATGGTCCGCTCCTTTTGGATTTGTATGTACTATGTTATAACCCGCAGACATCAGGGGCAATTCTCCCAGAGAAATCATCACCTTTGTGAAAGAAGTTGACTTCCTGGGAATGAAGTAGAAGTATGGTAACGCACAAAAGACCTTACAGGTCGCAGTGCAGAAAGGTTCCTTCAAGGCCAAACGACACATCTAATAATAATAATAATACTATGTTATAAAATATAATGACAATTATATCATCATAAAATAGAAAGATGGGAGGTTTTTTACTAGGTGAGGAAAAAATCAAATAACGAGTCTAGTAGGTACCTAACTACCTACTGTTCAACAATTTCGAGAAAAATGTCAAAATCTACATTAGGCCAGCACCTTTTTTTGGGCTAAACCAAACTTGAAACTTACATTGTGAAAATAACTGATTTATCGACCAAATAAGTAGGTCATTTTTGCGGGCCAGCTCAAATGGTGAGCCGAATTGTCGCGTACTCCTGTACATTTCATATAAATGTTTCTCGTCAAAATAAAAATAAATGACAGCGCCTGTAAGTATTTTGATTGTCGCAAAAAGAACTCAATTCAGAGAATCATTTATTAGCAATAATTTATAATGCCACCGGTTTGTGACTCGCTATCCGAATGCAACCGCTGCCGGACCTACGGCGTTTTGATGTTATAATTAACGTAACACGATAATGCTTTTTGCAAAATGAGCAGATTTAAATTTTCGAATTATTTAAGCACATAATGGATTCACTCGGCACTTTGAATCTATCGCAATTATTTAGTACCCCTTTGGACATTGTTGCGGCGCGCATACCAAACCGTATTTTGAATAAAAATGTTCCAAGATAGGGACACGCTCAAGAATGGCTCGTGTATATTTTAGAACGCAACAAAGGCTGCATAGGAATTTCCGACTGTAAAGTTACTGTAATGTCACATTATCGTACATAATATTTCTTCAGCCAGCTCGGTTCATTCTCGGGCCGGCAACGAAATCACCTACAGTATGCAACAGTGTATGGCACGTTATTGCCGGACATACACCTAATACCTACGAGTGCCTCACCGCCCTCATGTTTTGTGATGGCCATTTAAATTTCGACTGGCTGTTGCAAAAAGGTTACAGCGAAAATTATACACCCGGTTTGTTTTCGCAGGGGATGGATTGATGACAGGGTATGGTAATGCCATTGTTGATACACTTTTGCTTGGAACACATCTGTCACATTACGGGTTTGTTTATATTTTACATCTGTAAACAAGTCACATTTTATGGTTCTGCGGAGGCGATATGTATTCGTCGGGGGCGCAGTTGGTTGTTTTTATATATTTGCTTTGTTTGAATATTAATTCCGCCCGTTTTCTAAGCACTGGCTGCAGGAGTGGTGATTTCTATTTTGTGTTTGGAAAATCCTATACTGCAGCGAAATGACAAGAGGGTAGGGCGGACACTTTGAGCTTAAATCAAGGAAAGTATCCTGAACAGCCGTGTACTGAGCATAAGTCTCTCGAGACAAAAGTTGCATAATAGTCTAGTTTAGGAGTTTAGACTTGTTGAAACCGAAAACTATGCTTAGGCACTCTCGCTCTGCTCATTGGTGTCTTGCATGATATTTATTCACTTTTCTAATTAGGCAGGTTACGGTAGGTAGGTAGGTAGATAGGTATGTAATTGAATACTTTAATTTTCAAAAATACTCTCAATTTCTTTGCTCAAGTGGTGTCGTCTAGATGTAAGTAAAATGTTCCTAGATATCGATGTCCAATATTCAACCGAGATAGGTAGGTATCTTCACTTGCCTGAAAATTTCATTGATCTTTTCAAAGAAAACAGGTATCTGGAGTACATTCAACAAGATTAATAGTTTCGTTACGTATATTTTGATGTAGGACGTTCTCATCACTCATAATTCTAATGACCCAACAGTTTCGTCAGAGGCTATACATACTGCTGCATTAGTTTAGAGCAACTTTACGAGCTGATGCGATACTCTTTGGCAACTTATAATTAATCGCTCGGCGGAAAAATAAAATCCAACAGACCTTAATGAGCGTATGCCCCAATTTATATCAAGAGCCGCTGACATTTTGATGGAAACGCATCCCCTCCTATCTATCCGCCAGGCATTTCATTCCCACCCCGTGTGCGCGCCTTGGCGGGGGAAATAATTTTGAAGTAAACTTAATGTTTACAACACCTTTTGTTAATTCCACCGGGGGCATATAAATTAGAGTCACGCTACATTTTAGCACTCCAGGTGCATGGAACGTGGGTGGTAAGGAGAGAAAAGGTGGATCCGATATGGGGCTAAATGGAAAGCATAATTAAAAAAGCACGCTCGGGGTGTTGTAATCCAAATGTGGAGTTTCTCATTAGTTTTCCGTGAAGGGTGAAAGCTAAATGCAGTTTATGCGGCGGTTTAAGGGTAGAACGGTAGAGGCGAGCGAGATCAATCATCTTCAAACAACGGGGGTATATCTCTTTATCGCGACGCCGGGCCGCGGGACTCTGATGCGGCTCTGGGCTCTGGGAGAGATAATATGTCGTGTCTGGCTTGTGCTCTATTTAAAGTAAAAAGAGATAACGATAATACTTATTATAGATGTGTGATAATGCCCCACCGCCCACCACTCTTGTCTTTTAGTTAGCACGCAAGAACTGCGAATAATTATTAACTCAGCTCGAGTGGTGGCGCGTTCACGAAGTAGTCACGAAAGTGTCATTCGTTCAATTCCTCAGCAGTTATTATAACATAAACCACAGGAAACGGAACTAATCAACTATTAAACCGTTCGGATTTGTTCACTGGCTGTAATTTCAATTTTGTCATGATTTATTACATTTCTTATTTCCTCCACAACGGTGCTTGTATTTAAACACTCCATGCAATTTCTTGCCTCCAGGCATTTTTTTCCAATACATATACAGGATGATTCAAAAGTGTCGGATCATTTTAAACGTGCGTAATTAGAGAGTGTAGTAGAGTGCTGGAAAGTTGGTGAAAAACTCTATGTCCTTTAATTTTGATGTTATGGAGGGACAAAAGTTGGTCCTTCAATCGCTTCTATTTCCGTCGTTTCAAAAAATGTTGGTAAAGTTCTCATGGAAAAATAATGAGCACAAAAAAATCAACCCCTGAATCTGTGATGGATTTCTGTTTCGAATACAGGGTGAATATCATGAATCCTGGAAATGATTTTTTTTCTAGAAGTGCCTGCAAACAGTCACAGTGGTCCCATAACCTGTGTAGAGCACAATAAAACCAATTCATTTTCATCAATTCATTTCATTTAAATGGAATTTTTCAGCCTATGGTTTTTTAGGAAAACTGAAATTTTGTAGTTTGACTCACCCTGTATAAAAAATTTCAGAAGTTGATCTTTTGTATCCATTATTTTTCCATGAACAGTTCACAAATCTTTTGAAACAACAAAAATAGACGCAATCGAAGCACTAGCTTTTGTTTCTTCATAACTTCAAAATTAGAAGACAGATTTTTTTTCAACTACTTTTCTGCACTCCACTAGACCTCCATATTACGCACCTTCAAGGTCGTCCGACACGTTTGAATTACCCTGTAGAGTAATTCGTTGTTCTTTGGGTCATTTTGAGGACTGTGTATGTGTAACCCAGTGGAACAAAGCTATGCGCTTAGCGGCAAAGCAACAGAGACCAGAGTGATACCGTATGATCAAAAACTTTCCTCCTCTAGGCAGGCTGTGGTCTAGTCATTGGCAGGCAAACGATGCTGATTTTGGCCAGGCCACAGCCTGCCTAGAGGAGGAGAGTTTTTGATCATACCGTATTTTGACCCATGTTTGCAGTTGGCGCCTTTGTCAAGCAGCTGTTAATACAACTAACAATATAGAAAAAAAAATAGCAACATCAAGACATAACTACTTGCGTAGAATAAGGAACGTCCTAATTTGAGTAATTTGTCCTTGTGATAAAATGCTGTTGAATTTGGTGTTGGCAATTCAACACTTCTTGTAGTGTACCTTGTCAACAAATGCTGTCATGATTATTACGAGACCAGAATGAGCTAAAGGAGAAACAAGCTGACCGGAAACAACTTGAGCTAAGTCAGTTTCTCATATTTCCGCATAAGAAAAAAAATATCTCAAATCAAGAAAAAATACACGTTTGCCGAAGAAACTATCTGTTTTTAATCATGAAGAATAGCACTGGCGTGGTAGCAGATGCTATCAAGGGTTTCAATAAAGTCATATGGTTCCATTGTGGTAGGTTAGACAGCGATGGACAGTGGATTGATAAAAAGTGGTTCCTTTTGAGGTCCTTCGGCACCATTTTTCCATATCGGCGGCCTCAGGCTACCCGATACGAAAAAGTTTCATAGCCCAATTTCATGCTAGTGTTGTGGGGAATACAAAAAAGTATAATACGTCAAGTAGCCAGGGTGGAAACCAAAATCATGATTTCTGGATCGTGGCTCATCGACTATATATAGTTCCTGTGATGTGTTCTGCAAATTTCAGCATCAAGTTATCTTCCCAAATCATAATAAGAAGGTCGTGATTTAAATTAAAAATGTGACAGATTAACAAGTAGTATCTTTATTTGTGGACTTGCCACTGTGCATGAGGCCATGATGGTTTTGAGTTTTCATTTACATAACCTATCATTCTCACGTGGGCCTCCCATCTCCTAGAAACTACCCCCTAGAGCTCTCTATGTTACGAGCAATCTCATTTCGCACTCATTTCACAGGTAAAGCTGCGTAGGGGACGAGGGTGAAAATTTGAATTCTGCCCTTATCTTTCAATTAGAAAGTCAGTTCCAGACTCGAGCTAATCTCACTTCTTCACTGTTCACTTCTTCATCTATTGATTGCATAACGGGATAACATCAGAGATCATCAACAAATCTGTTACTGTAATTATGTAATTTGCGAGATTTTGGATTCCTTTTATACTTGGAATAGAGTCAAACAGTCCTTGCCGGCTGTCCTTGCCTGTTTATGTGAAAATCTATTCGATGGGAAAGCCGGGAGGATTAAAAACACCTTTCCTGCTGGCCATTGTGTTCCTGTTGTGCAAATCGATTCGGTCGCCATTCAAGACGCAGGTGGAAGTATCCCGTATACATTAGCACATTAATGCAACGTGAGTAGATAAAGCTATACCGTATAGCCAGCAGCAGGGACCGAAGCGGACTTATCTCGCCTATTATCAGTTTACCGGGAGATGGTGCCCCGGAAGGATATCATTATCAGCTATACAAACCACTGTATTCAAATCGACTCGACATCGGGCAGATATAGGTCCTTATTATTACCTAGGAGAGGAGTATGGGATTTATTCGCGTTGTAGCCCTCATCATACAGTTTCCGTGTACATTTTTAGGACCTCGACTTCACAGCGCCGGGGCGTACGAAATTTGGCTCGTGCTCATATTTCACTTACCGGGCGAAGACAGGGGTTTTAATAGCTTTTCAGCTAACGATCCACATGCAAATTTAAGCAACATTTCGGGAAACCTTAGTAGTCCCAAACTTGCCACTTCGTTTAATAAACCAAGAGATTCTCACTCTTGCGTGGCCTCTTCCTCCGACAGATTTTATGTCTGGCAGGGAGGGAAGATTGGAGAAGATATATCTTCATCGGTTCTGCAGTAAAATTAGCACTTGCGGTATTTCTCCGCCGTACGCATAAAACTTCCGGTATTATGGATCCGCTGAATATGCCACACCTTGATAAACATTGCATTTTAGTGCTTGAAATTTATACCTTTGGTGGAATATTGTGCTGATGTCGTATATCGTGACGTTATTTTAAATTCAACATATCAAATGCAAATGGAAATACAATCGTTGTTTCAAATTTTATCGTAAAAGTGAAACCCGTGCGCATCGAAAAATATTGCAGGATGCATTTTACGGCAGTTTGTAAAAAAAAAGAAAACAAATAACTCTGCTGTTTTATTAGAGTCATATAACAGTCATATCTGCAGCATGAATAATACAGATGGTGGTTTTTTATTGTCATGAGTACCTAGATGTCGTTGCTCTGAGATTTTATATTTCATCAGACTTTGGAATTCAGCCATTGCCCTTTGGTGCCACTTTGGTTATCTATCTGTTTTTTTTTGTCTGTTTAGGTACAGCTTTAAAACATTTTTTGGTATTTAGTTCAGGGGCATTTGATCTGTTACTATCCTAGCCCCACCAACATGGTGAAAGTATTGTGATCGTGCATGCAGAACAAATTCGGATGACGATCTGTTTTGAGGTCCCCAAAGACGACTTAGACCATTTCCAGAGTAAGGTCTGTCTGTCAGTATGCCTGTAATCTGCTATGATAACATTGATAACGATCGAATTATTGATTCGATTGACTTGAAATTCGGTATACCTAAAGAAATGTGCTGATTAGTTTTTGGTTGTCATTTGACAAACGGAAGTGTGACTGGTCACCATTTGTCCCTCCATAGCTTGTAAAAAATGAGTCGGAGAATGTTCTTATCATTTTTGTTAACTTTTATGAAGGATCCAGATCCAGGCTCCAGGTTCCATGTTCTTTAGTGTGTAAGAACTGTTGAAATGCTACTTTTGAGACTGCTGTAGAATTGTCAACATTGTCATTTGGTATAGGTATGAAAGCAGTCGAAGCTGTTCAATATTGAAGAATGCATTCTTTCCTTGGAAAAGCGTATCAGCCCCTTGATTAGGTGGCGCACGCGAATACTTTATTACCTGTATAAAACAATTTCACCGACACAGACAGATCTCTGTAACTGTCAAGACATTTTTTCTACTTTATTGGAATAATATGAGTATCAACAGCAGATTGGCTTGAAACCGTTCAAAACGAATTCTCCGGCAAAGAGATTTTGTCAACTGGGAAATTGCCAAGGGTGCAGACAATCCACAATGTCGTCTCTCCAGTTGTGTGAATAAGGTCAGATATTCAGCTACCTACGAGTAGTAGACACCTGTGCCATTTGCAGATAAAGCTCGACACTGGAGACGCTGTGGATATTAATTTGATTTGTAAGTATTCCGGTGTTCTGGCGAAAACTTTGAAAAGAAGATGGCAAACTTCTTAATATCTCAAAAATCTTTATTTGTTTGTATTACAAAAAAAGCCTTTGGCGGATCATTGAAACTAATAAAAATCGAGCTGGCTATATGTGTGTCTTAATCCATCCATATCCGTCCGTCTTTGTCGGATTGGAGTCCAGATTAAAAAGTTGCATGGCCGCTCAATATTGTTGGTCGAGGAGAAAATAAATTAACGTGATGGACGATCGCTCACCTGTGAAATGTTGATACCTAGATCGGACAGAAGGAGTATCAAAAAGAATTCTAATGCCCTCTTCGTGGCCACCTTTTATTGTTTTGAGCACGAAAATCGTGTCTATAGGCTACCGGGCATGGGAATTACTCCACTTAGCACGGCGCGGCATGTTGCACTAACATTTTAGCTTTATTACGGCTAATGACTTTTAATTGGAGAATGTGGAAAAAATAGAACTGCGAATGGAAAATGGTAGGAAAGTTCTGGAAGATTAAAAGCCCGTTGCTTTAATGAATACTTTCATAGTTCTTGCACATGAGTATTTCTGTGCGGTTTTTCAATGGTTTATTAGAGAAATTTTTTACAGTAAGACAGTTGGAACAGTATAGGTAGGGGAGAGCAGGTGAATATCGACCACTTAAGGCAACAAATTCAAAACCAGTCGCCATGTGCACTGTCAAGGCTGTACGTTTTGTACCATATTCCCCAACCATTCAACTACCCAAAACCTTGAATAGTCACTCACTAAGTAGAAACATTTTTGTGAAAAAAATTCGAAAGCAAAGTGAAAATTTCAGCGGGTAATATCGACCAGTGGGGTAAAATCGACCACCAGGTCGGATAATATCGATCGCACGTTTTCTTAGCCATTTTGTAGTCTGCATGCTTAGCAAAAGCGCAAAAATACAAGTCGAAACATATCTTTTCGAAAAAAAATCTAGTTTTTGATTTTGATTTTGCCCCCCTTTTCCTAACATTTACCAAGAACGATTCGCATGATAGGAACCTAAAAGATTAACAGATAAAATTGAAAATAATTCTTAGGTTAGTGCTCTCAGGAACCTCATCAGGTCATTTTCGCACCACACGAGGCGCGATTCATTTTTTGCCGATATTTAACGTAAGGCATCTGAAATGATGTATAAAACTCCATTTGTACAATATCGATCAACCCGGACGATATTGACCGACAACAAAAGCAAAAAACAATTCTTTGACGATGAAGAACCAGGTTAGATTATGGAACTAGGCTAACTACACAAAGTTACTATCAATGATCCTTGGTACATTGCACCAGGAGACCTGAGTCTAACTATAATGAAAAGTCTGCAATACGTTATCATGAACACTCCTGAACTTAAATCATATCGGCTGAAAACAATAATTCGTTTCTGTCACACGCATAAAAAGGTAATCTTGAGTTAAGACAAAGCGTTTAATGTCAAGTATATGTTAAGTTTGTATATACGCAAAGAGATGATATTCTCACTCCAAGAGTTTTAGTTTCTCCAAAAGAAGACTGTCATAGTATCAGCTGAAAGCTGTAGCACGTTGAATTTGAATATAATACTTATCAAACGGAGTATTTCCAGTGTTTCACAAAAAGTATACGATAGTCTTGCAATTAGATTAAATAAGTCTTGCAACAATACAGCAAGTAATTTTGTTATGAGAACAATCGGCTTGACTACCGCATATTAGCTTTTTGGTAGAAGAAAATTATTCTTGAGATAAAATTATAACTAAATTGGACTAATACTGCTCCTGGTTAAAGCAAATATAATGAATGTTTACAGGAAGAGTTCGTTGCTTTCATATGGATAAATTCATGTTTTCAGTTCAACTATAGGATTATCTTATATCGAAAATATTCGAATCTTGATTTTGTTTATCAAGAGCATACAGGATGTCCCAGTACTCGCGCCCCAGAGTCAAAGGCAGTTTAGGGAAATGCTTCACATGTGTCAGAAAAATGTTAAAAATGGGTGTTTTTTTATATGGGGCGTCAAAGGGGTCACTTTGCCCCTTCCAATTTTTATTATCTGAAGAACTTCCAGTGAATTTTTGTCTTTCTGAAAACAATTGCAAAAAGTTCCAGACGTCCCCAATGCGATGTAAGACAGGAAGTAAAATGATTCGTTTCCATAGAATTCTTTTACAGATCATTTTTAATCATAAAAATCTGCATTTTTAGAATTTTCGAGTCGCTGGCGGGCGCCGCTCTGTACAGTAAGTAAATAAATTTGTTGCACACACACTGAAAAGCTCAATAATTTTGGAATCTCATCAGATAATAAAATAAGAGGGGGCAAAGTCCCACCCTTCGACGCCCCATATCTCCAAAAATGAAAATCCAATTTATTTAAACATTTTTCTGACACATTTGTAGCAATTCCCTTAACTGGCTTTGACTCTGAGGCACGAGTCCTGGGACACCCTGTATACCTAAACAAGCTTATGGATAAAGGCTGAAATTACAACAATTAAGTATAATATATTAAAAAAATGTATTTCGCAGAAGTTCAAATACAAACATCGATAGAAATCCAAATCCAGATGGGTATACATTTCAAACAAAAACGAATTCTTTGTATTCTTTCTTCTTATTCTTCTTCTTCTTTCTTCCTATTCAAAAACAAAAAGGCGTCATTTTATTGTCGCGCCGGGTGCCGCAGCACCCAACCGGCATCGGCACTGCCACATCACTATGTGTACAACTTACGTGAATTCAACTGAAATTTGCACGAAAAGAGAATCTCCCATAATTATTTAGGTATACATACACAAAATTTTATATAGTAATGATGGGAAAACACTGATCATCTTAAGCTCCTTTATCAAATGATACCATGTGATCCACAAAATTCGGAGTTGGGGTTGGCTTTGGAAACAAAATATTGATGGATTGGAGCCATGGATAGACTGAATTGGCTGAATGGCCGAATTTCTAGAATTCAAAGCCACCTCCGATGACGAATTTTGTGGATCGCACGGTTTGTACAAGTGAGTAAAGGAACTTACCTCTGAATTCTTCGATAAGTTCTGGATTGCAACCCCAAAGTTGGAGATACGGGTCCATGTTGCACACGCGGTAGGTATAATTTTTTTTTTGCAGGAGCAAAAGTAGCTCACATTGGCGTGTTTATGCGCGTGCTAGTGTTGTTGCCGGAAGATGACGCCATACAATGAAACTTCGGGCGGATTGATAATATATATTCTTGATCCAAGAGTCTCAGTTTTCAGACCAAAAATATACAATCATTTCAAGAATAATTGAATATTTGGGGGAACTGATCATCGTCTTAGTTCAAGCATAATGGCATTTGAGTTCAGTAAGTTGAAATGTTGTTTCGAAAATTGCATTTTCAGATTGAAATCACAATATGTTCTAAACTGTGAAGTCCTCAATATTCTCAGTTGGAGATCTTGAAATGCTTGAGAAGAAATTTTCATTAGTTCTGAACAAGTTTACCTAAAAACTTGTTTCAAAAACAAAGTTTATTACACCTAAGATATTCGATAATATCAGTTCAAAAGAATAGTCTCATTTTGAGAATGTCTGACAAAACTATTACATTTTTCGAACAAATACTGGCTTCGTATTGAACTGAAAGAACTATTTCAATTTGAATGTATTGAATCATCAAGCCAAGTCAATGAATCAAGTAAATATGATACTATTGGATTGAAATTACGTTTTTATGCGTGCAGTCAAGCGCTTCAAATAAATGGCTGACCGACAGCTGTGCTGGAGTTCACTTGCAAAATGCTAGATGGCACCCTGTGTCATGATTCCAAAAAACTTACAGGGTGAGCCACAGTGGTGCGGTCGATATTAGACTGCAGGTCGATATTCGCCTCTCTTCCCCTACATGGTACATGTTGCTGTATTGTAATGGTACAGACCCTCCTACGCCAAATAAATGTGGAAGTAGAAACATGTTATGTAAGCGACTTGATTCATCTTCTCCCGCGTTGCCTGGCCGACCGCCTCACGGGCAAGGGCGCAATTTGAATCAAGGTCGCGAACATACATTTTGACTTGCATAACTTATTGCAATTCGCAATTGAAAAAATATATTTAAATTTTTCTTTATGTGAAGTCCGAAACATAACAATATGTTCGTTCCCATTCCTATGGCCGCGAAGTTCGAGTAGAAGAAACGATTCGATTAGACCCACCTATAGGTGAGAGTTCTAGAATGTTATCGTTGAGTAGTATTGATAAAAAGTCAGCATAAGCATTCACTTACATTCCAGAGAAGTTTCTAGGAAAAGTTTGCTTAGCAACTCCTCAAAAACCGAAGCAGATGCTTATGCTAACTTTTACCCCTTGTGGTTATATTACATTCAAAGCTCTTAAAAATTGCCCATCTTCCTAGCAACGTCGCCGACATCGTGATTATTACATACAACGCCCTTGACTATTAGAGCTATAAGGATAATAACCACTTACCATATCTCACTGTCAATGGAATCCAAATAAATTGGATGTAAACAGCAAAATCTGACGGCTGACGCATCGAACTTCTTTTTTGCAATTATCAGCAAAATGTTACTCGTGCTCAAAATTTTCCCAGATAATTTTGGCCAAATGTGCTCTCTCGGGCTGCCCTCAAATCAAATCAAAAATACTTTATTACGCCATTAAAATACAACCGTATCACGGGCTTCGTCAACAACAAAGAAATAACTATAAGTTTGTTTAAAGCACAAGTTTATTGTAAAATTACAATAACTGCACAAAATTCACATGCAAGTGCATGAAATTAACTCTCACAACTATCAAGATGGCACATCATTCAGAAATTCATTCAGACTTTAATAACATTTTTCGATTCAAAAAAATTTCACTCCAGTTTTGAACACTTTATCTATTCGCCCTCCTCCTACGTAGTCGGGCATTTATCGTTACAACCAGCATTCGCGATCGCTTGGTATTCATCGTGAAAATCTGAGCACTTCTGATATTACTGTTTACAATTACACACCGTCAGTTGCAGTAGTAACTATCGAGAGATTTCGAGCATTTGTTGAAAGTTCAATGCCTTCTTAGTTGTCGCTGATTGGTGATTATTTTGCCAATATGTCAATTATTCAAGAAAAATATGCCAAAATATCAAAGATAGACAGTTTCATTCATAAAATGTTGATAGTGAACGCCAGATCTGGAACAAGAAAATTCATGTATAGTGGAACAATCAATCAATATTCAAGGTTCTAAAGCATGAAACGTTCTCCAACTTGATTTCAAAAACCCTGTAGGTATTGGGGGCTACTTTTTTCATAAATTTCCAATTTTCGCAACATAATTTTATGTTTTAGACCCCTTTTTATGATATAGCGGCGTATGGAGCTATTTTAAATGAATTTCGAATTTTTCCGATCAGGTCCAGCTTTTGCAACACTTACTAGTCGTGGTACAGCACCAGCACCTACCATCCTGATGCTGGATTGCTTTCGATGTTTCAGTCTATCTAACAGACGTCATTATCTCAAGTTTACCGTTCACCGACAAAGAACTTTGTTCAAGTTTATAGGTACATACCATAGCGCATTCCTTGATGAGACGCTTTTCACATTTCTGCCACCAGTGCGTCGGCAAACAAAGAGGTCAAAAAGCCGCAAGGAAAAAGCAGCGCGCGACCTATACAGAGAAAGCACGTAATTAAATGTAATCATTACCCAACTTGGCGTCGTCGCTTAAATTAATTTAAAAACTTTAGTTGGAATTGTAAGCATAGCTGTGCGTTATTAGCGAGCACGTGTATGAGAGGACTGTTGTGATTTCAGGTTGCGCATTCCTGACGTACTTCAGCCCGGAGAGTGCCCTCAACGCCCAGAACGCTCTGCATGAGAAACACACGTTGCCAGGGGTAAGTTCTCCATGCTCATTACCCACCTGCTTTCCTTGCCCCTGACCGCCTCCCGCATATCCTCTGCGACCCCGCCATTGTGTTCACTTTTTACCCGGTTCCGTCGACTTCGTGCGCACGGCTGGCTGGCTGGGCCAAACGGGATGCGGGGGCCAACTCCAACTACACTATTCCCTGTCCAGGGAGAGGGCGGCCGGAACCCCAAATGCGCTCGCTGCTGCCTGCCTGCCTGCCTGCCTGCCTGCTTGCCATCCTCCTGTAGTTTCAAGAGCTCTAAATTATTTTACTACGAAGTAGGAATGGGGTCAATTCACCTTTTCAGCAACTAGAGAAAACGAGAACAGCAGGTAGAGTCGCGGAGACGATGATGGGGTTCCGAAGAAAATATATATTTGGAGTCATTGTTCGCTCTCACGTAAAACCCATTCGAGTGTATACATAATATTATGATAGACATTTTTCGTTCTAGACTTTTTTCTCACCTTTGCCTCGAAAGATATCAGTGCAAGAGCAGGACGGAATTGTCAATATACAAATACATATTGCATATACTTGAATATATAAAAATATGTATTGTAAATAACTCCACCGTTCTCTTTTCTTTTTCAGTAGAAGTTAACGTAGCATGATTGCCTGATCCAGAGTGTCCTGGATAAGGTCGAGTAGCGTCTTAGTGACGTTCGACGTCAAAGACCATTCTCTCTCTCTCTCTCTCTATCTCTCTCTCATTCTCTTTTCTCTCTCTCTCTCTCTCTCTCTCTCTCACACACACACACACACACACACACACTTTCTCTCTCTCAATAGGATGTCCGGCTTATAAGAGAAATATAGCTCTATCTCTCTCATTAGGCCGTCAGGGTAGTCGGTGGCGACTCTCTCCTATCAGTACCCGTCAACTTGGTATAGTTGTGGAAATAAAACAAAGGTGGCGAAAATGTCAACTCAGTGAGAGATGTGTGAAAACTGCAAAGAACAAAGTTGTAGGGAATTCTATAATCTACAGGAAAGTCCACGGGGCCATAATTATGTCTAACTTCTTCAGTTGACCCGTCAATCGCGGTCAAAGTTGCGCGACGAAATTTATGAAAATCCGTCACCATGAGTTCAGAAAGTGATCGTTTTAGCATGGAACGAGGCATGGAATGACTCATTAGGTGATCAATTTTGGATTTATCATTTACCAATGTCACATTCCGCCTAGAAACCTGATCGAGAGAAGCAACATTTCAATTTGTATGTATCCTTTTATCAGGTCGAAAGTCACTTTTCTTTGTAAAGATTAGGTACTTTAAGCAGTGACTCAAAGTAAGTTATTCATTTCATTAGAACCATGGTCAGAAAACGGACTTACCTACATGACACAAGATAACCAACATAAGAAACGCTTGTGCTTGAGAGATCGCCCAGAAAATGTCGCTTCCTCATCAGCTTCCTTTTGTTCTATTTTCCATCTTCTTTAATTCCCTTGTGTGAGTTAGAACTTGAATACCTCTACTTCTTTGGACTCTCAAATAAAATTGGCCCGCCCTGACTATCTTCCCTTTGCCTGGTCTTA
Source organism: Anaspis maculata (assembly GCA_949128115.1). NCBI lineage: Eukaryota > Metazoa > Arthropoda > Insecta > Coleoptera > Scraptiidae > Anaspis > Anaspis maculata. Next base: position 66,225,166 of record OX421962.1, on the reverse strand, counting down.
TGCCTATGCTAAAGCCCTTCTATTTTATGAGGCACTTGTACATGCGTTTCTTTTGTTACGCGTTCGGAGCACAACGGCGTACTAGAAATTTGTCTCCTGCTCGGTTTAAGGACTCCCCCGGACCATCACCACCCTCTTTCATTCCCATCCACCACCGTCTTTATTGCCATTAGGCGCACGGCGCGGTGTGTCTAATGTTTGCCTGCAGAATTGAAATCGACGAATCAGCTAGCAGGGACCTTCGAAATATGAAAACTAATCCATTGTTATAATATGCTTCGCAAAACCTTGCTTCTTGGTTTTTTCTTGTTCAAATCACGTTTTGTCGTTAATGTGGCATAGATCTAGAAATCCTTTTCTATGAAACCGGCATAGAATTAAGCACATTCTGACAAAGCTCCTGGGGCGAAAAGGTTACCATTATTACGAAGAGAAGTACGTGCAGTAGATAGGAATGGTTTGCACCGTGTAACGTCTCGTTATTAAATTATTTCCTGATTTGGACTCAGTCAGTCATAATGTTATATGTTGTTCCCATATTTTCAGTTCATTTCCATTTTATAGCATTGTTAGCTTACGTCGCGTTTTTCAAAACTCCAAAAAATATGTTCCACATCTGAAATATTGATGAAATTCAACGTGCCAAAAACAGTCATGACATGACTAGCGTTTCAAAAAGTGCCCCCTGCCTGGCCCCACACCAAATTTTTGGGTTGTTTTTTAATTCAAGCTATCCGGAACGGTTGTAGGAAAAACCGTGCTCAATGCCAACCACCAATTCATTGGAAGTTGACATCTTGTGAGAGAATAGGGCAAATCTGTTACATTCCATATAAAAATTCATATCTTCTGTGTAAGTCCTCCAATCTCGGTAATTCCGAAAGGTTTCAAGACAAGGCATCATTATCACACCTCATGATATGTTTACATTAGAATTTTAAAAACATTTTTTGCAAATGAGGCGGTGGTTCGATGAAGTCGTCACAATTTTTTACGTTTTTACATATCACCATATTCACAACTACAGGATCTGTTGAGGATAGACTGGGCTAGTGAACGCAACAAACAGAATAGACATCGCTTTTGGCACTCGAAAGTTATTGGTCGTCAAACTCAAGCAATTTTTTTGGTGGCGCCAACTTCATTGTGGAGCAGTTTATATCAACATAAAAACTTGCTGGTTTTCCACTGTTGGAATATAAGCCCATTGGATGGACTTGGATGTCAATTTTCAGACGGGCAACGTCAATTTGGCCATTTTGCTGTTCTTCCCGCCGAGTACCTATCGTGCATTTCAAATCAGTTCTTCTGCGTGTAGTGAAATTGTGATAGAGTGATAAACTGATAGGTAATCAGATCGAATAAATTAGTGATTAATTATAGCTATAGTCTGTGCACCGATAGAACGGACTTTTTCGAATTTCAGTGAGGTAACCTATAGCAAACAAAAGCACCAAAGACTGTAAACAACATAGGCGCGTTTGGAACTAATTTAAATTTCGCGGGTAACACTCGGGACTACTTTTCAAGCGGAGGAATCTGGTGGTCCTTTCTATCAGTGTATAGAGTATAGTAGTTAGTAGATCGTGAGTGGATTCAGCCATGGTCGTTAATCATCGTCCTCACTCGCACTCGCGGTCGACAATTTTGAAAATCTAGGGTCCCTAGTTAACCCCGCCAGTTTCACCGCGCATGACAATTCACATTTTTCCAAGTCAGCGAGAAAGGTGAATTAGTAGAAGCAGTAGAAGTCACTCTTCGTATACCTTCAATTTGCAAATTCAGATAATTTGGCATTCGACCTCTTTGAAGAGAAATGTATGGGCGATGCCACTGGATTTCCATATTTTCCAGAAAAAAAAAATCAAATTTGGCAAAAATTTTAAAAATTTTGGAAAATAATTAGTGTTGTTCATCCTTCCAAGGGAGTCGCATGCCAAATTTAAATTTTCTATTATTAAAATGAAGGAAAGAAAAATGATTGTACTAATCCACTTTTTCAGTTGCATCAGAAACTCCGTAAGTAGCGAGATTAAAATCGAGTTTCCTTTGTAAATCGCGGCCCTACTAAATAACGTTAAAGGGGGACTGTGGGTGAAATTTTGTGTCAATTTTAAAATTTATATAGCTGCGGGATGGCTTCAGTTGATTTTTAGTCAAAATCGCATCGAAAAATTCCAAGTCGTTACGAAGTTATCGTAAATTTTGTGGGCTGATTATGACGTCATACTGCGGAATACTTTCCGTCATACACCGGAAAGGACAGGTCGGCAGGCCAAGGCACCAGGCCAACAATTACTAGACCTTTATAAAATGAAACATGTTTATCAAACAGTAGACGCAGGTCATTTGACTTTAATTTCAAAGTAGGGTGAACCAAATTTCAGTAGACATTTTTAAAAACATAATTAAATTGCGACTTCGCGATTTTGCCATGTTGCCGCTTTATTTCATTGACAGATAGAGTCGCACTTTGATTATGTTTTTGAAAATGTCTACTGAAATTTGGTTCACCGTACTTTGAAATTAAAGTCAAATGACCTGCGTCTACCGTTTGGTAAACTTGTTCCATTTTATAAATAAAAGGTCTAGTAATTGTTGGCGTGGTGCCTTGACCTGCCGACCTGTCCTTTCCGGTGCGCAGTATGACGTGATAATCAGCCCACAAAATTTACGATAACTTCGTAACGGCTTGGAATTTTTCGATGCGATTTTGACTAAAAATCAACTAAAGCCATCCCGCAGCTATATAAATTTTAAAATTGACAGAAAATTTCACCCACAGTTCCCTTTTAATAAACCGATGTCCCGTTTTGAGTCAAAAAATAAATGGTCACGTTAATATACCTAAATATTCTCTACACATGCAGTGGTTGATCTTTCTACGCATTATTCTGTTATCAAGAGCATTTAATAATAGAATAGGTATTATCGCCTGGAACACAATAGTATCACGGCGACCAAACAAATATCCGAGTTGAATATAACACTGCAGCATAAAAACAGTGAATTAACGACATCAAGAAATATTGGGTGAATATACGTGCACGGAAGGGATATAAAAAATTGTAATTGTTCATAAAATAACGAGTGAATTTCAAATGAATTTTCATCATTTTAATTACCTACTATTATTCTTTGCGTTTTTAGGGAGCCGTATTTCACGTGGTAAACCTTAACGACGTATCGTTAGGTATTTAAGAGTTAGGACTGAACCCATTATTGTATTTAAGCATTATTGTACTTCCGGATGCAAAATAGTTAATTAAAGTTGGTCAGATACCTAGTAAGGTGCACTGAAGTAAAAAAGTCACATTCGAGAAACAACTGGTTATGGGAACGCGTGGCGTACGTACCCACTTACCTAGTCGGTGTTGATCGGCCCCAAGAGAAATTTTGAGTTGAGGTTGAGCCAAAACAACGTGGTCTTGGATGGCCAAATTTGTGGAGTATGGGAGGCACTGTGCAGATTCTCTTCGACAACACTTGATACAAACCTTCCGCCCTCTGTCAAGTTTCTCTGGAGAGATAGTGTTCGTTCTTATCTCACAAAGTATCATGGCGTGGGGGCTGCATACACTGAAAACTAAAAGTGATAAAGGTTCTATACCTACATGAAATAATAGATAAATACGACGTTCACAGCACTGACATACCTATCTTGCCCTGGTTTCTGCATTTTGCACCGTCCGGTCCGTTGGTTCTAGTTATGAAGTTGTGATGAACTTATCATGAAGTAATTTATTGCGAGCTAATGAGTTTGGCACACGTGTGTGCATGTTCAGCGTAAACTGGTGCGGTTATTGCTTGATTTACGTCCAACCTGTCGAACTTAATGCACGGAATTTTAATGTTGGCACTACGGACGGACGGGGGTCATTAAAAAATGATGCGCGCCAACTGAAATGATTTCCAAAATAAACACGCATGTGCACCTGATCGCACACCGGGTAAGAAATTCAATTACTTTTATATAGGCATAAATCAAATTTACAGCTCTCTAATAGCACTAGTGCCACTATTGCCTCCCAGCAGTAGTAGCAGGCGGACTAGCAGCAGACCACAACCGATATAACTCGGGAGTAATGTACACCCGGAAGTCGTGTTTAAAATACTATACTAGCAAATTCAATTTGAACTGGGACCGTAACCACAAAACAGATCTTCGATAAAACAGGAAACAGAACCGATCGCGATTGGCACACATTGATTCTATTTCTTTTGGCTTTGGGAAGTTATTCCCGCCACGCTGTGCTGCTGCACGCCGGGCCCACACCACCGTCATGGCACCAGAAGGTGAAGTCACTGAAAATGCAATATTTCAGCATTGACACCTTAACTTGAGTCGATAGTTATTTTTTTCGCGATAGTGAGAATATAAATTTCGGTTTATGTGCTCCAGGCTTCCGGTCGTAATATTTTTTATGTTTTCCTTTTGATCCCCCATCCAGTGGCAATTTATTGGATTAATTTTGTTGTGTGTGTGTCGATCGGAGTGAGTGTGAAAAACAATAATTCTTAGAGGTCTCGCCCTGGACCCATCCCGGTGGTGTTGGTAGCTGCCTCTGTGATCAATACAAAATTTGTCGTGTTTTATGGTGTGAAAATTTTGGGAACAATTTCATTAATGAACGTATACGGCATGACAGCCGGGAAAAAGTCCTGGGTGTGGTATGGTCATAATTTGATTGTTGTTGTATGGCAGTGTGAAATATTCAGGTGATGCTTTCGACGTAATTGTTAAACGCCGTTGACAGTGGCGTACATTCAAGTTAGGACCCTATTTTGTTCTCATGTCATCATACTGCGAAATGTATACATACATGTCCAATTATTTGAACATCAAGCATCAAGGAAGCCGTTCATACAATGCAATGGGAAGGGCGCTTGACACTACTTTTGTGGCTAGAACCAGAAGGCGCTTCTGTGCTTTCATTGTTTGAATTTTCATAGAACTCTGCTTACTCTAGTAAGTCAACCTTCTCTTCCCGGTTAGGCTCTTGATCCGCAACCAGAAAGTTACCAAACCAAACAAGTTTTTTTAATGTAAACAAAAAATTTAAAAATTATTTCACTTTTGAAAGTGACCAAGTGCGCTATTACTATTGGCTCAAGTATCAAAGCGAATTTGAACCTATCGTCGACTTCCGGCTGAAATCCAACCGGCGATCAGCCGGACAACATTTAGACTGAACCTATACTATCACGTGTAAACAATAGGCCGCAAATGCCGGTCTCTTATTGGCTGTTGCTGATTGTGGGTATACTTTGTATTCACATTGCTTATCGCAACTAGACTTTGTCTCTCGTTAATACAAGCACGCGCTGCTGCCAAAATAAGGTGACATGTGCGACGTAGTTGCTCATCGCACATGTTTTGTCTAACAAGAAGTCTAAATAAACAGGGCTCACAGACCACTGCAACATCGAAAGAGACCACAGACACGTGTTTTGCCCCTGTTGGGAACTCGTCAGTGCGAAGGTTTCTAGGGGCTCATTTCATAGAGATACTTCGCAACTTTTCACTTTGCATTTGGCAAAATTGAGAGGAGTTGCTAAGAAAATGCTGCCTAACATTCCCTCGAATTTTTGCTAAGTGCAAAACAGTTTCATGGAATAAGCCACGTGAGACGGTCTGATAAAAAATTCCTTAAGTACACAGTATTAGTATTGCATTCGAATATACGTGATAGGTTTTGCCTAGGGTTTTGCCTGAATGCAACCGGGCATTACAATGGTGCGGGTCTCGGATCCATTCCTCCAAAATAAATGTAAGTGTCTGTCCACAACATGTTTTTTTCTCACTCTGAGGCTTACTTTGCGCCACTTTTTTTTGGATTTTGACAGACTTACCTGACCTGTTTGGGTTAGGCAATAGCTACTGTACATTTCCGGTTGGCACGCATTTAAACGGCTATCAAATTTTTAATTCAACAGTGATTTAAACGGTTTTTCTTCATTCTTTTCTTTTTAATAACAATAATATTTATTATTATAATGACGATGGTAATAATAATAAATGCATTGGTTCAATTTTGTCCTGTACCTGAGCTGTAAGGTTTTTCTGTTTGTGAAGGTCTTTGGCTGACGGGAAGCTCCAAAATTCATTATAAAAGTTCGAAATGTTAGGTTTCGACAGGAATCCTAACGTGAAAATTTCAAGTTGCTCTAGTCACATCACGTATTTGTTGTTTTAAAAAAAGGTTTTTATTGGACAATTGTTTCGAGGAAGACCCTCACTGTCAGAAAACTATTAAAACTAGGTATTCAAAAAGCTGTGTGACTGGAACAACTTTGAATTTATACTCACAAAGCCACAGATGGACCATATCTACATTAATCCTAACGTAAACCAATTTTTTTATTTCTCGCTAGTGGACTATGAGGCTGCGCCGCCCCAACAACAAGGGTAAACTGTGGGCTAGGATTCGGATGAATCAAACAAGGCACAAGCACACATCTCAGGATTCTCAGGAAGACGTTACACATAACTTTATACACGACTCCCATGCCGCCGCCGGCTGTCACTTCTGACAATTCATTCTGAGCCTGCCAACTCTAAATGGCTCACTGCCATTGGCTACCCCTAACAGATGAAATTTTAATAGTCTGTTTTGAAGTTGTGGAGCTGTTTTGCTTTAAGATGGGGTTTTTCTATCTTTGATCACCTCCTAGAAGCGTCTGCACAAAATTAAAATTGAGGCATCGGTTCATACGACAACGTCTATACAGGGTGGAAACTTTAACCTGTTTAAATTGAGTAATTCAATAACCACAAACATTTCACTAGAAACCTTGGACAGGTCGATTTTTAAATTCAAAATGCCACATTTTGATACCAATTCACCCTTTCCGTTATTGAAGAAGTCGAAGTTGTCATGCGCAAATACCAAGTTTGGTTGTTTTGGTGGCGTGAGGTTGGCACTGGAAGCCCTGGCAGCGATGTCAATTTTCAGATGGACAACGTCAATTCGGCCATTTTGCTGTTCTTCCCGCCGAGTATGTACAGTTGACACGACCCAAATATGAAACTACGACTTTCTGTTGCTGTTTTTTTTCTCTGATTTGTGGTACTTTGAATCAGGCTTTGGCCAGTGACGAACTTACAGACCCTAAATTGTTCACACAAAATTCAAAATTTAGATCTGTATTCAAATCAACTTACAAGTTAGGTTACAAGTATTACATCTCAAGAACAAGAATATTCTAATTCATAATAAGACAACAATGAAATTTCCAAAAATGTAATTGTCTCAACGGAAACGCAAGGAATGAGGGCCCATAACCAAGGTGGACATAATCCATTTAGTGCCATTGTAGAAGCTCAAGAAGAAACATAGGGGAATTAGACTCACGGAATGCGATTTGGTCGGTAACTCAATAAAACGTCACGAATTTATTGTTTTCTTGTGAAAAAAAAATTCAAACTGATTTTGTAACCTCTGTTAGAGAATGGTTCTTTCAAGTGTGAAGAATGGAACGAACACGAACACATTTGCTACCAACATTTCCAAAAGACTCATAAGCATGTTTTGTGACACACCATGGCGATACTCAATGGTCGTTTTGTGAAGAAAGTTTTTGCATCATCAAAGGTTGGAGGGCTTCCATTCGTCTCATTAGAGATAGAGACTAAGTTTCAACTGCTGCGGGCTGCGGGTCAAATCACTCAAATTGGTATAAGGTTCGCACATGAAAAAATTCGATACCCTAACCCAAAATGCAGTACCGAAGTATTTTTAAATATGTACCGCTTGCACTACTCGGTATTTCGAAGAAAAAAATCAGGTAAAATATCAGAATGCAATCGTTCCTTAATGCTCACTTTATCATTAACAAAGACCGTTTTGAAAGTGGCATTTTTCAGTATTTCGACAGATTTCAGATCTCTTATGTCCTCGCTTATGTTACATTTTGGCACTCTTTATGTCATTTTTCAGCACTGTTACGCTTTCCAGGTCATTTTTTTGGCACTGTTACCTATGTCAACGCAAGTGTCAGGTCAACGTCAATTATTGTGACCACAGTCGAGAAATACGAATCGTGAACGCAAAAGAGTGGGAAAGAATGACAAAAGGATGCAGCTTCCAGAATTTCTCGGGGGACGTCGACATCGCTTCCTGAATGGGGTACTTGCCAATGGAATAGATTCAGCTGGAAATACTTTTGATTGCTAGTATAAGTGATAAGGGGACTCTACTGAAAATTTCACAAAAATCCTGTCGTTTTCTACAGAAAAAAACGAATTTGAAAAATCCTCCTAAAAGCTTCGCGGCAGGACAGGGATTTTGAGTGGGGTTGGTCTGACTGTGTGACAATGAAATAATCAAGAATGTCAGGGATGTCACTGTGACACTGTCATTTTGAACATGATATCGCAAAACCGGTTTCCTATCGAATTCTCTTACCATGAGCATTTAGACAATAAAGTCGAACAAGGTTTCGAAGAAACTTACTCCAGAAACCTCTTATAACACTGTCTCAGTCGAGATAATTTATGTCCAGGGGAAAATCTGGAGGATCACCAATAGCACAGAAATAAGAGGCTGAAAATGAACAGTGAGCTTTTATAGGTTCATCATTAGCATACAATTCCGGATAGGTAATACTTTAGAGCTACAAGAGATCCATGTGGGGAGGGCGCGATGGATCTCCAAATAAAATGTGGGGAGCAGGAACACTGATGTCCGAAATGAAGTCAAGAGTCAGCCAGGTCAGAGCACGGGTGACAAACATGCGAAAGGCTTTTAGGTGGACAGCACTGAAGACTAAAGAAAGAGACTAGTTAGGTTGAACAAGAAATGAATAAAACGAGTAGGTACTTACCGCGTAGATCAAAGCCTCGATCAAAACAGTCAAAGGCAAAAAAAGGGCACAGGAAGAAATTACGGTCGGCGGTTTGACGTTGTCAGTCAGACTCAGATCTTGTTGTTTGAAAACGGCACCTTGGCGACGTTATATCATTGCCAACCCAACGAGGAAAAAGAGTCCTTCTATGTTCTATATCTAATATATTTGTGACGTCACAAATATATTTTTAAAACACGCATTGCGGCCGCAATTTTGGGAATTTAGGAAAAAGAAAAAATACGGGTACATTATTTTTAACCATACTATCGATTACGCCAATAAAAAAAAAATAGGCAAGTACCCCATTGTCGGACATTTTGCAGCGAAATAAATTTTGAAGGCTGTCAAGACTGTCTTTTGTTTTTCCATGACAACTGGATATTAATTAACATTTGATATATAAAATACTAACCTCGGGTTCCACCAAACTTTTATCAGCGTGATAACTTTATCACTCTGATAGTAACTAAGCAACTCGATGGGTCCTAATAAGACTAGCTTTATTCGCAGAGCCGGATGTGCAGTAACGTTTCTCGCAGGGCATCTTTGTAACTAGCGCTATTGAAAAGAGGTCGTTGTAACTGGCGCATCTCAAATGAACGCAAGTGAACTGGCGCAACTTCTATTCGCGTACATAGAAGTTGCGCCAGTTCACTTGCGTTCATTTGAGATGCGCCAGTTACAACGACCTCTTTTCAATAGCGCTAGTTACAAAGATGCCCTGCGAGAAACGTTACTTCACATCCGGCTCTGCGAATAAAGCTAGTCTTATTAGGACCCATCGAACTGGCCATCCTATTGGCTGGTGCATAGCAACTATCAGCGTGATAGATTTAATCTGCTCTGAAAATTTTGGTGGAACCCGAGGTAAGGTAATTATAATTTGTTCGAGAATTTTCTCGATATTTTTGCTCATTTTTTAGAGTAAAAAGTGGCGATTGCACATAAAGCAGTGTATGCATCTCGCGCTAAAATGTCGCGCTTATACCGAAAAGCTCATACCGAAAAGATGCACTTTTAGCTCTCATTAGATAAACTACTATTTTGTATCTAGCGCCGAACGGGAAATTGAAATAGTTAAAAGGAACAAAACGCAGCCTTCTGGGCACTCGGTCTTGACTTTTCAGCAGGAAGGATCCGAAACGCGCCTGAACTGCCGGCAAGTGTTCTGGTGATTGCAACGTGACGATGCGACGCCGCGACGCTACAAGGAAGAATGGCCTGCTGCCTGCAGCATCAGGCGGCCAACAAACGAACATCAACGGCAGGAACCGTATGGCGTATGGCGGTACGCCACTGTTCGCCGCCTGTGTGTGAGCGCGAGGGGGCCAACTTTCAGCATATTTCAGGAGGTTGATGTATACTAACTATATTATACGCGCGCACACAGCGCTCACATGAAAATCGCGGCGTGGTGTGAAGTTGGGTTATGCTTTGCTTCAGGCGCGGTAACATAAACAAACATGTCCGCTTTAAACCGAAAAACTAACCGACTAGTCTAGTTCATGTGTGTTCCCCGTGCTTGCCTGCCTGTTTGAGGAAGTAAAGCTTCCTGAATTTAGTGTAGTGGGTGCGTTTTTTTGTTTTGGTAGATTCTTCAGTGCTTTGTGCGGTGTGTTAAGTGGTACGCTGGAACTTCGTCCTTGCACCACCACTAGGTACCAACTAACAACAGAATATGGATTACGCTCGGGATTACGACATGTTGGTTTTTCCTGAACTTTTGGCCTACTATGACACCACCAGTCTGGTAATAATGTGATTTACAGTGCTGATAATTATTGCAGACGAAAATGTTGTATGCCTAGCGATACGTGCATGGGGGAGCACACGTTGCGCTTTTGGATGGTTTCAGCGGTGCAGCCCCTGAAAACTCGTGGTCGGCCGCCTGATGGCTGCTGCGGTTTTTGCCCCGTTCATCAATTTTGTTGTTGCCGTTCCGATGCACATCATCATTATATTTTCTAATTAAATGCACCAGCCGCAATATTGAACTACCAATTTTAAGTTTGACGATGGCTGATCAAAGGGCGTGGAAATATGCATAGCAATAGCAAAGCGAATTCTTGCTGTGAATTCAGCTTATTTGGTTTGACCAATGTGTATGTAGCACCCACCTATGTACCTAATAAATGCGTAGAGATCATACTGCAAGGGTGCAGGCCAACTGGACTTCGCTATCTATCAGACTTCCGTTGTCTTCGACTTCAACATCTTCAGCTGAAGCTGAAGAACACTTGTAGTGGGAGCGGTACGCGAAAGCATACCGCATTTTGGAGTGCAGTAACGAGATTTTGCATGGGCGTACTTAATACCAAGATAAGCGATTTGAACCGCAGCACTTGATATTTTGTCTCTTAGGGGGCCATTGGGGACCCTCCAAATTTTTAAGATGCAAGAACTTTCACGAAATGATCATTGAGTCATGTATGTTATAAGTGAAGCTTACGGGTCTATTTAAAATGTTTCCATCAAATGTCGTCGTGTCCGATTTATTCTTCACATTTGAAAAAAAAGTTCTTCCGCAGAGGTCAAAAAAACTGTTTTTATTTTTTCTGCTGTGCAAGGAAACGATAAATTCATATGTTTTGTTGCGTCCCCAACTAAATCGCGTTCCGTAAGCCCAAATATGAAGACAATTTTCTCGCAATATGATTTTCCCCCAGATTTTCCCAAGAAGAGGTGACCTCTTCAGTACACCTTTTTAGACAGCATTTTTTTCAATGTTTCCACTGGATAAGACTGTTTATTTTCGCAGGTATGAGAAGCTTGAACTCTTTTCTTAGTAATTTTCATGCAACATGGCTTCAAAGCGCACAAGAGATAGTATGGGGGCATAGGTCGTGCCGTGTGCAGCTTCATGAAGATATGTAGAGTTATATCTTAATCGATTCCTGGGGGATCAAAGACCATGAAAAATTATGGTGGAATATTGGCATCTACTGCAGGCAAATATGGTAGAGGCGCCAAAATGGGCTTCATCTGGTAATAAGAAACTGGCTGTAGCTCGTTTGTTTTTCAACGGATTTCGACATCTGGAACGTCATTTTGTAGACAAAAAAATTCTCTTCTTATTTCATACCTAAATTCACAAACGTCATTTCGTGAAACTGTCAAAATTGTCTTCATAAGATATGCTAAATTCAGCTGGTTTTTGAAGGTTATCCGATATTTTTGAAACCTGGCAGTATCATAGATCTTGAGGTGCTCTTTCCGAATTTCTACTTTTCCACTTTGTATCTTTTCCGTTTCGGCCGCCATATTAAGGCCGCCATATTGAAAATATGGCGCCCAAAAAACAGTTTTTTGTCAATATCTTAAATTCAACTGACGATGACTCAACATTGAAACGTGTGTAGGCGGAAGAAAGCCCATTCAAATGTATACAATTTTTGACATCAGTCATTTATGTGCGATTTACGGTTGTTAGTGCTTTCAGAACTTCCGGAAGCATCAACTTTCGGCATTCAATCAGCACGTTAAATTGATACCACCGTCATGTAGTAAGCAAATTAACCATAAAGAGCTCTTGGCCATCAACTATAGATAATAAAGATTTAGAAAATCGATCATGGTGATGTTAATTGTGTAATTACAGGGTGAACTGTGGAAGCAAACTGACTTAAGAAAAAAATAAAGGTAATATAGCATTGGAAGGATATCAGATACATTCGAAACTCATTATTATGATGAAATTTGGGGTCATCATTCAGAATATCCACTTTCCACTTCGTATCTCTGCTGTTCTGGCCATAATTTTGGAAAGATATCAACCAAAAAAAACATTTTTGGAAAACTTTCGGAAAATTCATTATAAAATTTTAGGATTCATATCAAAAGTGGAGGTCTATTGAATTCTCTAAAATTTGACATATGAATCACTCATGTGCGACTTACGGTTCTCAAGCTATACCTTTTCAAAGTCAATTTTCCCTTAGAGTTCACCCTGTAGTTGCATAACAACCGTTACCATGATTGATTTTCTGGATAATAATGGTCTCTGGTCGACAACTCATCATTATTTGTGAATTATTTGACTGCCACGTGGAGCTAAGATCAAGTGGATTGAATAAGCTTCCATTCGCATACAAACGCTTCTACCTCACATTGACTGAAATGAAGATATTGACAAAAAACTGTTTTTTGGGCGCCATCTTTCCAATATGGCGGCCAAAACGGCAAATATACGAAATGAAAATGTAGAAATTCGGAAAGGGCACCTCAAGATCTATAATACTGCCAAGTTTAAAAAATATCGGATAACCTTCAAAAACCGGCTAAATTTACCATATCTTATGAAGACAATTTTGACAGTTTCCCAAAGTGAAGTTTGTAAATTTAGGTATGAAATAAAAAAAAAATTATTTTGTTTACAAAATGACGTTCCAGATGTTGAAATCCGTTGAAAAACAAACGAGCTACAGCCAGTTTCTTATGACCAGATGAAGCCCATTTTGGCGCCTCCACCATATTTTTGCCTGCAGCAGATGTCAATATTCCACCATAATTTTTCATGGTCCTTGATCGCCCAGGAATCGATTAGGACATATCTCTATATGTATATCTTCACGAATTTACACACGACCAAGCCTTTTTTGACCCTATGCCCCCTGACTAAGAGCCCTAAAACTTCTTTTTTCTGCTGGGCCGTCAAATTTTTGGCATGTTGATTTTGTAGTAGGGGAGACGCGCAAATAAATGAGATCTAGTCCAGGTGAAGAAGTTCTACCGGAAGTCATACCTACTTATACCTTACGACTCTGCGTTTTGTTGTACTGCAATAAAACACGGCATGGAAGAATATTTTCTGTTGAAACCAAATCGTTCCGTATTTCCTGCAGCGTGGATTAAATATTGGTTCGCGTCTCTCCTCTATAAAATCAAAATATCGTAAGTTGGACGGCCCAGCAGGAAAAAAATCTTTTTGGGCTCCCTTGGGCGTTTTAGAGTCATGTTGCTTCGCAACTACAAAGAAAAGAGTTCGAGCTCTCCATTCCTGCAAAAATTACGAGTGACATCCAGTGGGGACATAGAAAGAAATGCTCTTGGAAATAAAGTACTGAAGAGGTCACCACTTATTTGAAAAATACTATTACAAGAAAAATTTCGAGGAGCTTGTGGTGTGGTTAGTTAGCGCGTTCGACTACCACTCCAGAGGTCGCGGGTTCGATCTCCGCCGGGGACGGATTTTCGGCCTCGAAAAGAAGCTTCTTGGTTTAGTTGGAATGCTTGCTAAATGCAAGACGCGCCGTGTGTCGCATAGCACGTAAAATACGAACGATGATGCCGACCCCATGCGATGTTGGTGGTCGTTAAAAATCCCTACCCTGTGTTGGAACACACAGGGGTTCGGCAAAATTTCCGGTATAGTGGAGGAAAGCATTCACCGGCGTCGGTATTAGGCCTCGTTGCGGAAATAGGCCGACGTTAAATAAACGATTAAGAAAAAAAAAATCCTCATAATTAGGTTTAAGGAATGCAATTTAGTTGGGAACGCAACAGAACATATGGATTTATCGTCTCTTTGCATAGAAGAAAAAATAAAAGCAGTTTTTTTGACCTCTGCCAAAGATTTTTTTTTCAAGTGTGAAGAATGAATCCGACACGACGACAATTGATGAAAACATTTTCAATATACGCGTAAGCTTCACTTATGACATACATGACGATACTCAATGATCGTCATGTAAAAGTTCTTGCATCTTGGAAATTTGGAAGGACCACATTGGCCCCCTAAGGGACAAAATATCGAGTGCTGCGGGTCAAATCGCTTGTCTTGGTATAAAGTATGCCCATGCAAAATCTCGTAACTGCACTCCAAAGTGCGGTATCGATGTGTTTTCAGGTGTGTACCGCTTCTACTATTGGGAAAAATATGACATAACATAGGTATAACATATTCACTTTCAGAGAGTAAGGCAATGTCAAACTAATTTTTGTGAGATTACTAGCAGTTTTCGACGCAAAAGCGCGTTTTGAGCGCTTGAGTTTCTTGTGAATTTTGACACTACTTTGTCAAATGTCAAGCTAGACATGAACTGCAAAGCTTACATACCGGGTGATCATTTGAAAACTATCTATCTGCAATAACTCCCGATTCCTAGTGAATATCTCTCCGAGCAAAAACAGGTCGATTTTTATATCGAGGGGGACATCTAATATATACATCGACAAATTTCTATCTTAACCCCCCTCGCCCCCACTCACCTCAACTTTGATTTCAAGTTCCCCCCCCCCCCCCAATTTCCCCAGAAATTTCAAATGACACCACCTACCGCACCTTGCGGTACACTCGGGTACGTCAAAATGAATATAATCAAATTCTCTTTCTAAAACAATATTTTCAAAACTTTAACTTTTAACCTCACCAAGAACCTCACCCTCTTCTCTCTAAAACTTCTTGAGTGTCCCATCCGATATTCTGGAGCTCTCAATCCTCTTTAATTCACTCAGCGTCATCCTAGATATCATCGAAGAAGAGAATTTTTGGTGGAAAAAAAGACAACCCAAATTCACCCACCCCTCTGCTTCCCCCTACCTCAACTTCACTATTCAACAAAACACCACCTACTTTGTGATACATCCCTAGTTTTTTAGTAAAAGTTTTCGGTAGATACATTTATAATGAAGAGAAAGAAAATTTACATTGCATTTACATCAGCATTAGAAGGTACTGGACCTAGATAAGTTAACCTTAGGGTAGAGTTAACCCAGGGTAGGGTTCCGACTTCCGGTGTCATAAAGGTAGAGTTGTACCACAAAGTTTACAGTACCCATTCTACTACCATTTTGTTCCTAATGCAATTATTTGAAGTTGAATCGTTCCATCTTTCCGCTCGGTGTTTGGTGCTTGAAGTTGTTGCTTGCGGTGTGCGCGTTGTTTACACCCTTTGCGTGGGCGATGCTTGATGTCATTTATCTATCGTGCAGTACTTACTGATTTCTTCGGCTTTCTCCGGTTTCTTTTTTCTCTGTTGATGTATGAGAATGTAGTGTATAGGGTAGTGTACTTGAAATAGCAAAAAAAAATATCTCTTGCCTGAAGAAAGTAGTTCTCAAACGGTTTTTTGCTCTGTGGTTGGCTCATCCCCACCTACCTGTTTAACATCTTGAAAGCATACATCCCTGTGACGTGTACTATTCAGTGTACAGGGTGGAAATTGAAAAATAAATCTTGGAAAATGTTTATTTCGATGAAACAATCCTCGAGAAAAACAATCTCTCATATTATTTAGTTCAAGTCTTTAGTTAGTCTCCTATTAAACATTTGAAAAATGTATACCCCTTCATAGCCGCTGGTATCCTACGTACATGGTGAATTTTTTTTCAATGTTTTTTATCTTCATCGAATCAATCCAGACAAAAACCAATTCCAGCTCTGTTACAAGCCTCTTATCCTCGCTATAATCTCCCATTCAAGGTATACAAATTCCATATTCCTCAAACTTTCTAAACAAAATCTACAGAGCGAAACACACTTTATTGTGTTATTTTTTTTTGGGTGAAATTATTTCGGATAATAGTCTTGTCTGGTTCACTGGAGAGCTCAGAGTTTTCCGCAAGTCATATAAAAAATTTGGATTTCTCATATCACTATGACTTGATATACGGGATGAATTATATTATGTTGCTTCCACTTTTGTTGTGCAAGGAGTTGCTAAGGAAATGGGGTCGTATACAAGAATCATAAAATACGATTTTATTGGTATTGACCTTTGCTTAAATAGATAAAATCAGCAACTGTGCAGCTAAAATACAAATGAAAAATTTTCAGCCGAGAAAAAAGTAATTGAAGCTTCGCTTCTTCCAGTCTATCGGTTTAAATCAAGTGAAATCGCGCGCAGCGTAAACGGAATGAAAACAAAGCATGGACAAGGCCGACATGAGAGCAGCCTATCAACAACTGCATCGTTGTCATAGCAACACGCAACGTCTAGCTACGTCACTAGACGTTGAAATCAAACCGTTCTGCTCCGCGCCCCGATTTTCAACTTTTTTTTTGAAGAAAAGTAGTTGCTTTTGAGACACTATGTTGCTTTCTTTGTGGTTGTCTCATGCTGTACTCCAGTTTACGGAAATTAAAAAATCATGGTATAAGACCCCATTGTCCTTAGAAACTCCTCGCATAATCAAAATCGCAAAAATGCTTGATGCTACACTAGCCAGTAGTTACAGTGATGGCAGAAATTTGAATTTTTAATATGTTTTGACAAATACTCTAGGCTCTTCTTTGAAGTATGAGTAAGATAATCATCCGAATTGATGTCACCCAGGAAAAAAAGAAAAGAAGAGAAGGGTGTTTCAACCTGTATGTCATGTTTCAGCAGTTCAAGGAATGTGACATTTTCATATAACTGATGAGAGATTATAGACTTCTAACAGAGCCGGAAATGATTTTTGTCCGAATTGATTCGATCAAGATATAATGTAATGAAAAAAAAATTGATTTCACCCTGTACGTAGAATACCAGCAGCTATAGAGCGGTGAATTTTTCACACGATTAGTAGGAGACCATAAGGTTGCTGAATAATGAAAGGCTGATTTTTTTTGAGAATTATTCCACCGAAATAAAAAAGTTTGAAGATTTTTTTTTAATTTTCACCCTGTATACAAAGTATTACGCGTCACAGGTATATATGCTTTTAACATGTTGAACAGGTGGGGATGAGCTAACCGTATAGCAAAAAACAGTTTGAGAACTACTTCCTTCAAGCAAAAATTCTAACTCAAATGAATGAGGTGCTTATTTTTTATTTATACTGCCTGTTGGGAATTCGGGTGTCTGATTTGTAGAGATGCGGTTTCTGAATTGTAACTATAGAAAAAGTATGATAAATAGAAATAATTACAGTCCACGAATTTTGAAGTATCGATCGAATTATATTGAACCCCGCTAAATGCTACGGGCACACCGCTAAACACGGAGCCTGAGCATACATTTGGTCCTTCGAGCCGGATACTATCGCTCGCATCGTTGGACAAGACTTGGTAGCTAGCTTCTGTTCATCCGTACCACGTCAGCTTCAGCAGCGATTCCCCAGAGATCTTCCCCGGCGTCAGTACCTAGTTCCTGTCGCAGCATTTATTCACTGGAGATCTCCTAGTACCACTTCAACAGTTTCTTCTTGATTCCGGATTCCTGGGCCCTCGTTCGAAGTCCGATTCCGTCCTCCGATTTTCTTCAGCCAAAGAGCAGCACATCAGCACACCTACTTCGCTGCCATCTGTGCCATCATCCCAAGCCCAAGCCATTCACGCTGTCCGACTGTCCAGAGAGTCCACTTCGGGGGTGTTTCTGGGATTGTTGTCAGGTATTCTCGTCCGTCCATTGCCAATAAAGAAAATTTGTCAATCATATCGGACAAAGTCTGGATTCAGTATTGCATCTACCTGTACCTTTGACCGCCATTGATTTCATTTTGCTTGTATCGAACGTTCGTGTATCGAACAAAGTTGTGCCTTCCCTGTCAGCCACGTTAAATAATCAGGTGGTAAGTACCCAAGGCTGGTCGACGTTATGTTGTACTATAGGTTGCCTCATCCAGTTTATGAGTGACGTCACAAGATACCCTCCGGGAGCTTGATTTTGGCTGAAACTGATGTCGCTTTTTTCGTTTGACATTTCGGATCTTATTTCGACGGAAATCCACCAAATTTCTGAACTGGACGAGAAATGGTTGATGCACATTCAACGATTGGTGGTTTTTAGATGAATCGGGCATGCTTTTATCCACCAAAACACAATTTGAACCGCCGAACTGTCAAGACCAAGAACAAGGCTTAACGTTATCACGAGGTGAAGCGAACGGCGCAACTGTCACCGGGTAGCTCATTGGTAAAGAACCTGACTTTCAACAGGAAGATAGTGGGATCGAACCGCAGCCGTGCCGAACTTTTTTTTCTTCAAAAACACCCAAATTGTGATTTTTAAAATTAAATATAAGTTGGGCAACACTAATTTGAATTTTGTTTCCTCTTTCTAATTTTTAAAATCGCAATTTGGGTGTTTTTGAAGAAAAAAAAGTTCGGCACGGCTGCGGTTCGATCCCACTCCCTTCCTGTTGAAAGTCAGGTTCTTTACCAATGAGCTACCCCGTGACAGTTGCGCCGTTCGCTTCACCTCGTGATAACGTTAAGCCTTGTTCTTGGTATTGACAGTTCGGCGGTTCAAATTGTGTTTTGGTGGATAAAAGCATGCCCGATTCATCTAAAAACCACCAATCGTTGAATGTGCATCAACCATTTCTCGTCCAGTTCAGAAATTTGGTGGATTTCCGTCGAAATAAGATCCGAAATGTCAAACGAAAAAAGCGACATCAGTTTCAGCCAAAATCAAGCTCCCGGAGGGTATCTTGTGACGTCACTCATAAACTGGATGAGGCAACCTATAGTACAACATAACGTCGACCAGCCTTGGTAAGTACCTACCTTATCCCTGTTTCCTAAGTTCCACAAAAGGTTGCTGAGCGACTTTCTATTTGGCGTGACATTCTTGTATACCAGCACAATTTCGATGTCAGCCAGAAAGAAACATCAAGACATGACAGCGAAATTGTCAGAAACAATCAGAGAGTTGACTGCCAGATTACAGAAGTTTGAAAGGTACGTGGGTGAGCTGAGGGTTGAAGAGCTTTCAGACATCATACTAGCTGAATTGAAACTTCGCGTAGAGCACATCAAGCCTTGCCTTGCTCAAGCAGAGGACATCCACTTGCAACTGGCGTGCCAAGGGGATCCTATACCTGAGGATACAGTCCACGAATTTTGAAGTATCGATCGAATTATATTGAACCCCGCTAAATGCTACGGGCACACCGCTAAACACGGAGCCTGAGCATACATTTGGTCCTTCGAAGACCTACGGAAGAATTCGTAGATACCTACTTTCGTAGTATTGCCAAAGCGGACAGTTTGCTAGTAAAATCGCAGATATCAGTAGAGGTGGAACGTAGCACTAGTAGAGGAAGTCTGACAAGGGCTGACCAGACACGGTCGGTACGACTTCCAAAAGTAGAATTGGTAAAATTCAATGGCGATTTCAAAAACTGGCAAACATTTATTGATCTTTTCAATAGTTTGGTTCATAGTAGGTCAGATATCTCGGATATCGAAAAATTCAATTATTTGCTTTCATCGTTGACCGATGAACCCTTGCATTTGGTGAGAGCAATTCCTCTTTCAGAGAATAATTACTATATTGCATATGATGCACTTATTAAACGATTCACCAACAAACGCTTGATGGCCACCAATTATTGGTACATAATCAAAAACCATCAACCAATGCACGCAGAAGATGCAAAAGAACTGAGAAAACTCTTGAATGTCTTTTCTGAAAACCTAGCAGTATTGCAAAATATAGGTTTCGATACCTCTCACTGGAATTTTATTCTTGTAGATCTGCTACTAGAAAAATTGGACAACGCTACGCGTAAGCAATTCGAGCTCCAGTGGGAAGGATCGGAAATTCCCCAATACGCCTCAGTTCATCAGTTTCTTGAGCAGCAATGCCTTGCGTTGGAAACGATAGTGATTAGCAAAGAACTGAAGACAAACACAAAGCCAGTAGGTATGACTCCAAAGATTATTCGAAATCAGTTGCATACGTCGGCATTGGGATTACAAGCCCATAAAGCTTGCATATTATGCCAACAGAACCACGCTGTGACTCAATGTTCACAATTCATGGAGCTGTCACCTGTCGACAGACTTGCAAAGGCTAAAGAGTTGAAACTCTGTGTAAATTGTCTCGGCTTTCATTTTGTCAAAAATTGCCAATCTAAGCATTCGTGCAGAAAGTGTTCAAAACGTCATCACACGCTGCTCCACTTTGAATCAGTTCAAATGGTAAACCGTACTGCACCAGAGATCTCGTCTGATCCTGCGACCACGGTATTCGCCAATTATTCGCAATCGTTTCAGTCAATCTCAGTTCTGCTAGCAACTGCTGTAATCAAGGTTCGAGACATACGTGGCTACCTGCATGAGTGCCGATGTCTTTTGGATTCAGGTTCACAATCTCATTTCGTCACCGAGGCATTTGCGAATAAAATTGGAGCTTTGAAGTCGGACACTTGTTTCGCAGTCCAGAGCATCAATGCTCCAGTGGTCAATGTTACCAAAGAAACACATATATGTATAACTTCCAACAATTCATCGTTTAAGCAAGAAATCTGTTGCTTAATAATTCCGTCAATAACAGGAAATATGCCCACTCAATCTTTCGACTCAAATTTGCCAATTCCGGTTGAGGTGATCAGACATTTAGCCGACCCGAAGTACAATCAATCCAGACAAATAGATATGCTGATAGGTGCGTCTCTGTTCTGGGAACTGATGGGAACCAAGCAGATTTCAATGGGAAACAATCGACCTATCCTGCAGAATACTAAGCTAGGTTGGGTACTATCGGGACCAATTCATTTGTCTTTAAATTCATCTCTGATTCATGTTCTTTGCAGCACTAGTCAAACTCTTGAACATTCCTTGACACGATTCTGGAAAGAAGAACCAATTTTAAGCAAGCCCGCGATGTCGGCAGAAGAAACAGAATGCGAAGAACATTTTTCTTTCACGCACCGCAGATATTCTTCCGGTCGGTCTAAATTTGAATATAGTAGAAAATATCCAATCCTCTTGGCTCCTTCCGTCATTGCGACCTTCCGTCGATTTGTAGCTAGGAGAGGCAAGCCTCGAGGGATGTACTCAGAAAACGCGACGTGTTTTGTTGGGGCTGATCATGAGTTGAAAAGGTTCTTCAAATCCGAAGGCAATAACTCACGTATTGTCGACAACTTGGTGATGGGTCATCAGGTAGTCTGGCAGTTCATCCCACCTCATTCTCCGTCGTTCGGTGGAATATGGGGAGCAGGGATAAAGTCGGTCAAGCACCATCTCAAACGGGTTATAGGAAAGACACAACTAACGTTCGAAGATCTAAACACGGTGGTGGTACAGATAGAGGCAATACTGAATTCGAGACCACTGTGCCCATTGTCCACGGATCCCAATGACGTTAGCGCTCTTACTCCAGGGCATTTTCTCATTGGTAGGGGATTGACGGGTTTACCTGAACATGATTTCATTGACACTCCCGAGTCACGGCTCTCTGGATTTAATCGGCTTCAAAGAATGACACAACACCTATGGGTTCGATGGAGCAAAGAATATGTTGCTGAATTGCAGTCAAGATGTAAGTGGCGTATCAAACATCAGGAGCAAGCGAAGAAAGGTGCACTTGCCATAGTTCAAGAAGACAACCTGCCTCCTTTGAAGTGGCAACTTGGACGCATTGTGGAAGAGCACCCTGGAAAGGACAACATTGTTCGGGTAGTGACTTTGAAAACAGCCAACGGCCTACTGAAGCGAGCTGTGACAAAAATTTGTGTTTTGCCGTCGGGTTAATTTGAATGTTTAGTTTGAAAGCATCGCTTTCAACGCGGCCCAGTATGTTGGGAATTCGGGTGTCTGATTTGTAGAGATGCGGTTTCTGAATTGTAACTATAGAAAAAGTATGATAAATAGAAATAATTACAGTCCACGAATTTTGAAGTATCGATCGAATGGGGCCTTGCACTGCCACTTTCACACACCGAGGGCGCCACAACCGTTGGGGGGCAAATTCGACAATTTTGACGGCGTTGACGCTTCAGCGACCGACGCACTGTGGAACGAGAGTGGTCGTGTGGTTGGACATCGCGTTTTAGCAATCGTAGGGTCGTAGGTTCGATCCCCACTGGGGTCGTCACTTTTTTTTGTATTTTTACCAACTTCTTGCATATTTTTCGTAAATCTACGTCCATATACCTTGAGTACATACTATAGCCTTTTGTTTTCTTTGATTTTCATGCAATTACCGTCAAGCACAGAGATGTTACACACAGAAGATAGCCCTGAAGAAGTGCCAGAAAACTCGAGTTCCGCACTTTTCCGCACCATAACGTATGCACCATTTTAATCTGGTAGACTTGCTCCTCAACGTGGCACATCGTATTTTCCGGGGCAACTTGAGGCATTTCTGCAATTGATTGTTGAAGTAGACCCATCAAGTTTGGGTTTGGTTAGGAAACCAAAGAGGTCCCTGCGTGTTTGACGCTGGTTGCTCCGATCTCGATTGGTCTAAGCGGGTTGTACCACACATGTCTCCAACTGCATGCTTCAATCACAAAGTTTATGGTACCTGTTTGGCCGCTGACGACAGTCATTTTATTTAGTTTTTTCTGCAATGAATCATTACTTCAACAATCAATTGCAGAATTGCCTCAAGTTGCCCCGGAAAGTACGATATGTCACGCTAAAGAGCAAGTCTTTCAGATTGAAATGGTGCATACATTATGGTGCGGAAAAGTGCGGAACTCGAGTTTTCTGGCACTTCTTCAGGGCTATCTTCTGTATGTTACATCTCTGTGCTTGACGGTAATTGCATGAAAATCACAGAAAACAAAAGGCTATAGTATGTACTCAAGGTATATGGACGTAGATTTACGAAAAATATGCAAGAAGTTAGTAAAAAACAAAAAAATATGACGGTCCCAGGCGGGGATCGAACCCACGGCCTTTGAATTGCTAGAACGCGATGTCCAACCACACGACCACTCTCGTTCCACTGTGCGACGTCCGTCATTTTATGTCTTGATTTGAAATTTGGATAACCTCTGTTTCTTGCTTGACGTCTCCAGTCACTGTCAGTTACTGGTCAAACTACTCAAACTCCCCTGTTTTTCCCGTCGTTACGGCCGCTTCATCGAAGTAGGCGCCCCCTACAGTAGTGGCGACCTCACGTTGAGTTTTTCAATTGCAAGGCCCCATTATATTGAACCCCGCTAAATGCTACGGGCACACCGCTAAACACGGAGCCTGAGCATACACTGCCCTTTGTTTCCAGCTCAAACGCTTAGGATAAGCAAGTCTATGGTTTGTAGAAATTAGTTCTTGATGCTGCTGTCTGAGATGGAAAAACAGCAGGAAAAGCGTGGATAATGATGGACATCAGGCTGGTTCTAATTACTGAGTTTGTAATTTCCTAAACCCCGAGCAAAATTGTAAGTTTATTTAGAGGGAGGGCATCTCGGAGGGCATCTTTTTAGCCCATCTTAACTACAACTTCCTTTGAAACGTCTCACTTTATAGTTGAAATTGGAAACTTTGAGAGTAACAAACTTACAACAGTTATTGTTGTTCCACAAAGTTTCCGGTTCACCAAACGTATAAGAGACTCGGCGTAGTAACAAAATGCACCGAACCGATGAAGCGGCTGGTGGATCGTTCAAGTCCGAATTAAATTTTAGGCAATTTATAATGGATCGGGAAAAGCCGGTTGCGTTTCGCAGCTGCCTATATTTGCTCGGCGAAAGGCACTCTCTTAAAACTATTAAATTCAATGTAAAATCATTCGGATCCGGCCCAAGCCACAATTCTTTACTTCCAGTGTATAGTCTTATTTATGGGCGAAGGAAAGTTATTGCCCGTCGAAAATAACTCGTGAACGTAGAGCGGCGCGTCTGCTCCACCAGAATAAATTCAGATAATATTGTACTTGCATTATGATAACACAACAGATGGCCATTATTGCCGCTCAGATGAAGCATGGCCAGTGCTCATGGAGATCTTGGAACGTTTTACTTTCAAAGTTTCGAAAACTACTTATGTGGATTGCGTCGTATATCAACTCGTGCCATAGAAAAATGAAATTAATGCTGGCCACTCATTTTAACGCGAATCGATGTTTTGCAGTCGAAGAAAAACAGTCACTTGGAGAGAACAAACGGCGTGTTTTAATTTAAGTGACATTGGCAAAGTTTTGTTGAGTCGAAAAAGCGATTTTCAGGTGTTTCTTCCGTGATGCAGTTAGTCGTTTCACTGACGCACACGATTTGCGAATCAAAATTAATAAATCACACCTTCAAGCTGCTTCAATACCGCAAAGTCGTTACTGTACCGTCAGTTTATACAACTGCCGCAAAATGACGTTTCTGCTTCCTCCAAATTTAATTGTGGCTTTATTGCCTGATGAATGCCTGAGCGGGTGTCAATTATTGAAGCATGCTGGTGTCAACGATTGCGGAATAGATTTTTGTGAGTGCTTGCATTTCGAAATGCTAGAGACAGTGTTATCTAAACAAAGGGATAATTTTGTAGATGGTGAAAGATAAACTTCATGCACGTTAGGAGAGTCGTTGACGGACCAAATGTTTGCGAGTAAACGCCGGACTTCTTTTACTTTTGGGATTTGTCAATCACGATCAGCTGGAGCGTAGATCAAAGAGACTGCCTAAACACAAATTGGCCCGCTTTGCTGCTGTATACGCGCCATGATGTCGGCCGAATTTTGTACATCAACAAACAAGGAAGTGTGCCCTCACGGGCATGAGGCTCCCCACTTTCCCATGGATCACCATGGACCATGGGTGGATCAATAAACGTGAAATAAATACTAAACAAGTTAGGAACACGATGGTTGTTGTCACATCTTTGTAATTTGTTTAAGGCGGGGTCTTCCACAATTTTTTTTCTTGCTTTAAAATGTTCTACTAGGTGAGTTTGCTAGGTACATAAGTGATAATATTTCCGCTCAAAAGCTTCTGCCTTTGGAAAAAATGTTGAAAATCCAGGCAAGAATAACTGTGATTGAATTTCAACGTCTGATGACGTAGGCGGACGAGGTGAGTTTGCGCAATGGGATGATCGTAGTGTTCGTATGCTGGAGCCTTGTTGTCAAATTGTGTGGCAGGCAGTCAAGATTTTCATGAATATTTTGATATTTCTAAAAAAGTCGGTTTGACATAAAAAATATGTTTTTATATTAATGAAATACATTATTTAGTATTTGACAATTATTTTTGTGTTTGCAATGAGAGTCCATTATAAATCTGGCAACTTTGCAACAGAGAAATCAAGAAAAAAGATCGTCCACATCTGCATTCAGTTACATGGAGATCTGCATCAGATTATCGCGTGAAAAAAATTTGATTATGATATTTGGGTTTCCGCTTAAACCTGATACCGTTATCAGCGCGACAGCTAAGGCCTGTCCTGCAGCAAAAGACACATTATGATTATGATAGAAGACATCAAATTACTGGGTCATCTCCTTCTGGCAAATTTTATGTCGCAGGTACTGAACCGCTTGCACTTCCAAGACGAACACTTGGCATTCCGTCAGCAAATTAGGTACACCCAACGTGATCTGTATTCTTGTATTATATTGAACTTTATGATAACATTCAGATATCAACTGTATAAAAAACAAAACAATATGAACCTGTTCTTTATACTATTCAAACAACCCTAGTCCTTAGCTTATGCCTCGGCTTATGCACCTGAGTGCATAGGCAACCAACCATACTTCAATTTTAAAATTGTATTGAACTTCTATGTACATATCAAAGTGGCTAATAGTTGCAGCGGTACGCTTTTTGTATCAAAAAATGCAGAATCAGGGTTATTTCGCTAGCGTACCGCTGCAACTATAAATAAAAGCTCAGGAAATAACATGTTCAGCAAATATGATCTAATACGAAGCGAACACTTTTGCAACAGTGCGAATCAGGAACGACAGTTCAGACAAACGACGGTGGTAAACAATGACAATGTGGCAACGTTGCTTTGCTTTATGTCATCTGCGGCCCCGCTTCGATCTCATTGGTAGATGAATTTAGGCGCATATTCAGTCGATTTAAACAGATGGACTATGAGGAGCCCAATCTATAGCTCTTTACGAGGCTCTTTATCTTGGGCAGATTTTTTTTTATTTCTATTTTCAACTGAACAGTATTAAATTTTATCTGATTGGGCATCGATTCACGCTGATAAAATCGCATTTCGGGTTTCCGTGTAAGACCCCAGTACGGGCGCCATTCCCCGTGGAAAGAATGCGCAAAAAAGTGACATATTATTGTGGTCTCATAAAATGGAACGGTTCATCTTCCCTTTGTTGTTATGGTTCTGCTGAATGCCTCACACAATAAATTTTGATTTGTCATGACATCGCTGTCAGCTGTCACCTAGCTGTTTCAAAAAATCACCCTGAATAATAACCCTAGGAATAACCCATTTGTTGGAATCCACTTGAGTTTGAAATGCTCCAATATTTTAAACATTTAAGACGTGACATTCTTAAGTCACATCTAGTCACAATTCTAGTCAGTATGAAAGGTCTCCGAGTTACAGGGGTATACAAATGTATAATAAGCTACCACATAAGTTCAAAACTATGACCCCCAAAGAATTTTCTAAACATGTCAAGGATCTGCTGCTGTTCCATTGTTTCTACTCTGTCGACTAGGGTTGCCAGACGTCCCGATTTAGGCGGCACTGTCCCGTTTTTCATTTGTACGTCCCGCGTCCCGCCAGCTCCCTGAATTGTCCCGATTTTTACAGTTCCGCTTTTAACGCTCTGATTTTTTCATTTTATTTTTCGGCACCACGCGATTTTGAAACAAAACGTTCAATTGTTTAGTTGTGATTATATCACAAAGTTTATTCACAGGAGAGGATTGTGAACGTGATCGAATAAATTTCTCCTCAAAGTAGGTCTCGGTCTCCTTCGAGGTCTCCTTGCTGGCTACGTTTTCCCGCTAGATTTTCAGGAATCATAGCAGACGACTTAAGGAGAAATTTTTTCGATCACTCGTTATTTATGTACTTACAAGAAATGAGAAAGGCTTTTAATTGCACCCTGCAGACTTGCAGGGCGCAGAATCGTATTCCCTGGTATTCCCCTGCAAGTGATACCTACTTACCTGATTTGGATTTTGATTAGTGAAGTTGTAATCTAAAAACTTCCATTTTGAACTCCTCTCGTACCATGTTTTCGTACCATGTTTTGTCGCCAGATTTTCAGGAATCGAAGGCGACTCGAGAAACGATCTATTCCATTACTCATTAGTTTAGATTTGCTAAATGCTGAATATAAGAAAGTAGAAAAAGGTTTTAATGTTCAAGGTAAATATAGTACAATAAATAAATGTTAAAACATGTAAAAAATTTCTTCAATGCCATCTGTCGTTTCCACTGTGCCCAGAACACTAGCAGCGTTGCCTCGCTGAATGGCAATGCTGATGTGCTGTTGCAAGTACTTTTTGGCTTGAGGCACTCCGGATTTGTCCTTTATTAATTTTCCCAGTTCGTTCAAAAGTGATTTGGCATCTGATCCCCATGTTCCGAAAGTTTCAAAAGCAATAGGTAAAAATTCATAATTTGTCATAATTTCTTTGTACTTTGAATTTTTTAAGCGCTCAGCTGTAGCAGCAGCAGATCCAGGATGTAAACAACTATTTTTGATGTGTGTTGTGGCAACGGTATCTACGCAGGTGACATCCCATACCAAAGATCGGCCTTTTTTCCAGGGTATCAAGGTTACACCATCAGGACGTTTACCATCATTTCTCAACATGCCGCCCGGTTCTAGGATGCAGGGAATGTCCACTGATGTGAATGCTCTTTTTAAAATGTTGTTGATGGCGCTGTGGCGTGAATATCTTCCGGAGCTTTTCTGACATGATAGCCCATGATGTCCCAAACGGTCCACTAGTGCTCCGCAAATGCAGTTGTGAGGTTGGCAAATCTCGCAACCAATTCTCAAAGATACCGAAATTTCTAGAATGTGTTTGTCCAGAAGGGTCCCCAGCTGTACTGATGGCAGAGCGTCTAACCATGCGCCTGCTTCGTGCTGTGATGCTGCCAATAAGATTGCTTTTTGAGGAGATGTTGAACCATCCAGAAGTTTTTGAAATTTCTTTTTCACAAGTTGTGAATCCCAACTTCTTTGGAATTCTGGTTTGTCTGGAAAGTCTAGTTCACTGTTCTGTATTCTCCAGTAGTCTAGAGCTTCCACCTGGTACGCAATCTCATAGTTTGTTTGTTTCAAGATACTACCTATGAGATCAGATGTACAGTGAATGGAAGATAGAAAAGCAGGCATAGACAAATCTAGAATGGAACGAATACCCAAGCCGCCCGAAGAAACGGGGAGCGATGTCTGGATCCATGAATTTTGAAGAAGTTTTATATTCAAAAGTTCTTCTAAAGTATTTTTGATTTTGTTGTCGAAAAGTTTGCATACATCTTCGTATTTCCAAAATGGGGAGGACCTCAAAAAATAATTTAGTTTCGGAATCCAAATGCAGTTCCGAAGGAGGAAAAATGCCATGTGTGGGTTTATGCAAAATAAATTTTTGGCCATAGTTGAGAATTTTTCCATAATTTTAGGTATAAGTGATGGAAAAGCCTCTTTAGTGGGGGCACTAGGTGAATGAACCTTGCAAATGGTGATGAAAGCATGAAATTCGGTACACATACTCAGAATGAGCACCTCTCTTAGATAAGAGGTGGAGCCACGCCGAATTTTCACCGGAAGAGGGGTCGGGGGGCTCCTGAAAGTTTGAGGTGCTAGGGCTCCCCCCAAACCGCTTATCAGTTCGTTTTATCAATTAAAAAGGAAACTCATGAATATATCGTAAAAATTGACGGCGTTTATCGTCTTGTCCCGGGAATTTTTCATGATGAAAAAAAATAAGTTCTTCGGCAGAACACACAAATTGGTTTTATTTTATTTTCACCTACAAAGAATTAATAAGGAGATGTGCAACACGTTGTTTCCTACAAATTCGTATCCTCTGAATTCGTTTGTGGAGTCAAAATTTTGATGGTATATCTTCTTGAAGAGGGGCATTCCAAAGAGTAAGCTATTTTCAACACTAAGTTCAAACAGAATTTTTTCAATGTTCTGAATCGAAATTACTGAATTCCTTCCAGCAATGCATACCCTGAACCCTTCTTTGGAAGTACCGCGTGCGATTGAACGTGGAGTAAGTCCTGAAACACTATCAGAATTTTTCTTCTGTAATGCTACTATCCACTCTCGACCGGGGCAATTAGGTTCCTTCACAGCATGCGCGGAGTGTATACACGTTATTTCAATATTATGACACAATTTCAATCATGAAAAATTTGACTGAACCGAGAAAATACCCTGCATCGTGTATACACTCCGCGCATGCTGTGTAGGAACCTAATTGCCCCGGTCGAGAGTGGATAGTAGCATCACAGAAGAAAAATTCTGATAGTGGTTCAGGACTTCCTCCACGTTCAATCGCACGCGGTACTTCCAAAGAAGGGTTCAGGGTATGCATTGCTGGAAGGAATTCAGTAATTTCGATTCAGAACATTGAAAAAATTCTGTTTGAACTTAGTGTTGAAAATAGCTTACTCTTTGGAATACCCCTCTTGAAGAAGATACACCGTCAAAATTTTGACTTCACAAACGAATTCAGAGGATACGAATTTGTGGGAATCAACGTGTTGCACATCTCCTTAGGTATTAACCCATATAGCCCGACCGTCCTTTATAAAGGACGGTAAAAGTTTTTTTCACAATAATCAACTGCTATTACTAGTATAACCAGATAAAGTCACTACATACCAAACTTCAAGTATTGAGAGCCCATTCATATCACTAGTTCGTTATAATTACTGAATTTGCTTGTATGGTGCCCTTTTGTTTGTTGTTGGCTTTTACAATGAATAACCAGAGGTAGGTATATTTTGTTGTTAATAAAAGTTTATGATTGTTTTTTTTTATATTTGGGTACTTCAAAGGTCAAGTAACTTGCCTGCTACCAAAACTTTAATTTTTTTTCAAACCGCCCCGTGCAAAAAAACGGTGTCCTTTATAAAGGACGGTAGGTCTATCCACTACTATCAACTACAATGATGTCGTTTTTTTTTTTACTTATTGGAAAAGACCCCTTACCATAGCACAGTTACTGGAAGAAATCGAGAAGGATGTATTGAAGATATTCCAGGAAAATACCATTTTTTTCTCAAAAATACAAACGATGAGTGCGATACGGATGAAGATTCAGCAGAAGAATTTCAGCAGAAGATGAATTTTATTGAACCAAACAACTTGCCGGAAACGCAGCTCAGAGCCGAATTTGGGCTACAAGTTTTGGATTGGGGCTTTGCGGCTAGGCATTATTGTCTATTTTGAGAAATGACGAGGTTCTCGTGATCAGAAGAAAAAGCACATCGTAGCACGTAGATCAACCGCTACTGATATAATCATACCACGAGAATATAGGCGGTGTAGATCGTGATGATCAAAATCAAGGCTAATACAGAGTTTCAGTCAGAGGGAAAAATGGTATTCTTCACCATTTGCTCACTGCATAGATATGACTATGCAAAAATCTTGGCGACTAAATAAAAATAATGGCGGAAACCTCGACCAACTAAAGCTCCAAAGATCTATGAGTACAGAGCTGCTGGAAACTAACAATAAAATGACAAAGAAAAAGACCTTCGAAACTACCCAGAAATTTGCATGAGTTTTTTCATGAGCATGAGAAAATCACCGGCGATGCGCGGTATGCCATGAAAAAATCAATTTTATGTGCAAAAATTGTTATGTCGGCTTGCATCTCAAGGATTGTTTCATTTTTCACCACACTCAAAATTTATGTTTGTTTGCAAATTTATGTCTTGTATTTGTTTGTTTAGGTTTTCCCTCAATGATTTTTTTTTGTTCTTTGGTGTTTTTTGTTTTATATTGATAATTTCATGTTTTTTGGAGTGCAGGAGAACATTTTTCAGTCGTTTGATGTTATCAAAAAATTTATATTTCATAGTAGTACATAGCCCTACCGTCCTTTTAAAAGGACAGCACTTTTCAACTAGATACAACACTCAAAGAATTTTTTTCTTATTTTTGTGTACTTCCACTCTGCTTAAAAGACCAGAATTTCAAGAAAAATTTTCGCTTACGAAAAAAAAATTAATTCCGGACCATATGGGTTAATTCTTTGCAGGTGAAAATAAAATAAAACCAATTTGTGTGTTCTGCCGAAGAACTTATTTTTTTTCATAATGAAAAATTCCCGGGACAATACGATAAACGCCGTCAATGTTCACAAGATATTCATAAGTTTCCTTTTTAATTGTCAAAACGAACTGATAAGCCGTTTAGTGGGAGTCCTAGCACCTTCAACTTTCAGGAGCCCCCCAAGCCCCCTTCCGGTGAAAATTTGGCGTGGCTCCACCTCTTATATGAAAGAGGGGCTCATTCTGAGCACGTGTACCAAATTTCATGCTTTCATCACCATTTGCAAGGTTCATCCCGATTTTGGCTCTTAGCGCCCGCACTACTTCAGTAATTGGGGAGCCAAGTAGATATAAATCCTCAGCAATGGAGACATTTATGCCGGGAGCTAGCGAAGTAAACTTTTCCAGAACCATTGTAATTTGGTTTTTGGGTAGACTATTGCAGAAAAATATTTCGCACTTTGAAGAATTTAGGACCAATCCAATATTTTTGAATTCTTGAATAATTTTTTCGAGATCTCTGAGGACTTCTTCGTGTGGACCTGCCAGAGTACCGTCGTCAAGGTACCAAACGTTAAATCTTGAAGTTAATTTCTGGATCAAAGGGTGTATTGCTAGACTAAACATAGCTGGACCAAGGGGATCTCCTTGCTGACAACCTACGGAGGATTCGATTATATGTTGTTTGTATATCAATTTTGAAGCAGATGAGTAGCATTGCCAAAGATAAGGGTAGAGTTGAGGTATAACTGCTTTTGTCTGATTAAGGATGACATCGCGTTCTACTGAGTTGAAAGCGTTTTTCACATCGATTTTCAATAAAACTTCCGCCGAATTGTCTTGAGAAATAAAGGTTCTGGCAGCATGGACAGCAGCTTCGCAGCCGCTTTTTACCCCAACACCAACTTGGTATGGCTTCAGGTAGTTTGAGAGTTCGTTTGAACATAGACGACATCCAATTTTTGATACTAGGCGGCGAAATGTGCATCCGACCGCAATGGGACGAATTCCCCCATCTTTTTTGGACAAAGCACACAGGCTTCCTCCATATAAATACGGGGTCATATTAGAGTTCACTTTTCCAGATAGCATGAAGTTACAAAAACTTGTTATTTGGTCGAGAGTAGTAGTCTTGTCCTGCCTCCCCGGCGGATTTCCCTATTAGATCTTTCAAGTGCTGAGGTCTCAGACCATCAATGCCGGCTGAGGAACCATTAGGAAACGACATTATTGATTCATAAACATTTTCCTTATTAACGCTGAGAACAGGATCGACATCGGTTGGAGGCATTGGATACTGGAGGACACGAGAGGAAGTAGGATGTTTGCTTTTTAGCTGTTCAAGTGTACTGGAATTCTCAACTGCAAAATCGTCGGATGTAAGAATTC
This sequence comes from Anaspis maculata, assembly GCA_949128115.1. Classification (NCBI taxonomy): domain Eukaryota; kingdom Metazoa; phylum Arthropoda; class Insecta; order Coleoptera; family Scraptiidae; genus Anaspis; species Anaspis maculata. Next base: position 66,192,105 of record OX421962.1, on the reverse strand, counting down.
GAAGAGCTCCACGTATGTCTCCTTCACTAAGTTTGTTTTCAGCAGCTTTGAAGCTCGGTTTTTAAAAGGTTTTTGAAATCATTGTTTTTTTGGTATTATTATTAGCATTATTATTATTATCTCGATAAATTTTCGACCGCGGCGCTATTCTGCTCGCTTCGTTCGTACCTTCATATTATTTTTTCACTATTATCATCCAGAAATTCTTATGTCCCGATTTTGGTTTTCAAAAATCTGGCAACCCTACTGTCGACGAGTATAATGTTATGTCATTTGTAATTGTTATCTGTGATATTATGTTACTGCCGAATTAACATTGTTCATGATGTTATTTATTTATTTATTAAATGTTTGACGTGTACATCCGACACTTCGGCCCCGTACAAATAAAATTCTATTCTATTCTATTCTATTCTATTCTATTCTATTCTATTCTATTGTTCGGAAAAGTCTGTTGCAATAAATACACTGCCTTAAATTATTCAGATTACGTATTTTCGGCTCATTCCACTTGACCCGTATCGATTTAGAGTTCTTGATAATCTCAATTTGTTCGGAGGTATTATATTAGTTTAGTGCAGACGATTGATGTTTGCTTTTCGGGATCTAAAAGAGCATGAAGAAGTTAGCTATCTTTCAGTTGATGCCATTGCTCCATGCCACCAAGAAGAGGCAATTTACAAATTGTGTGTAGTCTGCAGTATGTAGGTCAATTCTTCAGCATTCACCAACCAAGATTATTGATACGTTTTCTTGAAAATTTCTAACAGAGAAAGCAACATAGGATGTCTTGTCAGTCAACAGTGGTCTCAAAACACTAGTCGTCTGTTACAAACAACGTGAGCTTAGTATACTCGTAGGAGTCGTAGGTGAGGTATACAGGGTGATTAAAAAATGGCGCATTTCCTTTCGGGCACGTTATAGTGGACGTTAACGGAGCATGGGAAAAATAATAGCAAAAAATTAATCGGCTTCGATTTGCAAGTTATTAACAAAAACAAATCTGTCCAATCTGGCAGCATCGCATTAGTACCTACCTCGCACCTTTAGATCAAAAAGGTACATCACAATAGCATTATTGTATTGTTACCCTGGAAACTCCGTAGAACCTGCCAGACCATACCAAACATACTTACCAAATGTATTTTCACGGCACTTTTGAGGTGGAAGACGAATTTTGAAATTTGAAAATACGACTCAAATCTCAATTGCAAGAGAAATTTTCAATCGGAAACTACTAACGACATGTGACTCTTCGTAAGTAACAATGCTTTGCTTTAAAATCATGCAAACTGAAGAAGTTAAATTCTCAACTTCACCTCTTCGTAACTCGAAGGATAAATGAGCCAATTTTTTTTACTATTTTTTCCGTGCTCCCTCAACGTCTCCCACAACGTACACGGGAGGAAATGCGCCATTTTTGAATCACCCTGTATAGGTAAGGTACTCGGTAAGGTAGGTATAGGTAGTAAAATAAAAAAGTTTGGCTTCGGTTGCAAGCTGCAAGTAAAATTTTGTCTGCGAGTCTGTGACTTGCGTTTTGCGACTACCGTCAGCTACGCATGCGTGTTCTTTCGATCTCGTTGCGATGTCTCTGCGAGAATTTATCGAACCTCGTAGAAAAATTGCGTTTTCTCGCGCTTGCTTTCAAGGTTTTCATAGAGCGACCTTCAAGCATATAACCCCGGTGCATGTCCCAGTCCCTCTTGCGAAAAAACGCAATTAATACGAATTTATCATGAAAAGCCACCATAATATCCATTTTCAAAGGAATCCAATTCCACGGACATTACACATACACGTAATGATGGAATGTGGAAGAAGCAAATTATTCCGCTGCCGCACGCTGGACGGGCAGGAGAATTCCCGTCAGCTGAACAGGAGTGACGTACGTAATTCTGGAAATAAATGAATTTTAATACACACACACATACTCGCACACACCAAACACACAAACTTCAATAACCGGAATTTATTCAGAGTGACGTATGTAAACACTATACTCCGAAGCCGTTGCCAAATTTTGAAACGGCTCATAAATTTTTCATTTCAAGGTAGGTAAGGAAGGGGGGGGGGGGGTTTAGATATACACTTCCGTCGAAATTTATGTGCGAGTTATAAAAGTGAAAGAAAACGTCCGAACAAAGGCTGCCTGCATTTTCAATAAAAATGTTCTCGATAACTGATTTTTGCGGCTAAGAATAGTCTCCGGCGTAAATACGATTTATTTTTAAGTCGATACCGCATCGTGCAGGAATTGCCTAGTATTATTGATCTGTCTTAATGGTATGAGATGACTAATTTAAACGAAAATAGTAAAAACTATGCTTTGTTCTTCAATAAGAACGCGAGCCGATAACACCGATAACATCCGATAACATAGGGTTGTGGCGTCCCAACATCCTTTTTTTATATAATGGAAGGGAAAGTATTATGATCTTGATGGAACTAAGAACGGAGCGGACTAAGTCGTTCCACCCCCAGCAACCGTAATTTTCAAACGGCACCCCTAGGGGCACCCCCCTTTTATTAAATCGAAGAAAAAAGTTCACAAAAATAAAAAAAATTGAAGAAAAAGGGGTTGCTAGGGGCGGAACGAATTGGTCTGCTCCGTTCTTACTTGTGCCTACTGATGTCCTCCGCGTTACTAATAGGGGTCCTTGCACGAATTTTCAAAATCAGAAATTTCCCTAATCAGAAATTTCTTTGAAGGAAAAAATAGAAGAAAAAAATTTAAGCTTTTTATTGAAAAAGTGAACTTTTCAATAATTTAAATTTTCCCGCCTAAAATCGGCTATGACGTCAGACATGCTTGGGATATTTAGAACGACAGGGCAGCTCTGTTATTTTTGCAACAGACTGAGTTGGCACTTCTATGCTTGGTACTTTTTTGGTCACTGTCAGCTGAAAGTGATTGTCACTTCTGACTTCCTTCGCGCAGCTAGATTTGCAACATGCCCCTAGAACATGCCTTTCAGAGTTGTTGATCTCAATCGGTGTTGCTTGATGAGTTGGTGGTCAAACGATTCAACTCTCACACCTGATAAGGGTTTCATTCGAATCCCCCAAGATTCACCACGAAGACAACGTTGGCTAGAAGTGCTAAACGCCAAGATATGTCGCCTTAAAGCTGCATTACACTACACAATTTCTTGAACAATCTGCCAAAATAGTGTCAAAAAACAATGAACTTAATTGTTCAACTGACAGATTATACAAGAAATTGTGTAGTGTAATACAGTTATACAAGAAATTGTGTAGTGTAATACAGCTACTATACAACTTTTGCCTTTTAGTGCTATTCTGTAAAAAAGATACATCGATATCGCTGTAAAATGACAGAAATAATAAGGTTTGGCATTGTCACATGTGTCACCTTACAGCGATACAGCGCTTACATCGATGCATCTTTTTTACAGAATACCACCATTTGTGAGGATCATCAGAATCAAGCTGTAGAGTCAAGTCAGGCTCTAGAAATATAAAAAATCACAGAATAGATTTAAACTGATTTTACTTTGGCGCCTTCCAGGCAACTGATTCCACGACTATAGACGAGCTCCAAGTGACTACCTACTAATTAACCGATCATGACTCCGTTGTGGTCCACCAATCAAATTTTGTTAGGAGTATCTCATTCTGCTCATCTAAAAGGCGGCTGATGATATCAAAGAAATCGAACATCTACCTGTGAGCCTCGCTGTGAGCTTTGATTCTTCTTCTTCTTCAGCGTTGAACTTTTCGCTCTTCGCGAAGAACTCTTCTACCATCCAGGAAGTTGACCATCGGCAAATGGTCGGATTGCGCCTGAACAAAACCCCCATCGTTTTACACAAAATACAATGGCTTTAAAATTTTGCGGCTTGGCGTTTCATTTGGCGGCTGCTGTCATGCTGCTGTCTCGCATAAGTTAAAGAGATGTGCGTTTCATTCAATTTCAAATCGTATCCATGAATTTGAGGGATTTTCAAAATATATAGTCAAACCCTGCTCTATTATAATATTGTCATGATGAGGTGGAATGGCATTTCAACAAATTTCGCACGTTGAGAATTGTAAACCCTATTGACATTGGCACTAATTCGAAATCTTCAAGTTGGAAATTGTGGAAATTATCGCAACTGTACGTTTTCGCGCAAATACCCGGTATAGCATGTTGAAAATATTTGAACTAACTCGTCTGAAAAAAAAAACTCAAATGCTCATACTTGAAATTCGATAGTGAAAAAGAGCCTGAAATACTGAATTGAAATTAGGATGAATTATTACCTATGATCCAAGGGATGGCTAAAATGCCTTTGCTTGCGTGATCTTTATTAATACGACCCCTTCTCCGTCAGTACATTGAGACGTTTGTTTACTTGTAGAGTTTCCATGACAAAAAACTCAACAGTGTGGCGTACTAATCGAGTTTCAGCGATGCTTCACTGAACAGTAAAATCTTGATACATAAAGTTTTGCGCTACAAATATTTTATTAAAAAAAAAATGCCATAATGCTCTGTTTAGGTAGCAACAGCACAAACTTGGGCAAGAAAAAATCTGCCAGCCTCGGTATCTGCATGGCCTATTTATTTTCATGTAGCCTGGCAGTATAACCAATGCTCTATTTATTTTTATGAAAATCATAAAATAGCCCGACTTGCACCTCTTCATTCTGCAAGCCTATTTGTTATTTTATTTCCGGAACGTTCAACCAATTGAAAATATTTGAACTAACTCGTCTGGAAATAGCACGCGTGTTTATTGATGTTACATATTTCAGCTACTTTTCGTTTTCGGTATACCTACCATGTGTATATTGGTTGCCGGCTTACTGCAGCGGTGTAAGCTGTAAGGAACCGCATATTGGCGAAATCAGACCAACCAACGTTCTAAAATTAGGAATTCCTTTATTTGTTCCGAATGTTCCATCAGCTCTATCCCCATTTCAAAGCCACCCGTACGACAAAGGTTGAATCTGTCAGAAGTTACAGAAACTTTGTGAATATCAGTGTTTTTGACGTCTTCTATAACGCACTTGTTCTACCTTGATATTGTGTAAAGTTTTGTATAGAACGGGAGAGACTCGATTTGTTGTTGGAGTGAATACTCCTATATAATTACCGTGTCTTTCCCACACTAATTTTTCACTCGTATCCCACCCACATGCGCGTACATTATGTTTTATGTTTGTGAACGGAGCTTTAAACACGCGTGTTTGTTTGGCGATCTGTGTCACTATGTCACTTATCATAGGCATATTCTAATAGAAATATGAACGATTTTTCTCCTTTTACTGCTTCTACAAGACAGTGGAATATGATTAATCATAATTATCATTGAATGCATCTTGATCCTTTTTTTCTGTCGTTATTGTTGTATTTTATTCACGATTTTGCTTACCGACCGACGCTATCCAAGGGAGATTTATTTAGCCAGTTCAGAATTGGACGGAAGTCCGCCCACTCGGTCATTCGACCCTCAGTTCGCGTTGCTGCAGTCGACTTTTATCTCGACTGGAGCAGTGTACCACGCGCTATACAGGGTGGCCCAACGAAAACAGAACAGAGAGGTTTTCGGGGATTTCACCTCATTTTTTTGGGAAAAGCTCCGACAGGTCGATTTTTATATCGAGGGGGACATCCGGAACATACATTGGCGAATTTCCATCTTCAGCCCCCTCACCCCCACCCACCCCAACTTCAAAGTTTCAAATGACACCACCCACCTTGCGACACATCAAATTGAAGAGAATGAAATTCTCTTTTTGAATAAATATTTCAATTATTTTCAACCCCACCCCCCTCTTCCTAAAATTGTCTGAGTTTCCAATGTAATATTCTTGACCTCTTAATTCTCTTTAGTAGAGTCAACGTCAGCCTGCGCAGCATCGAGGGAGAAAATTTGCTGTGTAAAAAGTGCCACCCAAATTCACCCCTTCACTCCCCCACCCCAACTTCAAAATCTAAAATGACACTACCTACTTTATGATACATCAAATGGAAGGGAACTAAATTCTCTTCCTGAATAAAATACTTTCAGAGTTTTCAAAAAGCCCTAAAATATTCCGAATGTTCAATTTATTAGGGGAGGGGTTGAATATTAAAAAAATGTTTTTAGAAAGAGAAATCGATTCCTTTCAATCCGTTGTATCACAAAGTAGGTGATATCTGTTAAATTTTGAAGTTGGGGTGGGGGAGAGAAAAGAGATAAATTTGGGTAGCACTTTTCTCCACCAACATTTTTCTCCTCAGATGCTAAACTGCTCGTCAAAAGTTAAGCATAGACCAAAATTTGCTCCAATTTCAAGTAAAGATTTCTTCGGGAAAAGATATCCGATTTGAAAAAAATGTATGGTGCTTGGTAGAGCTTTTCTTCAGCTACAAGACGCTATGTCGATTTACGTCACCATCGACTTTGTCCATGAGATACAGGATGGCAAAGGAAGGAGTGTCAAAAGTGTTAATTTTTGAAGTCGTGGAACTTTTTTAGAAAGAATTCCGGATTTTTTTTCACTCGAGTTTTAGAAAGCGGATATCAATATCTCGAAACGGTTTTTGACTTTTGACCGTATTCCGTTTCTTCAGAGAGTTCTTGATTTTTTTGTGAAATTTAGACTTTTTGATGCAGAATTTGCTAGAGCAGTTGCTTTTTCTTGAAAATTCACAGAAACGTACACAGTTGCTGGATGAATTATACCATGAAGAAATTGACCTCATGGACATCTAAAAGAGGTCATCCTCTAGACCTCTTCAGGGGAGATGCCCAATGAAGCATGCTGCGACATCACTTTGACACTTATTGAACCCAGCATGAATGAAAATGCAAGAATTGTAACCATACGTTGCATCAAAATTACCATGGTTACCAATTAGTCCCATCATGGGTGATTTTGTTACTGCCCAAGTCACTGGAAATTTTCAGAAGTGATATCTCCTAGACGAGTAGAGATAGAGCCATAATTCTTTTTTTGATTTCAATCGGACACATTATTGGTCATTCAAGCATGATGTGCAAATTTTTCACGTTTATACTTTTTCAGTGGTGGGGGGTAATTTTGACGTTTGTCATGTTGGAATTTTTTTCTTGTACTTGTCATCATTGAAATGTCAACATGAATATATACTGTCATTTTCAGCTGATCAATTTGAAGTTTGCGTTTGGTGTTTTTCTTCCTCAAAGTCCAGATTTCCTGGGAAAAACTTCGTTGGTCTTCTGTTTTCACTACTGATGTGGAAGTGGTAGATTACATTCATGCTGACATTTCAATGGTGACAAGTACAAAAAGAAAGTTCTGACATGACAAACGTCAAAATTACCCCCCACCACTGAAAAAGTATGAACGGGAAAAATTTGCACATCATGCTCGAATGACCAATAATGTGTCCGATTTAAATCAAAAAAAGAATTATGGCTCTATCTCAACTCGTCTAGGAGATATCACTTCTGGAAATTTCCAGTGACTTGGGCAATAACAAAATCACCCATGATGGGACTAATTGGTAACCATGGTAATTTTGATGCAACGTATGGTTACAAGTCTTGCATTTTTATTCATGCTGGAGTCGATAAGTGTCAATGCAATGTCGCAGCATGCTTCTTTGGGTATATCCTCTGAAGAGGTCCAGAAGATAACTTCTTCTGGGGGCCCATGAGGTCAAATTTTCTCATGGTATGATTCATCCAGTAATTGTGTACGTTTCTGTGAATTTTCAAGAAAAAGCACCAGCTCTAGCAAATTCTGTATTGAAATATCCAAATTCCACAGAAAAATCGGGAACTCTTTGAAGAAACAAAATACGATCAAAAGTCAAAAACCGTTTCGAGATATTGATATCCGCTTTCTAAAACTGAAAAGAAAACAAAGCCAAAATTTTTTCTAAAAAAGTTCCACGACTTCAAGAATTAACACTTTTGACACTCTTTCCTTTGGCATCCTGTATATCGTGGACAAAGTCGATGGTGACGTGAGTCACATAGCATCTTGTAGCTGAAGAAAAGCTCTACCAGGCATCATCAATTTTTTTCAAATCGGATATCTTTTCCCGAAGAAATCCTTGCTTGGAATTGGAGCAAATTTTGGTCTATGCTTAACTTTTGACGAGCAGTTTATTTAGGATGACGCTGATTAAATTGAAGAGAATTGAGGGGTCGAGAGTATAAAATGGGACAGTCAAAAGAAATTTAGGAAGATGGGGGATGAGGTTAAAAATTTTGAAAATATTATTCTCAGAACGAGAATTTGATTCTCTTTGATTTAAAGAATCGCAAAGTAGATGGTGTCATTAAAAATTCTAAAGTTGAGGTGGGTAGGGGTGAGGGGGCTGAAGATAGAAATTTGCCAATGTACGTATGCCCCCCTCGATATAAAAATCGACCTGTCTAAGCTTTTTACAAATATATGAGGTGAAATGCCCGAAAACCCCTCCGTTCTGTTTTCGTTTGGCCACCCTCTATGGTCTTCGGTATTGCTGTACCTGATGCTTAACCATTTTAGTGAGAGAATATCAAGGTCGAGTGAGAGAATGTAACACGTAACTCGGAACAGCCACGGATGTGATTGTGATTATCTTTCACATCAACTTCAGTTTCGAGCAAGCGTGCTTTGACGGATCTGGCTTTTAAGTGTCAAAGGTCAAGGTATCATCGGTGAAAAGCCAGTCGCAAATTGTTCAAATGTTTCAACAGTTTCTCACCTGATGCGAGGCTTCTTCTTACACATGTGTCAAACTTCTCCTGCCGACTACCTGATTCTCTAGTAATGGCTGAGTGCTTTTTGTTTTTGACCCCCACTTGGAATATCAAGAGTAGAGAGAGTTGGCAACTACCCTCCCCCAAGCAATCCAGAATCCAGAAGTAATGGCGTTTCTAATTCTGGTAGTACCAAGGGAGGGGAGGGGATAATTATTTAGTGTACTTACACTAACTTGGGTTCGGAACTTCACTCACAAAACGCACCAAGTGCTACTTAGAACAGCTCCTTTGCGGCAAGAGTAGAAACCGCGTACTGAAATTTCCACATTCCAGTAGTGAACGCCAAGACCTGTTAATGAGCCCGTGAGGTACAAATCAAATTGGATTTCCTTATATCCTGAATCCATAACAATAGGTACCTAACTACTTAGCTGCAGCTTGTGATTTTCCAACACCATTCCTGAAACTTTTGAAGTACGTATCAGTCGTATCACAATAAATCGAGAGCGAATTTTGAAACGCCCATAAATTCAATTTTTTCGAATATTTTTTATGCGCCCTGGTTGCCAATAAATAATCTCGTATTTTGAATGTCGTGCGCGTTTTTCATCGTGTAAACATAAATAACTGACTCTATTAAATCAGCATCGACAACATTTTCATGTTATCGTAACCTTGCGTATGGGTTTTTGAAGGAAATAAATTTGGAGCAGCTTACGCTTTACCCTAAAAGCATTCTTTCGCCTATGGTAATTTGTGGTCGTATAAACAACAGACTACAACACAGGAATGGGGGAAGGAGACGCCGACGGGATATGGGTGGGTGGTAAATGGTGTCGACGGCACTGCATGATAAATCTCTCAAAGTCGATATCCAAAACCAAAGAGTGATCATCGGCGAATTTCCTATGAGCTTTTCTTGACTCTCGCATAGTTTGAATTATCGATCCTAATTGGCCCCGTTTCTTGTATATTGGGTGCTAAAACCCAGGACTAAATCAATTACGTGCGTGCTTTATAATTATTATCGGGTTCGACCCCTTGGCCTTCCCCCATTTCCTTTACACTTCCACCTTTCTCCACAGCGCCAGTAGTGTGCCTATGTTCGAAAGCACACGTGTATTAGTCCCTACACCATTTCCACCCGTACGAATATACTACTTCTACCATGTTTACGGTATCGTTTCACGCCATCATCGTCTAAATTTGTATTATTTGTATGAGCATTTCCTGATACATATTCCAAAGCCGATATACATTGTATGTCCGTCCCTGCACAGAGACGCGCCTGTAAAAATAAAACAAATCACTATTGGGACGAAAGCTCCATTGACTTACGTTTACGTATAACAAAACGTTATTTCAGTTTCATAGCTTTGGCCAGTGCTATTGCCAATGTTAAAATGTTATTGTCGAAATCACACTTTACTGGGATTTGATGCAATCTTCGTGCAAACGGATAATTTTTACGGTTTAAACTTCTACAACTGGGGGCGCTGCTGTGATTTATTATCAATTGGAAAAGTGCCTCATTCTTCTTGGTACACTCGCGATGGAATTTCATGACTTGTTCTTACCATAAATCTTCCATCGGAAAAATCGTTTCTCAACGTGTTATTGTTACGTTCATATAATCTGACGCGGGAAAAATCACTACTTTTAGTACCTACCTACCTATACATTATAGTTACGTACCTACCTACTGTTTTTCTAACATGTTATTTTTTCTTTTCAGGTGAGTTACGAGTAGAAAATCGATCATTTCGCTGTTCCGTAAGTAACAACTAACAATTCTCATTTTAAATTAACTCATATGAAGTTTTCAATGCAGATTCATGGAAACCCTATTTTTCTTTCGATAGTTTTCATTGGCGTGAGTCGATGTCTTAGTAAATAATGAATAGTCAATATGCCTCAGCTATAATCAATTTCACCGCTTTCTGCATTAGAAGAGCAAGCTATGGAAAAATTGTGTTGTGTTGGTACGAATGATACGATGACAAAGGGGATACCAGCCAGTTGTCAACACGTGCATTTTTTAATGCTACACCTTGTCACCGTGTCGAGGTATCATGTACGCGAAAGTGAAAATTTGTGAGCATACGCCAGGAATCGTGAGTTTCTTTGGAGTGCTTTGCAGTGTGGACGATAAGGGACATTGTCTTCACTGGTTGGTGGGTCTTCGCCAAGGTTGTTAGGCTTTTGGCGGCGAAGATCGGCAGGATACTACTTGCTACATCTTCTGATGCATATCACTAGAGTAGTGAGTACGAGTACTAGATATCCACTCTAGCTCTACCTATTATACCTGCTGGAACAGCAAGCAAGGTAGGAAGACACATGCTGGCAGACAACACAGTGTACCTACCTACCCACGTCCAAATTGTCTCGTCTCTGTACAGTTCAACTCTATAAATTATTGTCCTACTATCCATATTGTCCATCTAAAGAATAAGCTTCCTCTTAGCCAGTGGATTTTTCCTTTTTATATTCCATTTCTTCACGGCATCACGGACTTCCGGCATAATTTTCTCAGTGGCCGGCAAAAACCTAATAGCCTTGGCGAAGACCCACCAACCAGTGAAGACAATGTCCCTTATCGTCCACACTGCAAATCACCCAAAGGAAACTAACAATTCCTCGCATATTCTCGAAAATTTCCACTTTCGCGCACATGACTCCCCGAGATGGTGACAATGTCACATTGAAAATTGCACATGAAGACAGCTAGCTGCCAAACAAGTCGTCAACGTGCCATTCGTACCAACGCAACCCATTTTTCCCATAGATTGCTCTAATAGGTACAATAAGATCTAATAGGGTTAGTCGATTAGTCGGAGTAGTAGATTAGGATAGGTCTAATAGGTTTATAGTACAAATATTCATCGTTTGGTGTTAACAACGTTTGCTACTACATGAAAAAAAAATTGTACGACTGAGATAGCGATGCCGACATGATTGGCAATTTCTATCTGAGAATCTGCTACTTTTGCGCCCGAGGTCTTTTTGCCTTTGCACCATTGTAAGTAGGTCTGTACCCTGCACTACTCGTCTTAAACCATCATCTGAATTTTATCGACTTTTTCGGTTAGGGCTAGGGGCAGGGGCGTAACTAGGTACCCGCAGCCGCCGCCATGCGGGGGCGCTTCGAACTTCATACAATTCATTTTGGGGGCCCCAAACTCGGTTCCAAGAAGTTCGCAGTTTTGTATCATTCTTGTTTTTGTGATACCTATTATTAATTATATGAGATGAACTTTCGCTAAGATTTTTTGATCCCTCAAACGTTTTAAATAAATCCACCTTGCTTAACACAGGCTCCGACGCGGCGAGGCTGCACTACTTCTATACTTATTTTTTACTGGAAGTCTTGAGCTCATTGAATTTTGTCAAATTGGTGGTTGGTGGAATTGGTTTCGATAATGACAGCCAACTGACAAAACAAACACAACAATCACATCTGTACCTATGATGGCCATAGCATACCAGTTTCAACGTCAAGACTAAGAAATTAGAACAAATTAAATTGAGTCGTTTGAAAAAAATGTTGCATGCCGCTCGAACGTTAAGTCTGTTAAGCTTTTGCTCCATAAATAACTATCAAGTTTAGACAGATAACAGAATATTTTTGACCCCTCCACAAATATTTTTTCAAGAGCTTTAAAACGACGTACCTAAGTATTGCAAATTCAGGTCCCGGCAAGTGAACACTGATGAAATATTCAGTAATTTAGGCAATAAAAGATTTTTTTTCAATTTTGATTTGGCATAAGGAATGAGAGATAAATTGATAAGTTTCTAGATGAAATCATTCAGTACAATTCTTGGAAAGCTCTGATAACATTCAAGATGATTGTTTCACTTGTTTCAGGACTTTTGGGCATTTTCTTGATCACCTACACATGGCAGTATCACCATATCGCCTTTTGCGTTCCCCTTGATTTCAGCTTATTCTTTTGCTAATTTTTTTTATTCATGTTTCAACATTCCTCCCAGAATAAGAATATTCTCGAACAGAAACCTTCCTTTGTTTCTGATTACTCACCGGGAAAGTATGGTGGTGCCCACAACAGATTTTTTTTGGAAAAAGTTGAAGCGGATAATGCCTATGGCGTTCTCAGTTTGTACTTTAGTTATTATAACAAATTGAAAACAATTGATGTAAGACCCCATTGCAAACATGATAGTTTATAGAGAAGTTCCAGCTTGTAATCAGCATTCCGTTCGCAATGGACGCCTCCGGAGCGATAAAAAGGCCAGAATTAAAGCCACAAAAGAGAAAATAAATATGCATCAGCCTTTGGTTAGGTCCGCGCCAGTTTAAAAATGGATTAGAAGGCGGGCCATTGTAAAACCATAGCCGTAATTCGGTACGTGACTGCAAAAGATACAAAAAAAGTAACTAAAGGGATTACGCGATTAGCGGATACATGTGTAGTCCGTATTTCCGCTTCTCTTGCGCCAACAATTTGGAAAATTTAAGACCGCCATGTAATTAAAATGTAACAAAAATTTATTTGCTTTCATTGTGGAGCATGGCATGGGTAGCAACTTTAAAAGCAAAACCGAACCGCATTATGTGTTTTTTATTATTCCGTGTGTACCTTCCGGCTTAATTGTATTTACAATGGCGACGGGACGCTTTAACGGTTTTAATTATTTGATTAATGAATTTCAGAAACAGACTTCAAGTTGAATAAGGCGATGCTTCTTGTAAAAACGCACTCCTCAAAATAATTACCGGCTGTGTTTCAACGTTTGTTATTGTAGGTGGGTATTTATGGGGTCTGGCATAAAGTATGATGAGTAGATGAGTGTGTCCCTATTGATTTTGTAATAATTTTTGTTGACTACAAGAGCGTTGAAAAAAGCGGCACAGCACAGGACCAGCTTGCATAAACCAGAGCACGACGCGACTGCCAGATCCGGAAGGGACGGAAAAACAGAGAAAAACCAGGCTACGAAAAGATCACCTCTTGGGTTCGTCGCTTCTCTAGAGCTCTTGTTTTCACTTTTTCGGCCCCCTACTAACACTAGCATGGATAAATAAGTATTGTGATCGCCCAGGAAAAAATCAGATGACGACGAATAGGTATGGTAGGTATACCTATCCGTCTTTAGGTCCACTGGCCCTAAGCCAGTTGTGACAATTTCCATAGTAATGTCTGTCTGGCTCTCTGTGTATGCATGTCTAGGTCATTTTTAAAACTGTATATTCTTACTGTTGTACCTTCCAACACTTCTCACTACTAAAGTAATATGTCTAACGGAGTTTTCATGACAAAAAAAGACGAAAATAATGTGTCTGCCTTAAAGTCTGACCTGACAATTGAATTAAAACGGCAATCCAGCATAGCATCATAGCGAACATCACTCTGACAAATTTGATTAAAATCATCTGATTTTTTCGATCTAACAACTTATCAGATTGTCCAACTTGAAGAAAAAATATCATGAGCGACTGTGTTTTTTTTAAAGCTTGGAATGGATAATAGACCATGAAATCAGAAAGAGGAAACAAAACCGGGACGATATTTGTGGTCAGATTATTCATGTGTCCAGAAATGCCAAGATTACACTCTGGTCAATAAAACCATCAGGCAATGGGATTGTTGGAAGCTGGGCCCACGCAGAGAGACGTAGCTACAATGTTTGGTGTTTTGAACTCTGTGATAGGACGTGCTTGACGGAGGTTTAAGGCAACACATTTAGCGGCATGTCGACATGATTGAGGAGGTCGCCTGGAAGTCATAACATGAAGAATTGTTCGTTTCCGTCCGTCAAGAGTCCCGAAGAAGGAGAATTCATCACTGCTCCAGAAATTGTAAGCCGCATAATGCAGGCAAATAATGATGCAGTCTCTCCTGCAACAATACGAAGACCTCTGCATAAAACTAATTTAAGAGCCAGAAGACCGGCTAGGTATAGGTCATTTAATAGGAATCACAGAGGAAACAGACGATAATTTGCAAGAGACTTTTTGAAATGGCATGGAAAGTGGCGTGACTGTTTCTAGACAGATGAGTCAAGGTGCGAGGATCTGATGGTCGGGTTAGAGTTTGGCGGTAAGTCGGTGAGCGTTGTTTAGAGAACTGCATGATGGAACCAGGAGCGTGATGGAGGAGGCTCTGTGATGATTTGGGGAGGGATATACATGCAAAAAGAAGAAGTGGTATTCTCCAACGAAACAGTAAATGCGGACATATACCTGAACCAGATCGTGAGGCCAATTAATTGTGTTAATTACCCAATTGTGTTGAATTTTAACGGGTAATCCGCCGTCGTGGAAGTAGATGATGAAGGTGGGGAGGAGGGTGTCAGATGAAACAGGATTTCTTCGAGGTTAAGGTTTTGCAGCCCCCTGAGGCTTCTTGAGCAACAGTGCTGTTTGATGTGGTTGTATACGCAAAGTTATTCTTACAAGATGCTAGCTCGACTTCGTAGGTGTTTTTCTTCAGTTTTCCCTTTGGATCCCTCTTCCCAAAGGAACACCTAAATCAAGCTGCGGGAACATTAGGGAAATTCCACATTGACCGCGGCATGTAGGTTCGCGACTACTTTCGAAACATCGATCACATTCGCGAGTAATACCAGCGTGCTCTGGAAGCGGCATCTTCGCCGATTGGGTAGATGTGTTCTGCTCGCACGTTGGAGTCTCCAGTTTGTTGCGAACGATTCAAATGTATCACAACATAAAGTATTTCAAGACTGCCGTGCATGGTGACAATTGAACCTTGAACCATCAACATATTGGCGTTAGCAGTGAATTAATTATCATACGATTTACTCAATACTATATGCAATCGATGGCAATTATTATCCGGGGCGTTACGAAAGAGATGCGCGACTGAGTCGGATTTCGTTCTCTGGAGGACCGGATTTTAACAAAATGTAGGGTTTATGGAAATGTCAGGAGGAGAAGTGAGTAATTCCAGCCGAAATAATGCAGTAGGTTGATAGCTGACAGCTCGTCTGGTGAATATTTTATTTGACGTCGACCTAACCTTCGGGTGTATTTGGTCATGAACAGTTTGACAAATAGAAGAGGAACATTATTATGTTCCGGCGAAAATTCATGGCTTGTACGTGCAAATGTTATGGTCTTTAAGGCGTTGAGCTTTAGTGCCGTGCATTTTTTATCTTCTCCGGAGACCCGATGGTATGCGACTTCTCCGTGTAGAATTGTTAGTTCCACAGGGTTAGTTACTTGAAAGTTTTTCAATTGAGTATCAATCGTAACAATCATTACAGTTCTCAGAGGCTTTTTGTATGCCAGTGTGGATATCGACTTTGAGTTTGTTTGCCGATGGATGCAAAAAAAGCCGCCCAGACGACGGTAATAATTAAAAAGAATCAGCGGCATCGAAATCGCCGTCGAGGCAGAGGGCTCAGGCCTCTGCCAACATTCTGCGGGAGGAGTAAAGCCCCTGTTTGTTCTACACTTTGCGCACCATCTGGGGAAATTGTTTTTAAATTAAATCTTATATCATCGTGACTGTGAATGCGGCCAGGGATTTCATCAATTATTTATTTAGAACACTCTCTCTCCGAGTCTGGTGCTCTGTGGAGAACTTGTACGGCGGAGGACGACGACGTGAAATTAAAAGCTGTCGGGAAAACATAATTGCTCATCGGAGGCAGTCACTGATGGAACTACGGAGATGACGCCGAGTGGAAACCGGCAGATTGCTCGAGGATGAGAAAATTAGTGGAAGCCGTCTGAATGGCCGACAAGACAGAAATCATTAATTTGGTGACGGAGTCTAATATTCCTTATTGCGCCTCCTCGCACTATACTATTGCTCTCGCCTTGAATTTCCTTTCTGCTTGGTGCGCGTCCGGATTACTTTCTGCAAATTCAATTCGTGATTATTATGCAGACGGCGTATCTTTTTTGCTTATAAACTTTAGAAAACACAAAGACAAGATGTATTACTATTCACTTAATTCAATATGTCCCGATCTCGGCGTGACGTGATGGACCTCATTTCGTACAAAAGAACGACGCTTTTGTATGCACGAAGCATACCATCTGCAGAAGTTATATATATATCTCCGAATGCGAGTAATTTATTTTGCTATGTTCACTGCAGCTAATTGAAACCCCAACATGCACAACACGAAAGCCAGTATTGGTCCTTTGGGCTTTCGCATGAGATTGCAATGATTGCATCTTATAAAAATCCTCCCAAAAATATTCCATAAACACTTGACTAACACAGCAAGGAACACAGATCAACTAGTTGCTGATTCCGATTATCCGTGATCGTGGAGTCGCTCTAGATCCAGCCTAAAATTCTCCAGTGCTTAGTACTGCAGGAAAAATGCAGGCCTCTCCTGACATCCATTCCTGAGATCTACGCGGTATAAAGACTTTATCGACATCTCCCTGATTCGACATATTTTGACAATGTAACGAACGTTCAATTTCATTGTAAAACATCAAAAAGTCAGATATTTATGGAATGTAAATTACGTCGGGAGACGGTACCGATGTCAAAAACCTCCATTAACTTTTAATTTTATATACCTAATGATCTTGAAAAAGGCTTGAATAAACCCGAAACGTCGATCATCAACTAAATTTTTATACTCTTGTCCTATACCTAAAACATCACTTTATACAATTTTATTAAGGACAAAAAAACCGAACTATCTCACGTCAAGCGTCAAGGCACCTGTGATTCCTCAAAATCTGATGAGTGAACATGGCTAGCGACCAGACCACGATACAATAACACTCGTATGTCAGTGCGCATGTTAGCTATGAATCTATCGCTCACTGTGATGTCATCATTCGAAGCAGAAATCAAAGTTCCCTGTGCAAATACATACTTACTCACGGGCAAAGTGGAAAACTGAATGAGAAAAACCAAGGTAACAATCATCTTCCACCGTGCCGGAAACCATGGCAAATAAAATGAACAAGATGGAAATTTCTTACACCGCTGTATTCCTCCTGGAACAGTGAGAGAACAGTATTAGATAAATGAAAACTTCATCTTCAACGGAGAATTAAATGTAATTGTAAGTAATTGTAATTACTGACAATTGAGTCCACGAAGGCATGCACAAAATATCTTATAGGTCGCAGTGCAGAAAGGATCCTCCGAAGCCAAACGACCACCTCTAATCTACGAAGGCATATAACCAACTTCTTGTTTAGCTGTTAATCGCGTTCAAAGTTGTGTGGCAGTCTAGCAAATTGGGAAAACCATCACGTGAGAGACCGCGTCATGTTGATCACTAATTTCTCCACAACTTTGTTCATGGCAGTTTTCATTTATCTCTTGAGTCTTTTTTATTTTCCATGGTTCCTGGCTCGGTAGAAAATGCAACTTTGTCTTCTTCTTGAGAGTTCCTTGATAATTGTAAGAGACAGAAGCACGTCTTACGAACTCAAAATGACAAAATTGTTGAGTTACTTTTGAAATTGATGCCGGCGACCTCTTCCAGTCCTTCAACGATTCAAAGTACATTAGTTTCAACTAGCTTAATTTCACCCAGCAATCTTGTACCACTTATCTTGACTTCATCCATAAAGACGAGTTTCTGAAAAGCCTATTTCCAAAATATACGGTGAAGAATAAATTCTCAACATTTTGGTGGAAGCTCGTTGCAAGAAATTCACGCGACAGTCCAAAAAAGAACACCAGCAAATACCATCAAGACCAAAAAGTTTGCATGGACCCAGTTCTACAAATGAATTATTTCACTTCATTATAATACAATATTTATTATCCGACAAACCTGGATCGAAAGTGATGAAAATAGCTCAGCTTCTCATTATTTACGATATAGATTGATTCGCCAGAGAGTGTCGCCATTTGACATGGAGAATTTTCGAAAAAGGACATGCAATAGTACTATATCCCATACACTTTCTATTTTCAGTAGAATGACTTTTTGGAGCAAGAATAAAGTGACAAGCTGGAGCGCTATGAGAATACGGCCGACGACCGCTGAGTTTCGCTCCAAAACTTTGCAGGTGACATGAGCCGTAGTCGTAGCCCCTCAGCTTGTCACTTTATTTTTGCTCCAAAAAGTCATTCCACTGAAAATAGAAAGTGTATGGGATATATTATTATGTATTTACCAAGTTGAGGATAGTAGTTTACGATACAAGTTGGCTGTTACATGAGTAGTTTTCAGACAGGAAGCCAAAATTTACACACAGCCTGTAAGAGGCTGAATGTCGGAAAGCATCTTGTGTAACCATCCACGAGTGTTGTACACTATTTTACTTGTTTTTTTCATTGCAAATAGTAAATTTTTTGTAATTTTTGAGGTTATTTTGACAAGTGTCAACTTGAATACCTACATAAACTTCAATATCCATATACAACTTATATAAAAGTCATTACATCTTATGTATTAACACAACAAGCACGTAATAGTATATCATTCAATGAGCGTGTAATGATGCTGTAGCTGATCATTATAGCTGAAGCCCCAGTTTACATCCCGAAACGCAGCTGAGGGATATAAGGCGCTGAAGCTAGAATAATTTCTTCGACACTAGACCGTAGGTTATAAAGGGTGGTCCAGAATTAATTTGAATAATTTCAGTCATCAATAAGGCGTGAGAAAACAATGAGAACAAACCCAAAAACCATATATCAAAAATGCAAACCTTCAAAGTTGAAGGTAAAAAAACCAGAATTTTAACAGAAAAATACTTGTCAAATGGGTTTGGATAATAAGGAAATGCATGTTAAAATCTGTTACAGTTTGTTTTTGTCTTGGTACCAGTAACCGATTCAAAATAAAATATGATAAAAATATTAAAAATTGAGAGTTAGTAGTGTACCTACTCGATGTTCCTGAAATTTCAAACTCAAATACATATCTCCGAAACCACCGATCTGATTAAAATTCAGCACATGCGTGTTTCTTTTTCCAAGTCCAATCAAAATATCAAAAATCTGATGATTTTCCAACAAAATCCAGTGGCGTTGAAAGTATGGGGATAAAAGGAGGCAACCTCCCAAAATCTACGTCGCCGGGATCTTTTGCATGGAATTTTCATTAGGTGATCGACGGCCACCTATTTGAAGTTTATCTACACAACACAAGATTTGAACAGAATTGGTTTCATGGTTGGGAAAACGGTTGTTTCCTTCAACTTTAACGGGCTCCCAAGCAGCACACTGACAATTTAACGTCATGTAAGTCGTCCATTCAACGTCGTTTGTATCGTCATTTATGACGTTGTTATCACGTGTTAATGCGTCACCGGTACAGTGACGTCATGTAATGACGTAAAATTAACGTCTAGTAGTGGCCATTTGTGGACTCATTTTTAGTAGGTAAATAGAAAGTTACAACTGAGGTTTTTGACTTTCAACATTTATTTATTTGCCAAGTAACTTTGAAAGCACTATAATAACATACAACAAAATGAACATAATGCACAAACAACACAAAGAAAGTGGTGGCCGGTTGCATCTAATGTGGAGTCTAGAACACATGACTTTCGTGGGGACATCCGTAAGGGGCTCACTAAAGCTGGATCGCCACCATCGCCTTGCGATCGAAGGCCATTGCTGTATCCTTAATAAATTAAGAAAATTAATTTCAAGTGTATGAAAGCAAATACCTACAGTGTACTTCCCATTTATCACGGAAACTACACACCTGCTGCCCGTTGCGACTCGCGACACAGTAGCTACACAGTACACACATCCAGTGGCGCAGCCAGGATTTAGCCATGGGGGGGGGCTGAAGAACGCGAGCGAAGCGAGCTGCGCCGAAGGCGAAAACCCCCCGGGAAAAGGAGTGTGATCATCCTATTTTCGACTAGATTCATTGTGTTGCCAATGTAATGCCCTGAAATAGCTCAGGGCGAAAAGTCTTGCTTTTTTATGGAGGAAGGGAGTCAATTTCAATTAAGGACAGAGTTAAATTGGTAAAATTAGCGTTGCGAAATCAATCCTTGTGGGTTAGCTCCCTTACGGATTCTTTCCATTTTGGTCTCTTTCGAAAGCTACAAGGATGTACTTTAGTTTGAGCCCATTGGCATTTCCAAAATTCAAAAATAATTTTTTTGATTTTTTGGATTTTTGGATTTTGGAAATGCCAATAGGCTCAAACCAAAGTACATCCTTGTAGCTTTCGAATAGTAAGAATCCGTTCAGGAATAAACCCACAGGGATTGATTTCGCAACGCTTATTTTACCAATTCAAATAAAAAAACGTGCGATCCAATCGCAGTGCAACTCTCACACAGAGGGACTAATGATCCATTCTCTAAAAGATAGAGAAGGTAACAGTCGAACACAATCATTTCTTTTTCATTTTGTTCAAAATTTTTCATTGCTTCGGTAAAAAAACCGAGACTGTCTGGGGGGGGGGGCTATAGCCCCCTAGCCCCCCCCCTTGGCTGCGCCACTGCACACATCCCAGGTACACACTACATTCGATGCACACTAACAAAATGGCCTAGACTACGAGGGTCGTTTGATAAGTCTTTAGAATGGACATGAAGAAACATTTTTTTGGGTCAAAATTAGTTTTATTCCTCAACATACTCTCACTTTAGCTCTATACACTTGGTCCAACGATGTTCAAGTCTTTTCATTCCTTCGCTATGGTATGATTTTTGAGACCCTTAAAATATCCGTTTTTGGCGTCGATTTCTTTATAATTCGATGTGAATTTCTTTCCACCGAGCCAAGTTTTCAGTATTGGAAGTAGGGAAAAGTCACATGGGGCTAAATCTAGAGAATACGATGGGTGGGGAACAAATTCGAAGTTTAATTCGTGTATTTTGGCCATTGCAATGGAATGTCCATTCGAGTGCGCTTTTGGTCGATTTTCAGCAATCGCGGCACCCATCGCGCCGATAGCTTCTTCTTTTGCAAATGTTCGTGCAGATGTTGAATACACGTTCAGTTGAGATGCCCACAGCTTTAGCAATCTCGCGCACCTTCACTTTACGGTCGTCTAACACAATACCATGGATTTTCTGGACCATTTCTGCTGTTGTGACCTTATTTGGCCTTCCAGATCGTGGTTCATCAGTTGGGCTCGTACGACCTCGGTTAAATTTTTTCTACCAATTGAAACAGTTGAGTTCGATGGAGCAGATTCCCCTAAAGTCCTCGTAAAGTCTTCAATCATTTGTAAAGACTTTAGGCCTCCCAAAAAATAGTATTTGATTACAGAGCGAATCTCATTTTTCTCCATTTTCGCAAAATACCAGGTGTCGTGTATCTCAAATGGGCCCCAAAGATGAACTATTTGACGTATATGTCTAAAATTTTATATTTAGGCAATCTAAGCTTGCTAGATTTCAGTAAAAATAGGAACTCCGCGCTAGTACTGCTATTTCAGTGTTATTCTAAGGACATGTCAAACGACCCTCGTATTATTCTGTCACTATGGCATATGGCTTGGCATGGCTGGCTGACGGCAGCGCTTTCGACGAGCCGACCGACGTGGTCACACACTGATCGGGTAAGCTCGTTGAAGTCGAGTACTCGCGACGATACAATAGCGCGGACTTCGAAATATGAATGTTGTTTAAAAAATTCATATAGTGCATAGTTACTTAGGTATTATTCAACTTTTATTATTCATTTTCTAAGGCCTGATTGCTGCACCCAGACACGGCTGACTGTATTTTGCTCGAGCCGATTAAAAAAAAAATTGGGCTGTAATACTAATTTTTTGACTTGAACCAGAATAAGGTGCATATTATGTCACCCTATGAGGCACAACCGGAAGGACACAGACCGGAATTGGTATTATAGATATGGATTGAATAATGATAAGTCAGTTAACTGATTTTGAACGAAACCAAAACACTAATTTGATAGTGAAGAAATGTCGTTGGAAGAACGTGAAAAAGACGTCTACTTATGACGGTGATATTTTGCGTTACCTGTATGACGTTAGTTCAAACGTCATATAACGTCAACGACGAGAAATGACCATAAAATGACCATAAAATGACGTCAATATATCGTCAGCGTGCTGACTGAGCTATATCTTCGTTAATATGCATTTTTGATACATGGTTTTTGGGTTTGTTCTTATTGGTTTTTTATGCTCTATCGATCACTGAAATTTTTTAGATTAATCCTGGACCACCCTGTATAGTATTATACTATTTGAAATTCGCCATTCTAATTAAGGAATAACCAGCTTGATAATAATGTACTTCACGGTTAGTTGTGAAAAAAAATTACAAGCTTGATTAGGCGATTATTCACCGCGCGTGGGTTAAAGATACCTGTGTCGCGATAGATGTCAATTATCTTGTCGTTTGTGCTGTAAATTTAAACTAGAAAAAGTTACAAAAAACTGCAGACGGATCACGTAGGTACCTATACATATAGCTCCACTTCGATTCTCCCTCTATCCACCAGCGCACACGGTACGTGTTCCTGAGAAAAGCCCCGTCCTTTGAACTTGGGGCCTAATTTATATTTTAAAAGTTGCAAATAAAAAGCTCGAAAAGAACAAAAGGCTGAGCCTGGATTTTATGGTCAGGAGTGGCGCGCCGCGGTCTGCACTAGCTCCGCTTTGAACCGAACTGCCGTTTTATTTTAAGCAGGGAGCGTAATTTTTTATGCGGTCATCTAATTAGCGCAAAACAACCGGAATGCCTAATCAAATAAGTTATTCCCGAAGCGTCCGGGAGGGCGGGCTGATGTCAAAGAAAAAAGGAGCTGTCAACTCGACTTTGATGTTCCGTACCGAGCAGTAAAGTGCCGAGATAGATTTCCACGGAACGATCTCCCTAAGTATTTCCTTACATAAACTATAAAATGTAAGGAAGGTTTAGGGTTCGCGCGCGCTACACAAAGCTCAAACTATTTCATCCAGGATATTCCATAGTGGCCAATCCCTTTCACACCAACACATATCCTCATTTATGAACGACACTTTTACGACGCTCTCCTCGTAAACTTAACAATATTGCTTAATTTTTCTTGAAAGCAAAAACTCTGCTTCGAGCACTACGGAAAATTTTTCGCAGCTTTTGTTTAGCATGCAGTTGCAGCGCAGTCAATTCACTTACGGTTGTCTGGACATGAAATACCTACCATAAAAACGGGGCGAAACAAAATCGTTGAATATGTGAGTCAGTTCGGATTCGAGAACGTTAATAAATGGAAATGGAAAAGGTCTGTCAGTGTGAGATGATGTTTTGAATATTTCATTCTTGTTCGTTCAAGATTGTTCATTCTAGCGTTTTCCATCGATATTTTCAAAACAAGTTCAACTGACACAGACCTCAGTCACTGTCAAATTTTCGGTAAACACTGATTTTGCGCATAGTTTGCTCGAATGCGTTACGTCGATATTTAAGGGAAAAAGCAATGATCCAGCTTTGGATATCGCCTTATGAAGAGGTCATTAGGTTTCGACCCCGTAAGCATTTTGGCATAGCCGGGGGATGGTGGTGTGAATGGCATGCTGTGAGAGAGATCATAGCGACAGTATGGCCGAAGGCCGTGGTGTAGCAAGCATCCTTCTTGCATACATCAATCACCCCATCGTTTCGACAGTGTTATTGCGAGGGCGGCTGGGACAGCACCAGCAGTGGGAGGCAGAGGGCGCCGTCGACGCTCGATACATCTGAGGTGTCACCTTGACAGCTCTGGCAATGTATCACTGGGTGCTCCTGCAGTCTGCCTATAACCGATATTGGATAGGCATCAGTGCATGTAACGATATTGCCATATATAGGGCGGCACGTATTACAACCTTGCATAACTATAACTTTTACGCTTTTATAGAGTCCACAGGTTCCCACAGGAATCCGCACCCGTGAATCTGATGTGATGTTCTCGTACATGCATTAGGTTTCCATTTTATCGTCATGTGTGCTTTATATTCATTCCCATATTCAAAACTTCACCAGGACTAATCCTTCCCAAGTGACATGGTTTCTTTCTATATGTATAACTCGATAAAAGAAGCTGTTACAAATTCCATTTGAAATTAGTTTCAGAGAAATTGGCAAGGCAGTCGGAGCGTTACTTGCCTAAGCCACACTATCATCGGTTACTAGCACTAGTCTACGATCTCTCAAAGACAACGCAAAAAAGTAATTGGTAAATCCAGTTTTCTACTCCAGAACCGCTGTACTCGGGAGAATAGTTGGTGGAATTGCTAATTAAAGCAATCGAGTTTAAGTGTCAGAAGTTGCGATAGTGGGGAATGTTGGATTGTTGAATTAATGGCACTTTAAAACAGTCCTTATTATAAAAAAAAAACTTCTCGAGGGGTAACCCAATTTAAATTAAAAGAGTGCACCTATTTGGGTCAATTGCGGAGAATTTTCCTGCTCTTAGCTTCCTAAGGAGGAGTTTTTCTTTTATTCATGACGTTAACCCTTCATTCAGTGGCGCATCACTGAAAGTTCACAACCATCGGTAGTAGTCTGACAGTGTCCAAGTCGCACTTATGAAGCCAACTCAGGGAGAATCTCAATCTAAGGCCGATTATAAACTGGTCATCAAATTCAGTGTCAATGTCGGAATTTTCAACGGCTTTCAGCACTGAACAGCTTTAGATTTATTTGGGTGATTTTGAGTTTGTACTGGTCGTAAGCCAGATCAATTGAGGCGTTCTTTGCAAAAACCCCACTTAACAATTTTGGAGAACTTTTGCTTCGCGTATTTCATTAAGAATATCTGGCTACCTCAGTATGATCTATGGTGTTATTTTCTGCAGAATCGCACTATTATACTTCGTATGCATGAACACAGTAGATTCCTCGCTTCTATGTTTACAAAAACAAAAATATGTATGTAAATGAAACTAGAGGGGGTGACAATCGGCTTCCTAGCGATTGGATGTAATGTCAATAGGCGATTTACATTTAAAAAACGCCACCTGGTGTAGAGCTCGGTACTTGATGATCGTGGAGGATATTTTTGAGAGGAACACATACTCCGACGTTCAGTAGCCTAGGTGGGCACTAGTGGATACCTGCAATACCCACATTATTGATATGAAAATTTGACAAGTAGAAATAATCTGAAAAGGGGTTTGCATTTGTGTCTCTTATTTCATGTTACATGGTTAGCGTATTTAGCAGGCTTGTAGTAGATCTAGCTCCAGAGGTGCGCAGCTGAAAGACTACGCTCTTAGCAATGCACTACATTGCGGTAAAAGACAACGTTTACGTCCCCAACACAAAGGTAGCTACGGCGAGCTTATTAGAATGAAAAATGCGGATCTCCAGCTGAAGTCCAAGCAGAAAATCTTAAGAAAAAAGCGAGGGAAAAAGGTAGGTGGTGGTTGACTCTGCACGGCCAGCCCCACGTGATTTTTTCTTGGCTGGCAGGCTGGCTTTGTTGCAAGGCTGGTCGACGGGCTTGTGTGTTTCCCTCCGTGCGGATGTGACAGAGTCTGTTGCTCTTCCTGGGGGCGGAAGCTATGGATGATTTGAAGAAAGGTCTGCGACGACGCTGATCATCAACACGGGGCCCAATAAAGAGCCTACGGGGTCCTAAGGGTTCACATGAACAAAAGTTTGCTTGTAGTGGATTGCACAAGACAGTAAAGTGACAGTTTTGACATGCCACCAATTGACGTAACAGCCAACGTTGCCTGCGGCAACTTACACCTCTTCTGACAATTGATTCCCTAAAATTTTCTCGACAAAACGGCCATTTTCCCCAATAAAGTCAATCGCCTATAGGATGATTACATGAAATTAGTCCGCGACTCTCACCGCCAAGTTGGAGTTGGGATTTTAGGACATTCGGGTTTACTGCGAAGATTTGGTTGGTAACAATTTGGCAAGCCGTTGTTACAGATGAGTGTAAGTGCGAGTGAAGTGACGTGTGCGTCATAGAAGTGTGGTTGTGTGTAGGCGACACAGAACAGCACTGGGGCACAAATCAATTTCGAGGCATTTTCGATGGTCGTGGTCACAGACAGTCGTGGCCAAGACTTCGCGAGGTTCATTATTCAGGTTAGGTTACAACGATGAGAGTGACAGACTTTTGACGCAAGTCATTGACACTAATGACAGTATTTCCCAACTCATGCAGAAGCGCCCTCTACATGTAATTACCCTATTCCTAAAAGAAAAGTTGATTGTAGCCGCTGGTTATCACCTGTTCGGCATTTGACTTCGTGAAAGTTACATCATCCGCGGCCGAGCACTGTCGTGTGCTTAGTGATCCGAAAGATTTTGTGCGGCAATTTAGTTGTTTACACACCAATGTGTACTTTGCGGGTAATGCTATTTGCTGTAGGAATTTGCTTATTCCGCCGGATAGCATGCTAGAAAGTAGGCACCCGACGTTCTGGCCATTTTTCATAGAAACGTAATGGCCTTAAACATCACCGGCTACCGCCGTTTTTTTACAACCGCGGAACGCCGATTAAGGGTTAAGTTCATAAATTCGCCTTCCAAGTGCACTTCCGCATGTATGTGCGCATGCAAAACTAATTTGCGGGGCATCGATCGCGCGCGCTTTTATGTTGTTTGCGGGTAAACGCACTCCACTATCCGCCGCGGGCTTTTCAACATTTTTAAAGACCGCGCGTCGTCGAAGAGCGGCAGGAACTTCCGGAGGCGTGACCCGCCCAGAAGAAAATCGCCTTTGAAATTTGTTTGCGCGGGGATTTTCTTGCCGGGGATCGGGTCCAGCCAGAGTTCCTTTTTCCAAATAGCAAATTGCCCGAATTGATATTGATGAATTGGATGTTGGCTCAGCGCATAAAATCGGGCCATCCATCCATCCCCTGCGTCTCCGCTTCCTTATTGCAAGATGATGGAGGCACGTTTCGATTTTCTCCTTATCACGTGGTGGTCGTCTTGGATTGAGCAGATGAGTTGCGGAAGTGACGCGTGTGCGTGAGCCGGCCACGTTGCTCGTTGACCATGGCGTGAGTCGGCCCAATGTCCTATGTGAGTTTTCCTAATGCGCGTTGTTCCGGTTTTCCCCGGAGTTGATAATAATGGGTTCTTTCATTTAATTTGTCCGCGTCGGAAAAACGCAACTATAGGAAACCGGCCGGCTTGGAATTCTGCTTTCGCTTTCCTTTTCGGCGCTTTTAGCCAGCGCATGTCATTGAATTATCCGACCTTTGATGGATAAGAAAAACATTAATTCTTTTGCTGTATTCATTCTTGACTTCTTGACGAGACACGCTTAGTCAGGACAGCCTGCAAGTCAAAGTTCATCAATTGCCTACGCATAGCACTTTAGTT
Organism: Anaspis maculata; assembly: GCA_949128115.1. NCBI lineage: Eukaryota > Metazoa > Arthropoda > Insecta > Coleoptera > Scraptiidae > Anaspis > Anaspis maculata. Next base: position 66,164,244 of record OX421962.1, on the reverse strand, counting down.
CCCTACCTACGTAATTTGCTGCTAAAATCATCAAAGGCATTGAAACTTGGTGGTTAGGGTGGAATCCATCTTATGCGCTCATAATCACCATAAACTCTGTTGCTGTGATATGATTTTAAAGCTAAATTGGAGGTTGTTATGATCATGGTTACGATCAGTGTGTTTTATAAAAAAAGCAATGATGGAACGTATCAAATCAAGCCGCAGGCTATTCGGAATTTTAACGAGTTGCATCGCGTTATTATAAAATTATGTTTTATTCGACATGATTGCACTTTAATTTAGTCCACGTTGTTTTATCGTCATTTCATTGAAAATGAAACCAAAACGGACATTGTCACAAAAAGTATCTGTTCCACTAACAAGGCCTCCACCATTATCAAAGGCAACAATGAATAGCAGAAAATAATATGCTGTATTTCTCACACGCGGACGGACTTTTTGTTCTCCACAGTTGAGCGTATAGAGGTTCTTAGCAGTCAGCGATCGCCTCAATAACTCTTCGCGATGTGCGTTATTCAGCGGCTTACTACATCCGCACCAGGCACCTCTGGTCCTCAAGTATCTTGCGGCGCACGTCGACTTCCACCATATCGCCTTCTCGTCGCCAAAACAGAGTTCGAGAACATGTTACGCAAAAAAGAAAGCCCGGCACTACGACGATCAGTGCCCATCCACCTCTATACTTGGTGCCCAAGAAAACAACGGTTGGGAATTGTGCGGACACTGCGGAGACTACTCATGCGCTTAACACCCGTATCGTCCTAGATCGGTACAACACCACCTCGGGCATCTGTACCACTTTTCCATTCTTGACCTGGTAAAAGCTTGCACCCAGATATTTGCCAGTTGGAGTAGTACTCCAAAGACAGCCCTCATCGCGGTCTCTGTGTTGCTCGAGTTCCCCCGTCATGAGCTTCTACCTTTGGAATGCACAGGCCGCTAGCGCTTCATCGGCGAGGTTCTATACGAGTTGAATTTCATCTACCACAAAGATATTCTGTTTTTTTTCCGATTAAATCTGAACAGTAGACAAGCCAAAATTATCATCGCCCAAGACCACTGAGGATCTTCGTCGTTTCCCGAGGACTCCTTCTCTTCTGCGACTGAGTATGAAGCTTCACTTCACGCATCCTTACTGGTCTTAAGGGTTCGATGTTCCACTGACATGACGCCGCGCCGCCCTGAAACAAAAGATCTTTCACAGACTGCAAAAAATGGCACATTCGGCAATCTTTCAGCTTTAAATCTTCACGGATACCTGTAATGTCGCTGTTGGTGTCTGTCTTCATAAAAGGTTTGCCAGATGTTCGCTGGTGTGTGCTTGGCGCCAACACGAGTCCAATCGGGTTGTCAGGTTTTCAAGCGACTCGCTTTGACGTTGAATGCGTCAGTGAATGATAAGCAAGCCAACAAAGCAACGAACATCAGGTATAGTTATAGTGCAGTAAAGATAGGTTTTGGGGTTGAAAAAATTAATTCATGAAATTTTAAAGCTGTTATCGATTCAGAATTTCATCCTCTACCATGTACTCAAAATCCCCGAAAATCCCATTTGAGCATTTTTTTGCGGCGCTGTCAAAGTATCATGTTTGCTGCAACAAGTCCGAAAATTGTATCCTCGCTTTCGTCACATTAGAGCTATATTGTTAGTTCAGAGCTGTTGATATACCTATACTCCAGGGCATGACCAGAATGTCATCTGAACCGCTGAAATCCTATTTCCCGCAAAAGAAAACACGTAACTCGCTTTAATCTGCAATTACCAGTGGTAATCAAGTGTAGTTCGGGGATTGATGACCAAATTCAATAAAATCTGTTCTTTTGTGATAAAGGCATGAAATTTGATATGAGTGATCTTCATGCTCCCCTTTTCAAATGTAGACATGGCGTCTCGCCACATTTTGGTTAGGGGGGCTTAGGGACCCCCTTGAAAACTGAAGTTGCAGAAACTCATGCAAACCACCATTGAAATAATTGTCACGCATCTCAAAAAGTAATCATTCGACTCTACGTTAAATCTCAACAAGAGACACACCAGTTGTCACCATGTACGCACTGTTCTTCATGATGAAAAAAAAATCTTCGGAATGTCAAAAAAAAATCGGGTTTTTATAATTTTTTCATGTAATAGAGGAATAAATTTATATTCCGCATATCAATATCCACTATTTCGTATCTGCCGAAGCCATTGGTGAAGTCCATTTCTTCATATTGACATCTAGAAGCAACAATTCCAGATGAAACCAGCCAATTCAAGTACTCAGTTCAGCAGCGTTTTTTCCAATGTTACCAATTGATATGAATGACAATTTATTAATGGGTGAATAGCTTCAACTGTTTCATAATTTTATTAACTATAACTAGATGAGGAGCTACGCGCGAAAGCCCCGGAAATTTTGTTTTTAACCGCCACCTATCACTGTTAGAATTGCACCAAATTTCATGCTCCTTTGGCAAAACAACAGCAAATGCAGACTAAAAAGTATGGACAAACGTCAATACGATCTGCAGTTGTCAAGCAGAAGGCACGAAGAATAAGGATTGAGGCGTGGAATACTTCAAAACACTCAGTTCGAGTGAATACACGGTATAGAAATATTTTCAACACACCATAAAGGCACAAAATTTATGATGGTGAGCGACGCGAAAAAAAAATTTTCCTTTGCTTTTGCGCTTGGTTCCGCGTGTAGTCATATAAAATTAGGTTACAGAACAGTTCCAGCTATCCATCCATTCACAAACTGTCGATCATATTGATTTGGAACAATTAAAAAACGCTGTTGAACTTCACACTTGAATTGGCTCATTTCTTCGGGAGCTGTCATCCCTAAAATGACAATATCAAAAAACAGACTTTATGAATAGCTTCGGCAAATACAAATTAGTGGATAATGATACACATCAGATTTACTCACCGTTTCTTAGATTAAAAAATCATCAAAAACTGTGTTTTTTTTTGACACTCCGAAGAAATTTTTTTTAACACGAAGAACAATGCGTACATGGCGACAACTATTGTGTCTTGTGTCAAGGTTTGGTGTAGAGTCAAATGATTACTTTTTAAAATGTGTGACGATATTTACCGGTGGTTTGTGAGAGTTCCTGAGAGTCCTGAGACTTCAAATTTTTAAGGGGGTCCTTAGGCCCCCCCTAACCAAAATATGGCGAGGCGTCATGTTTACATTTGGAAAGAAGACCATGAAGAACACTTGTACCAAATTTCATGTCTCTATCAGAAATCAAACAGATTGTAATAAACTTGGTTACTAACCCTCGGACTATACTTAATCAACACTGTTAATTGGACATTAAAGCGACTTCCGTGTTTTTTTTTTCGGGAAATACGAGTTAGATGTTCAAACGAAGGTCTGTTCATGCCCTGTAGTATATACCAACGGTTCTAAGCCAACAACGTAGCTCTAGTGTGACAAAAACAAGAATACCATTTTCGGACTAGTTGAAGCAAACATGATATACTTCGACAGCGCCGCAAGAAGAATGCTCAACTGGGATTTTCGGGGATTTTGAGTATGTGGTAAAGTATGAAATTCTGAATCGATATCTGCTTTAAAATTTCATGAATTAATTTTTTCAAGGTTTGGGGTCTTTTTTAACTATCTTTACTGCACTATTAGTATAGTGCGGCGGTTAGTGAGAACCGAGGTGAGAACCACCTTGCATTTTGTGATAAAAACATGAAATTTGGCATATACGCTCTACAGACTGTCCTTTGCTAATACAAGGCGGACCCACGATGGAACCGCCGTGCAGCTGTCAGAATTGACATTTGCCTACCTTTCAGGGGCGAAAACTGAAACCGGTTATCGGATTGATTCAAAAGTGACGTCTATCAATGCAGTAGACCTTCACACTATAACTTCACCACAACAAATGTCAATATTGCAAAAGGAGGGGGAATGGGAGGGGATAGTTCTAGCCGCGGCACAGATTTTCAATTTTTTTAATTTGGGACCAAATTGACATGTTTGGTGTCGTTTCTGATTAAAGTCTATCTTCTAATTTCAAATTGAATGTTGTGATTGCAGTTTGAGAAAAAAAAATTGTTTTATTGAAAAAAATATACCTATTTAAAAAAAATCTTGAGCTTCTTTCATTTTGACTTTTATCCTAATTCAAGGCGTTCGAAGTGAAAATCCTTATTTAGTTCACTTCTTCAAAGCTTCTTGCACATGAAAACCATGTATACGAGACCTGATTTTTACTTTGACAAAATCGTGAGCCTCATTTGTTCCTAAAGTCATGAAAGTGATATCTAATAATTTTATTAATTTTCATGTACGAATGGAGATGTTCGTGCAAAGTCTTGCAGTTTGTGATTAAAGCCTGAAACTTGATTGGCAAAATTAATGTGCCTGTCACATGAAAGGCTTAATTAGATCACAAACAATCGGAATACTTAATAAAAAGAACTACTAACCCTTTTCCCCATATAACACCCTATTTATATCTCGAAGTCAGCAGTCAGCACCACAGTTTATTTATCAAAATTACATTGTTTCAACCTCTACATATTCAGATCTGAAAGATATAGATACAATAATGAGTGATGATCACTCGTCACTTTAGAACATGATTTTTGCTGCGTCGAAGTAAATTACGTCGAACGTTGTGTTATTAGGGCGGAATACTTACCAACTCGCAGTTTCTACACGAATGGGGTACTTGCCAATGGAATAGATTCAGCTGGAAATACTTTTGATTGCTAGTATAAGTGATAAGGGGACTCTACTGAGAATTTCACAAAAATCCCGTCGTTTTCTGCAGAAAAAAACGAATTTGAAAAATCCTCCTAAAAGCTTCGCGCCAGGACAGGGATTTTGAGTGAGGTTGGTCTGACTGTGTGACAATGGAATAATCAAGAATGTCAGGGATGTCACTGTGACACTGTCATTTTGAACATGCTATCGCAAAACCGGTTTCCTATCGAATTCTCTTACCATGAGCATTTACACAATAAAGTCGAACAAGGTTTCGAAGAAACTGACTCCAGAAACTTCTTACACACTGTCTCAGTCGAGATAATTCATTTCCAGGGGAAAATCTGGAGGATCACCAATAGCACAGAAATAAGAGGCTGAAAATGAACAGTGAGCTTTTATAGGTTCATCATTAGCATACAATTCCGGATAGGTAATACTTTAGAGCTACAAGAGATCCACGTGGGGAGGACGCGATGGATCTCCAAATAAAATGTGGGAAGCAGGAACACTGATGTCCGAAATGAAGCCGAGGGTCAGCCAGGTCAGAGCACGGGTGACAAACATGCGAAGGCTTTTGGTGGACAGCACTGAAGACTAAAGAAAGAGACGAGTTAGGTTGAACAAGAAATCAACAAAACGAGTAGGTACTTACCGCGTAGATCAAAGCCTCGATCAAAGCAGTCAAATGCAAAAAAAGGGCACAGGAAGAAATTACGGTCGGCGGTTTGACGTTGTCAGTCAGACTCAGATCTTGTTGTTTGAAAACGGCACCTTGGCGACGTTATAATATCATTGCCAACCCAACGAGGAAAAAGAGTCCTTCTATGTTCTATATCTAATATATTTGTGACGTCACAAATATATTTTTAAAACACGCATTGCGGCCGCAATTTTGGGAATTTAGGAAAAAGAAAAAATACGGGTGAATTTTTTTTAACCATACTATCGATTAAGCCAATAAAAAAATTTAGGCAAGTACCCCATTGTGCAGAATATCCAATAATTTCAAATATGTGATTGATCATGGAACTTCTAAAGGGCCCAACCGATGACATTCCTGACAGTGAAATCGGTTTCAATTATGTATTCGCTAGCTGCGACCCCATATTATGGTGAAGTAAGAACTTCGGCTTCATCTGCGGGAATTTTTTAGAAGGAGAGGGCAAACTGACACAAGAACAAAGTTCTTCCAGTACTTCATCATTTATATTTGAAAATGTTCCGTTGAAAGCTGGAATCAAAAGTTGCTTGTGAATTGTAGCACCATTTGGTCGACCGATACTAAAGGTTAGGATAACGCCTGTTTGTAATTGTTCACTTAATGGTTACAGGTTATTGTCAGAAGCGAGAAAAGCGGCCTCAACTTCCGGTACTTGCTTTCAAGTGATTTAAGGCCCTGAGGAGCTCTCAAAAATCATTCTATATAGCGCAAGTTTCCTGGATTCCAGGAAGATAATGTATTCTACATTGATAATACAAAGTAGACAGTCCTGCTTGCTTACACAGTTGCAGGAGTTGTTGAGAAAGTTCATTTTACTTCTGATTGCCGAAGCGCCAGCACCAGATTAATTCTTAGTAGGATGGCGACGAGGTTTTGGAACGAGTGCTTTTTCCAAGGCGCGGCGGACTGGAGCTGAACGTTTACAAATGACGGTCTGGCCCGAAGTAATAATGTCGCGAGACAATACCTTGATCACTAGTGCCACCTGGCGGATTATCGGCCCCGTCTGTGTGCACGAACGCTAATATCCAAGCTTAATATCGGGATGTAAACCCGAGCCTCATCACCATAACATTCTCATTATTCTTGGGGCTGCGAGGCAAGGACGGAGGTGGGGTTGAGTATGGCCCACACCGGATGAGCCAAGATCTACTTCGCGCGCGTTCGAGAAGTACATTTGTCTGTGTTGGATCCTCGGCGCGAGAGAGGCGAACATTAGTTGCATTACAAAGATCATAAATATTGCGCGATACCATTTCATAATATCGTCCGCTGCTGCTGCTGGTGGTGGGTAGTGGTGTTACGAGACCGGCGGTGGCCGACGTTAAACTGGTGTAAAACTGATATAAACAGTTGGCAAGACGCTGGCTGGTGCCCCAGACCGCACAGACATATCCACCGAGAGGCATTCTCCCTGCAGCCCTTGCCCACACATCGCCGGATTCCGCCAGTAATTATATGGAAGCCCGCAAAGATAGAGGCGGTCCCTAAACACTTATCATTTAAATCTAAATTCATGCAGCAACGAAGAAATTCTACCGCCGCCCGGTTTCGGGATGAAATTTAATATATCGCGTGCCCATATACAAAGCCTGCCACCCCCCGACTGAATAAATTTAATTTCAACACACGGACCCCGGCTTCCCGGGATATGATCATTGTCGGAGGCAAAAAAAAACTTGCAACAAACAACAACGGAACGAAAGGATATAATTGCCCAAGATATGCTCCAGGGTTCGCACATCAGCCCGCTGGAGTACTAACATCGAGAACCGAGAACACAGTTTCACCGAAACATTGCGGTCATGGCATTAAGTGATACCGGACAGACTTGCAGACGAAATCCTGATTTGGTTAACATGTAGGTAATAATGGACACATTGAATTACAAGAATGCTAAGAAGTATCTCCAAGTAGGAATACTAGGAATATATAATATTTGAATTCCTTCAAAATCAAGTTCAGTTCAGGTAATTATGACATTTGGCGTGTACCGTGTACCTACATGCGCCGCTACATAAGGAGTGACCATTTAAAAACGGACATGTTCAATGTCCATACAAAGTGGTACTAAGTAAAGCGCAAAAGACTCTTTACAGCAAAATCGCTCAGTTAAAAAAAATCTTTCCCCGGTGTACAGAATGTTGCATTTCCCAATGAGAGCATAATGATCAAAGCAGTCCGATTGGTTATCCCAACGGAAAAAAAAAGAAAAATTGTATATGTCTCACATTGTTAGTTAGTAAAAGTTAGTGATATCTTGGGTTGTTGGACCTTATAGGACGATGAATTATTTTTAAGGCGATCAACCAAAAACACGTTGTTCTGAGTGGTCTGTTGCGGCCCCAAAGTTGAACTGTTTTGTACGCTTATGTCAAAATTACTTCACGGCCGTTAGGACACTTGTTCTTTTCGCTGCGGCACGGGTTGCATAACTAAGGTTCTGAAGTATTTTCTGCTAATTCACGAAATTGTGATTTATCTAGTTCATATTGAATTACCACAATAATAAGCTTCAGAAGGTCGAATTAGGCATGGTACGAATTTTTATCAATCCCACCCGCAGACATAAATTCGAAAAATCGCATGGTGAAATGAAATTGCGTCATGTTGGTACCATGTGTTTTGTTGACTGTCAATGCAATGTCAATAATTATTGCTATTGCCACATTCTTTGATTGTCACAACTCAAAATTTACAATGGCCTCGCCTGGACGTCTCTTACCCTGGGTTCCACAAAAAAGATAATTCGAGATCAGTTGATTCGCGATTTTTGTTTGTCAGTTTGTAGCTTACTGATCAAGGAAAATGCTCGTTTATCTGTCAACAATGAAAAGATGATGGGTCTAGTACAGATTTCAGACATTTTTTGTGGTTAATCGCCTAGCATTTAGTAGAAAAAAGTTCAGTTAATCTGCAATCAGCGTTGATCGCTGATCATCTTTTTTGTGGAACTGACGATTAGTCCTACGCCCCGTGACGGCTTCCAGATTCCAGAAAATAATGACGTGCATCATGTGACAGCACATTGTAACGCCAAAAAGACGCCAGCCTGGGAATCTTGGTAAAGAGCTCCAAGGTAGGAAGATGCCTCATGAGTGGTAGATTTGTCGGAGAAAAAGGCAAGAAAAGCAGGTTCGAAGTTTGGTCTATGACCCTTCTTACGATCTGGCCCATTCGACGAAAAGTTCGTATTTTTTCTTGAATAGATTTGACACAATTTCTCCGGCAGCAGATGCAAAGTTGCTGCATTTGCAGCTTCGCTTATTTCTGACGGAGTTTCAGAATTGTATGAATCACTCGTTTTTCTTCATACAATGATTTTAGAAAGTGACACGGATAAAATAGAATTGACAGGATTGTCTTGTCAAGTATGTTTGTCATTGGTAACTATGTTTTTATGAAAATGCAAAGCATACAATCCTCGATAAAATCAGCAATAAATGGACGAAAGTAAAAACTGATCATTTTCATGATTTTTTTTTTAAATCGCTTAAAAAATGTTGTATGGACCTCGGCCAAAGGTCCTTTTTTGACCTCACCTGATTTGCAAAACTTCAGATTCGGCCAAAAAAGATCACCTTTACGGCCTTGGTACATAAATAACTATTTTCGAATGCCGACGCTTCGTCTTTTGATTTCCGACTTTTTCAAGGCTATAAAACGATACAAATCTAAGTGGAAATCACACAGTATAAACGTGTGGAGCTTACCATCTAAAGTTATATTGATTAATTAAAAGAAGTTTGTAAATATTTTCTTGACTTTTTAAACGCATCAATACTAAAATTTCAATGTAAACAAGTATAATAATCATTGTCATTCTAGTTTCATATTAGTGGTGGGCTGATGGAAGATTCTTCAGAAATATTTTACGTTTAATTTTTACCACTGTACTTTTCAATAAAACCAGTGGTGGTCCGAAAATATTCCAATCCGGTGCTATTACCTAGTGTGCATTAATCATTTGCTAGTGTGCAATAATTGATAGCTTGAACTGAATAACGTGGGTCTTCTCCGGTTGTTCTGATTGGCTGAATATCACAAGTGCTTAGATTTTCACGATAATTTTGGACAGGCGATCGCGAGTGCTGGTTGTGGCGATAAATGCCCGACTCCGTAGAAGGAGGGCATTTATCCAGAGACAATCAGCCCGAGGAAAACGCCTGGTCAAAATTATCTGGGAAAATCTCGAGCACGAGTGATATTTTGAAGATTATTACATAAAAGAAGTCCGAAGTGACAGCTGTCAGATTTTGTTGTTTACATGAATTTTATTCCGTTGCTATTGACAGTGGGATTTAGATAAGTGAATATTATCCATGTAGGTCTAATAATCAAGGGCGTTGTATGTAATAATCAACAGTAATATCACAAGTGCTTAGATTTTCACGATAATTTTGGTCAGGCGATCGCGAGTGCTGATTGTAGCGATAAATGCCCGACTCCGTAGGAGGAGGGCATTTATCCAGGGACAATCAGTTCGAGGGAAACGCCTGGCCAAAATTATCTGGGAAAATCTCGAGCACGAGTGATATTTTGAAGATTATTACATAAAAGAAGTCCGAAGTGACAGCTGTCAGATTTTGTTGTTTACATGAATTTTATTCCGTTGCTATTGACAGTGGGATTGAGATAAGTGAATATTATCCTTGTAGGTCTAATAATCAAGGGCGTTTGTATGTAATAATCAACAGTAATATCACAAGTGCTTAGATTTTCACGATAATTTTGGTCAGGCGATCGCGAGTGCTGATTGTAGCGATAAATGCCCGACTCCGTAGGAGGAGGGCATTTATCCAGGGACAATCAGCCCGAGGGAAACGCCTGGCCAAAATTATCTGAGAAAATCTCGAGCACGAGTGATATTTTGAAGATTATTACATAAAAGAAGTCCGAAGTGACAGCTGTCAGATTTTGTTGTTTACATGAATTTTATTCCGTTGCTATTGACAATGGGATTTAGATAAGTGAATATTATCCTTGTAGGTCTAATAATCAAGGGCGTTGTATGTAATAATCAGTGCAATCACATAAGCTTACCTCATACATTTCTCACAGTAAGACACCCGTTCGCGCAGAGTTTGCGTTTTGGTAAGAGCCTGGAAAAGAGTTCTAGAAACACGGACAGATCTATTCCACGAAATGGGTGGGCAGTCGTGCACTATATACCCAGTAACATTACCGTTATTGCCGTTTTAATGGTATCTAGCAACTTCTATAGATAGTCCATGTTCGTGTTTCATATTGTGTGGGTACATACAAGTAGATACCTACATTATTATGCCCGCCAGTAATTTTTGCCTAATTTTTGCTTTTAGTGTAGGCAATCAAAGTAGTTCCGTTCTGAATCAAACATTCAAATAGGTTAATAATATACAATGTAGAAAATGAAGATATCTTTCGTCAGGGAGTGATGACGAATGTCTATACAAATTTACAAATAACATACACAAATAGAAAGTTATCTCAAGGTTTTTTTTGTATAGTTTCCTAAATTGTGTCGCTCTACGTTGAATCGTTATGGATGAAAAAAAAAACAATATTGAATCATTCATCGATTTCCACACGATTTTAAATTTCTTCATGGTGTGCTAGTGAAATATTTGAAAGTAAACCATGCTTTGAAGAGGCTCTGGAAGACGACGCAGTGCCATATCAAAGAATAACCACCTCACGACGACCTTCTTGTTCTCGATCACGATCCTGTACTGATCAAGATAAGACAGAGACGCTGAAAAAATGTATTCGATTTCGGCCTGCTCATCCTCGTCCTCCGTCTCGTCGACGGGATCCTCTCCTATAGCGCGCGTTTTATCCCCGTTTATTAGGATGTTTGGAGTATTTAGCAGTTTGGCGGAGCAGCATTTTTTCATCCATTGTGTAAAAGTGGAAAGGATTTCTCTCGAGACGTGATGAATTGGCGAATTATGTAAAGAAACCTGTCAAGAATTCATTGGGGTGATGAAAAACCACATTAACTCTGACATAATTACATATTACTGGCTCTCTCGCTGTGTGTGCGCCGTGCTTGTTTCTCGAACGCAATTTTTCAAGTTTCTCTGTTGCTCTCTGTGCAATTTAAGACGTAATAAATATTCACTATTCAAATTGCCTGGCCACTCTTTTATTTGCCACACAACAAATCCAAGATGGAGGAATAAGAATACCACGTCGAGTATTGCAATATACACAGCGTTATAAATCTTCCTTTATCTGCCAACCTATGGGGTCCTATTAAGTAGGTCATGTTCATATTTTCAAAGTTTTCCGAACACTTTTGTTAGCAATGCACTATTGAGAAATCAAATGAGTAAGGCCAAACCAATTGAAGGGGGCTTTAATTATATGAAAACAAGTTGTTTTCTGCTGGTTTGCCGGAACTTCAGGTTAAATCACAAAGTGTATCGTATATGCAACGTTTCAGACTTGAGGATTATAAACCTCTTCCAACAGACACTCGCGTTACATACCCCCCAATTGCAGCAATAAATTAAATCACGAAATAGCTATTTGAGGATTTTCTCTGATGAATTCTAGGTCAATGCCGGTTCATTGACCACAAAGAATGCATAGGAGCTGTTGTAAACTAGACATTTTTGCTTAATCTTTTGTCTCTTGTCTGCCGCCACTAGAAGTAGATGGTTATTATGTTTTGTTGGTTGCATAGGCACTGGACGTCAATAATATTTCCTGTCAGTGGAAGTTGTCAAGTTCAATAAAAGTCGAATAGGTATGTTTGTTTGATGATTCTTGTTCAAAATGGTAAACACTTATCTGATTGATTGTAAAGCTACACTCTACAAGCAGTACTCCAGGAGTGTTCGAAAACTTAGGATAGGATAAAAACAAAGCTATAGGTACTCGAAATGGAGAACAGGTCAGGCGTATGCTGATGCCAAATACTCTTAGGTTTATTGCTTGACTCAAGAGCGCGTGACAGGCTTGAAAACGAAACAGAGGTACTGCTTCTGAAGAATAAGGCTTGATACAGGGAATTCCTGCTGCTCATGATTCATAAAATGTGGCGAGGTACTTACACTCGTGGAATTTTGGTGGTAGGCTTGTTACTGATGCCAACGAGTCAGGAGTAAAGACGCGGAAAAAGTCTTGTCTTGTAGAAGTGGTTTCTATACTGGCGTTGATTTTCCAAACGTAGAAATAGGACCAGATACACACTGATTGAAATGGAGGCTTGAAGTTTCGACGATTCTGCTTGACGTCTCTGAACTGCTGTTTTGATATGATAGCCCGGGAGTTTTGGGAAATTCTAACATTGAAAACCGAATACTATTCCAGACAACGATACCGTTTGCCAAAAACACTGAAAAACCGACACCATGTCACTCTGCGAGTGGTTTTACCCCCTAAAATCAATGACGCGAACGTCGGAATCTGAGTAATTTGGTCGGATAGATTGGAAAGATAGATGAGAATATAGTATATCAGTATCACATACCGAGGTGGAAAGCGTCTCATTACATCCAAGAGATTCAATATATTACCGAGGCGCGCCGAGTTGAGATCGAATCCCGTAGGCTGTAATGAGTAATGACGCTTTACTCTGTGGTATGTATAGGACTTTATTCACAATGATCCAGTTTAAATGCAGATAATTGGCTTTATTTTAGGTTTTTCACGTCAAAAGTTATCAATTAGGTAGGCACAGGCAACCTTCCCAAACAACGCATCCATCAACACTCCGGGCTCCGCGACGCTTTCGCGCCCGTGGTCCGAAAGTGACATTATTTTCCAATCTGTAAAAAATCATTCACTTTCCAACTTATTAAAAGTTAGGAATGTATCGATTGCTAACTCATTGTGAATAAAATATATTACTTCATTATATGTTGTCCAGACGGGTCAAAAGGGTCAATATATGCACTCGCCAAAAGTACCGAGGTTTTTTTTTGCAATTCCTGCTGGAAGTTATCTGTTTCCATAACAACAATGCCATTTGGAATAATCATACCACCTGCAAATGTCAATTTCAACAATCCATGAACTTCAATATTGTCAATTTTCCTCACACATATGTTGGCAACTGCCGCATGAGGGTGCTGAAAAGAGCGGGATATTCAAAATGTGCAGAGCGCCTATACAAAAACTCAGCTTTGTGGGAATCATTTCCGGGTTTGGGCGATTTTGAACCAAAAATGCCTGAGCTACAGGTGGTAATCTGCGAAAATAGATGGTCGGTGTGTATTACTGGTTGCATAATACCAGAGGCGGACTCGTGTATTTTGTGGATGTTTTTTCGCAGGGATGAAGTTACTCCTACGGTAAAATGATGAACCATTTTGCATATGTTGACAGACTGACATTTCATCAAGTCAAGATGTATTCCAAAACAAATGGATCAAAAACCTCTCAGGCTTGAGGCATCTCAAAAGCCTAAAGGGAAAATTATTATCTATAAGCTTCAAGCTGCAATCACAAGAGTAGGTCTAGGTACCTACATGGAAGCAGCATACTTACTATACCATTTCCACTGGATGTTATGAATCTTCAGAGCACTAAGAAATCAAAGAATATGAATTATCGTCACTAGAACTATAGAGTGCCCTTATAGTCGATTGTGACTGATTCGCCCTACTTTGTATTCCTTCGGCTGAAGCACATCTCCATGAGAGTGCATTAAGCTTAGGCGTCTGCATCATATCACGCCAAATATATACATATATGTCCTATATAAATTTAGAGGAATATAAATATTTATATCCTCTGTAAAATCAAGTTTGGGACGCCCCAGAGAACTTCGTAATATTTGGAAAATATATTTTTGGACCGTAAAAACTTTTCCACACAAAAAGCCGCTGCAGGAATCTTTCTTGCCTGCGCGTCAAGGGTAAAAGTTCGAAACGAACTGGACCGTACTCGTTTAGCATGTGCAATCGATAGGCCGACTCTCGGGAGCTCTGCCTCTGATTCTCAGAGAATAGAGAATGCGGCACGTGCTCCACAACTTACTTTTCTTTTACTCAATTTTCTACTCTTTATTGATACGTTTTATTATCGGGGTTATTTGTTTTTTGGCTCCGCTTTTACTATTCTTTTTGTATAGCAGCGGGGGAATTACACATTTTATTTCGGGAGGAAATCCAGAGAAACAATGACGTCGCGCCTGCCGCAACACAGCATTATTCCTTTTTTATTTGACCTCTAAAATGAGACTACATACGCTTGGGAGTTTTGCAAATGAGCACCACACCGAGTTTTATGAAAAAAAAAACTCTTGACTTGAAAAAAGCCGAAATTTTAGCGCTTTGTATAGCAACTTGAATATCCCGCAGGCTATAAATAAAGTATCCTGCTGCTTTAAATTCAAATCCATGAATCTTGCTAACTAACTGGGTGCACTAATGAGAATCTAATCGGAGTGATTGTGGATACCTATAGCCAAGCGTTCCATTAAGTCACTATAATTACTGTTCTTTTGTTTCAGGTAAGTTACGCCTAATTGCAATCGGAACGGGCACGGCCTAAGCGAGGACGAATAAAACCACGATGAAGCCCGACGACGGGATGAAGAGAACAAGATTCCAAAAATTCGTCCATCCTGATGCACACTTCCCAGTCACGCTCAACCCAGGAATTTTATTCGTCCATTGATGTTAGCGAAAGTCAGAATCTTGCGATCCACAGCCTATTTTCACGCAGCAGCCAGCGTGAACCGTCTATATTTCGCTCTTTCTCTGATATATAAATTGGACAAGTTCTAAAGCCTCGGCCCCAAATTAAAGTTGGATTTACACCCTACCATACCATCGCCGACGCTTTTGGTTAGGTATTCCGGGGCGGAGGCATCAGAGAAAATGTGGTTTGAATCAAATTATACTGTTCATCTTGTTAGAGGAATTCTGGAGGATTGTATCTGGTTTGTTATTAGATAGGTCGTGTGTTCTCGCCTTCTCGCTACAAAGCTTCAGTTTGAAATTCTCGCTGTTTGTACTTTGCTCTGTTTTATTTTGGATATGCATCACTACTTTTGATTGAAACTTTAAATCCGCCCAGACACGGTAACCACTTGGGCTGATGACAGAATTTGTCGGATGGACTTGTAAAATGGAGAGTTGAATGTCACGAGAGATTGGTTGTGCCGATTGTATTTATATTTATGAGGGCCCGCTGCCGATAGTGGGCAGACCTACTGTCATAAAAACGATCTTGATCATAATAGTCTGATTTCCGGTCATATGAACCTGTTCATACAGAAGGCATAAAGGCTTTTCAACTTGATTCTTCCTGCCACAAGATGGCTGCCGAAAGCTACATGCGATGACGATGATTAGTTGCCATTGTTGTCACTTTTAATTGGGAGTTCGGCTGTCACTATTCACTACAGTCCTGTTTCAGCAGCCATTCTATGATGGCAAAAATTGAATTGAATCGCACATGTTTCCATGTCGCCATCACTAACAAGAAGTGTAAGAACTTCTTGTGTGTAGAATATCTCGATTTCTAACCGTCTGTCTGAGCAAATACTGAAGGGACACGCAAGCACAGAATAGCTATAAACAGAAACATTTTCTCAGTCAAACATTTTGACGTGGATACGTCTATGTTTTCGATCCATAAGGGGGGTCATTTCATGAACAGGAGTATATATACGAGCGCCATCTGTTGGTGCAGTTGTGAACGAAGCCGGTGAGTATGAAATCTACTAAAATAGAGTGGTGCTAAATTGGTTGTATACCTACATACCTTTTTGTCTGTTCTTGTCTATGTAACGAAAGGTAGTCTACCTATTGACAATAGTCAATATCAATATCAGTATAATTATGAAAAAAATATTTGAATAAAAATTAAGAAGGTTCCCGGTTTCACCTGAAGAGCCTGTTTTTGAAAACACAAGGGCTGGAAGTTTCGCCTCCCAGAAATTTCCAGAGCAGTCCAGAACATTCGAGCGTATTCGAGATCATTTCGCAACATTTCTGAATGGTCCGATATGTTCTGGAATGACGGGAATAGTCTGAATATCAGTCCAGGGGTACGATTCTCGAGTTATTCGAATAATTTTTCGTATACGAATCTCCTTGGTTTCGTTTGTATTTGGGCTGTCGGAAAGGAGAATTCGCATACGAAAACTTTTCGAACACGTTCGAGAATCGTACCCCAGAACGTTTGAGAATATTCGAGATTATTCCAGAACATTTCAGAATGTTCCGGTATGTTCTGGAATGTTCGGGAATGGTGTGGAACGCTCGGAAACAACCTGAAAAGTTCCAGACTTTTGTGTAACATTTGAGTTCATTCCACAGCACTCCAGAATGCTCCGGTATGCCCTGGTATGTTCGGGAATAGTGTGGAACGTTCGAAAACATCCCGGAACATTAGAGAGCATTTCACAACATCTCAGAAGGTTCCGACATGTTCTGGAATATATGGGAACAGTCAATATTCATCTAGAACATTCGAGAGTATTCGAGATTATTCCACAACATCCCGGAATGTTCCGGTATGTTCTGGAATGTTCAGGAATAGTTTTTAACGTTCGTAAAAATCCCGAAACGTTCCAGATCATTGTGTAACATACGCGATCATTCCACAGCATTCCAGAATGCTCTGGTATGTTCTGGAATGTTCGGAAATAGTCTGGAACATTCAAAAACATCCCAGAACATTCGAGATCATTCCACAGCATTTCAGAATGTTCTGGAATGTTCGGGAAAATTCGCCCCCTAGAAATTTCTGGGACAGTCCAGAACATTCAAAAGCATTCGAGATAATTCCACAACATTTCAGAATGTTCTTGTATGCTCTGAAATATTCGGGAATAGTCTGGAACGTTCGAAAACATCCCGGGACATTCAAGATAATTGTGGAACCTTCGAAATTGCCCCAATACCCTCTCACACATAGACGTATCTACGTAAAACTTGCGATACAGCTGGTGCCCGAGCGTAGCGAGGGCACATTTTTTTTCTTGACCATCATCTAGAAACTCAAGTTGACATCTATCGACTTTCAAATTGATACGATTCTATATACCTAGAGGGTCAAGCTTTCAATTGCACTATCGAATTCCATCTTTCACTTTCGATCAAAATCATTGTTTACATCTTAAATCATCGGTGGATACCGCCGGGAAAGTATTCGACAAGTCGCCCAAAAAAGATTTTTTTAATCTAGGGTAGGGTTTCGAGTAGCATTAAAGTTGAAAACATGTTTCAGGAGCAAGATCAAACAAACGAATAAAGATACTACCGATATACAGAGCTGTAGGCACAAGTCCTATTTGACCAGAATTCTTCTTTCCAGATACACAGGGACCGTATTGCTGTTTGTGGAGGTAAATGAAAGGAAGAGTTCTCGGTTGGATTTACTTGTGGTCTGGATTCGGCAAGTGGCGATAAAAATTGTCTCGATGCGTTAACCACATTACAGCAGTGTAGTGAGCATGGATGTAGGAATGGCTGGATGGAGCATTACGTGAAAAATACGGTTCCCAAACCGGAAATGTCAGAAAAGGCCTCCAAAGTGAACTTGATTTAGTCGGGTAACAGTGGCGCACAATTATTTTTTTCAAGGGTTTGGCATTTCAGCTGTCACAAACGCAAATTGCCAATGCCACCACGTACACCGAGAAAATTTGAAGATAATAAAGGAAAATGCGGCGGAGGTAGTGACTAAATCGCGTTTTTGTTCAGTTGGGTTTCACGAAAATGCAGGTCAGCCAATATTATAGCAGATCAGCAAGAGAGCTTACATAATTATCCGGCTGGGCAAGGCTGCAAGAATTTTGTGCGCCCGGCGCCGGTAGCAATGCTTTGGGAACTTGGTGCTTATAAATGTGACATTTTATTCATACACCAAGGAGGTGAAAATCCGAAATTGATCCCCTCTAATTATTGAAGAACCACCCTGGACTAGTTCAGCAATGTCGTTGAAAGCAGCCGTTGAAAAGACCTGGAGTGGAGCATCTTGTGATTGTGGCTTGAAGCTGCTCGTAGAAAATTATAGGAGTCTGATATGGGCTAACCTACAAGAACTGATCTATTTGACCTGCAAAAGTGACTGGCCTCCACTTCTAACTACTCAAAACTCAAAATCAAAATTTTCCGAAATGATGAAATTGTGTTTACTTGTACAAGTAGTGTGAGGTTTGAAAGAATATCTGCATCTGAAAACTGGGTGTTTGACAAAATTGGATTGATAAAACAGGCAATTTATTCCAAATATCAAGTACATAGGTACTTATATACTTAGTAAAAGACAAATAATTATAACTGCCACCTACTAACATGTTTTAATATTAACCATAAAGAAGAATAAAGTGTGGGAATCTCAGTCTGAGCTTAATGCAAGAGGTTAATACTTGCAAGATATGACTACTGAGTATTGACAATATTAAGTATTGAGTACTGGGTATATTGATAACTCAGGACATAACTTTAACATACATAATTATTGTAATACCAGTGGAACAAACAAAAAAGACCACTGTCATTCATTATTTTACAGTTTTTGCAACAATTTGGACTCTAAATGCTCCTCAATTAGGATATGTCCATATCTTGGCTGTTAGTTGCAACCGATATGTCCAAATTGGAGGTCATTTGGGCCAAATTGTTAAAAAACCGGTTGAGTACTGAATGACTGTGTTCTCCTTTTTTGTCCACACTGCACTGGTACCAATTCAATAGGAACTTCAAGTGTTAACATTCAAACTGGTGCATGGTGAACTGAGTGGAAAACATTTTGAAAGAGAGGTGCGTTCAGTCAGCTTATTTAGTCGGGAGTTTTAATTTTAGTCGTATGCGCTGCATCCCTTATTGGCTGTTCTGAGGAGGCTGGTTCATAAGAGCCAATAGGCGTCGCTGCGCTTGCGACTAAAATCAAAACTTACGGCTAAATAAGCTGACTGAACGCACCTGAACTTGGCCAAAGTTTTTAAAAGTTAGGTGGGTTATAGCATTGTTGTACCTAAGGTACTTATTTTTACAACTGTTTTTGCAACAAACTCCAACACAGTTACTAGGAAAGGTAAAGCGTTTGTGCAAGCATAAGCTTTTGTTGCATTATAAAATTTCCAACAGGACAAGATGTTTCGGCAGCATGGCAGCTTCGATGACAGCACAGTGAGCCAAGTCTACCCCAGTCTTCCTCCATTTGAGAACGGCAGTAGATAGCGGCAAAAACGCAGTATCCTAACTAGTTTTTTTCTAGAGTTTTTGCCATTCCACATTGCACTTGGTGAAGTTTTGTATCAGTCAGGCAAATTTTCTTTCCAGACAAGTATTATTAGCTTGGAAATATGTCCGAAAACGAAGCCGAAAAACGGAATTCTTCATCTAAAACCAATCCATTCAACGTATATCCCCGAGCATCTTCATCTCCATCATTCAAACTTCTAATTTTATTTGAAGTGTTGACTTGGGAGTTGCCGGAGTTTCTACTCTTTTCTGCAAGAAATCAGAACCTGATTAAAAAATAATCATGTAGCCCCCGTTTGCACCAAAAATTTGATCATGAAATAGTGAATTGAGCTTTTTTTTGCTGAATTTTAACAAAGTACCTGATGAAAAATGCAGTTTTACAAAAAAAAATATGGGAAAATGTTCATTTCTCAACAGTTTATATGCATCGCCTGTGGTCAGTCAACTGGCAGACCAAAGAAAATCCTCAGTTAGCTATTGCATGATTAAATTCTTTTGTTGCAACCCCGGGGGTAGGTTTTATAAAAATTGCAATTTGTTGGACGATTTAGCCCTTTTTGCTAAGATGCCTGATGGATGTAACGCCACTGAAGCTCTTGTCAAACGACAGAAGTGAGGTTATGTACGTGGTGAAATGAGGCTTTTTCCGGGAGAAAATGAATGAACATGCATATTACGGCCAGCAATTCATCAAACTTGACTTACCGATGAAGCGCAATGCTCTCTGAACTTGAGGTTGTGGTCCGCGACAGCCCACACAATTTACAGGATACCATCGTGGATAACTCTGCAAAATGAATCGGATTACAAACGAATCGTACTGGAACTGGTAGAAAAAAACATTATTCTCGTTGCTGTTATGATAGATCAGACATTACTTACTCAGAATTACAAATTTTGATGCACTTAATTCCACTTATTTGCACTGACGCGATTTCTGTGACAGCCAGTTGACGGTTTCGAACAGCGTGTTGATTATATTTCAAAAATCAAGTTCACCTTGGAGGCCTGGCTTCCGCTTTAAGCCCCGCCCCTCAGCTCAAAATCGGGTACCAAAAATTCAATTGTTTTTGGCTTTATGCTCTATCCAGCCATTCCTACATCCATGGTAGTGAGTGAACAATGGGGCCAAGAAGGCTATGAAAACACTAGAGATTCCAGTAGGATTGGACGTTATGTTCGACGGTGAATGGTTAGGTTGGCCAATATTGTTACAAACATTAGGAATACTGGTTATTCTTGTCTGTGGTTATGCACATGATGATAATTGATGCCTTTTTCGACTTTAATTTGCCCATTTTGTGTATAAATGTTTGACAGTGTGTGGACAGAGCGATAAACACGGCCAATCACAATCAAAGCGTCAACCAGATTGTCAGACCACTTTTGATAGTGAATGGGGGGGGGGGGCATTAGGGGAAGGCAGCACGAAGCGAAAAAGTCTCCCAGGACTTGGGACATGAACACTATACTGCTCATGTTTGACTTCGGAGCCTTTTGAACAGCTTATTGTAAAAATCTTGGAATATGTTTTCATAATACACTCGATAATACAGTAGCAATTGAAGCTGCGCCCTCATTCTGGGAAAAGTTGTATCTTCTGCCGTTATAGAGTGGAGGTGTGGACTTATTTGGCGCAAGATAAATGAGCGCAAGTCGCATAAAAAAGCTCGCGCGTGTACTGAGGGTTCGGAACAAACTTTTCGCTCAGCGGAAAGGTTGAAATGTGTGTCTAGTAAAGTGGAAGCGTTTAGTTCTTCATTAACAAGGCAAAGCAAAGATTCCCAAAACTTCCATGAGTCTTTAAAGAGTATAAACCTGCAAAGATCACAGCAGCTCTTTGAGCCCCTGATTTATGGTTGCTTTGGTTTGAGGTGCCTGTGCGAATTTTTACGCCACCGCCTGCCAAAGTTTCATGTTCGCTCGTCTGGTAGCGCATAGTGCTAAACATGTGATTACCTTTCACTGGAACTTTACGCTGAGCCAAAATGCATTCGATGTGTAGGTACCTAACCCCTTTTTTAATTTTGCTCGTTGCTACAAAACATGTTTCTTCGGTCTACATGAATAATACAGAGCATTAGATATTGTAAAAGCATAAATCACGCTCGTCCTTAAGAACGTGCGCGGATGAGGAATAGGTACTGAACGTGATATGCAAGCATGTTTAATCGAATCAATGAATCATATAAGTGCATAATAGTTATAAATAAAACAAAAGGTCGGTATAACGCCGATATAGAGCTCCGCACTGATGCATAAATAGAGGAAAGCGGGGTGTTACTTGCGCCGTGCTTATTACAGGCGCACCTGATGCGGCGGTATCCTTGTATCAAATCGGACGTATTTCCAGCCGAGTGCATCATGTGGAAGCGATATTCGTTTTTCCGATGCATCGCCGATTTCATATTGTATGTTGGTACGGTAGTTTTTGTTAATCGACGAGGAAAATGTTTTTTCCTAATAATTCTCTGGTTCCGCTATACCGACTATGCTCTGTCGCTGATTTATCGATTTAGATTGAAACATTGCATTCATAAAATGCACTGCTGAATAAAAGCCAGGCACTTGAATTAGTGATTCCCAGATTCGAGCATCATGCTCTGATTTCGTTGGTTTTTAAAAGACGTCTAACAGTTTAATATACTCATAGCTTGATGTAAATCAATACGCTAAAAAAAAAAAACAACCAATCCTGCTGGTTTTCGTTGGAGGAAGTGTTGACAACATTGGAAAATGTCGGCGAGATGCTCACGTTTAGTGCTGCCGCGAGACGAGATGAGACGACACTTTTAAATGTTTCGTCTCGTCTCGAGATTCCGAGACGAGACTTGCGAGTCTCGTCTCATCTCGAAAAGCCTCGACTGGTCGGACTGGTCCACATACGATTTTCGTAAAAATCTGTAATCATGCATATGAGTAGCTATACAGGGTGAGTCATTGATATGTGCGAGCTCAATTACACTTAGGTCATTAATGATATCGAAATGAACCAAACGGCACTGCAAACGGGAGGTCAAAGTGCTATATACAGTATGCCCACTTTTTGCAGAGCAGTTTTTGAACGAGCTTTTTTGAATGGCACCCCCTATATATTTTTCCACAATTGGATTTATCTTTTCTCAGGCATTACAAATTCGTTCAGTTTTTGCAATTAGCTTGAACCGTTCAGAAGAATTTAATTTTTTTCTAAAAATTAATGCGTTTGTAGGCACTTACTAACCGTGGGTTCCACCAAAATATTTAACCAGCTGATAGCTAACTCGAGATTTCTTTTGATGGATTTTGGCCAAATGATCAATGTAAATTCAAGTTTCATGCTAAGTAAATCACGAAAGGGTGGTATACTTGCGATTTAACGTATTTTCCATAATGAATCTACCAGCATTGACCAGAAAGAAATCCGTTTAGACTCGGTTTAGCTTAAACCGCTCTTAAATTTTTTGGTGGAACCCGTGGTAAATGAATCGCAAGGCACTTGGTTTTCGGGTTATCAAGTTGGGACTTTGCTCATGTTCAAGCAATAGCATAGGGTATCTTTTGGCGGTAATATCGCCTATTTCCGTTTCGGTATCACCTTGTTGTGACACATTAATTTTGGTAAACTTTAAAGGGCCATAACTTCATTTTTTCAAATAGCATCCCCTGTTTTTCATTTCTTATTCGTATCAAGCGTTTCATTTCACATCTTTTTCGCCTCTTATGTTTTTTCTCAAAAGTTGATAGTTAGTTTGGAAAATAATTCGGTTTTTCTGAAAACTGGACACAAATTTCATCGATTAAACTTAGCATGCATTGAAAATCAACTAATTCTGACAACCAATGTCAAAGTGACTTCTATTGTCACCACTTTTAAATTTTGACAAGAAATTATGAAGTGAAAATAAAGAATGCTGCGGAAAGCCTCTCTACTTATCTCTTGCATATTTTCCCTGGTATTGACTTAAGCTTCATACACCCGATCGTAAACAAAGCTCTGAAGAAAAAATCGGGTTAGTCAAGTCAGGTGACCTCGCAGGCCATAGGACCGGATCAAGTAATCAACTTGAAAATTGAATCAACTAATTATGACAACCAACGTCAATATGACTTCTATTGTACGTCACTTTGAAATTTTGAGAAGAAATTAATATGTAAAAATTGAAAAACTTGAAATTTCGGAACAAGGAACTGAACAATATTATTTATTGAGGTAGTGCAACAAATCAATAGTGCTAACATTTACTACTATTGCTTCCAATCGTGAAAACTATTTAAAACGACAAAATTTCTTGCAAAAATTTAAAAGTGACGTAAAATAGAAGTCACTTTGACGTTGGTTCTCAGAATTAGTTGATTTTCATTGCACGCTAAGTTTAATCGATGAAATTTGTGTCCAGTTTTTAGAAAAACCGAATTATTTTCCAAACTATCAACTTTTGAGAAAAAACATAGGAAGTAAAAAAGATGTGAAATGAAACGCTTGATTCGAATAAGAGATAAAAAACAGGGAATGCTATTTGAAAAAATAAAGTTATGGCTCTTCAAAGTTTACCAAAATCAATGTGTCACAGGAAGGTGATACCGAAACGGAAATAGGCGATATTACCGCCAAAAGATACCCTATGCTATTGCTTAAACATGAGCAAAGTCCCAACTTGATAACCTAAAAACCAAGTGCCTTGCGATTTATTAAGTGTGTGCCTACAAACGCATCAATTTTTAGAGAAAAAAATTAATAACTCCTGAACGGTTGAAGCGAATTGCAAAAACTAAGCGAATTTGTAATGCCTGAGAAAGGGAAAATCCAAATATACAAAAATATATAGGGGGTGCCATGTTATTTTTGTAGAACTTTGGCTCTTCTTATCACTTTCCCGACTCCCCACGAATAGGGAGGGAAAGTATTATTGTGATCTTGCGGAAATACTATATTGCATACAGAGACGGGAAATACATCATTACTGCTGAGGCTCTAGCCCGAAGCTGGAATGATGTATTTACCGTCGAGAGTATGTATACTATTTTACTCACAACCATGTACTCAGCTTGCAGGATTACAGGCGTTCAAAAGTTGAAATCTAAAAATTAACTTTTTGTCATAACTTCTAGATAGGCCAATTAATTTTGTTGAAACGTGGTTCAGGAAATACTGATTAACACACTTATTGTTTGGTTGGATGCATATTTTGAAATTTCAGGCCAGGCCAGAGCCAGGTGTCAAAGTGGTCCACCCTCTAGAGAATATTTTCCCTATAACCCTATAGGGGGGACAAGTTCCTATAACCTCTAGAGAGGTAATAGGACTCTAGAGAGGTTATAGGAACTTGTCGGTCCTCAACCTTTCAAACCTTTTCAGTGCACCCAAGGAATGCGACATTCTCTGTTTGTGTGAAACCTGGATTTTTTCCAACTAAACATCAATTCACCAATTACACCAGTTGAACTTAGTGTAATGTAACATTTGTGATAGGTTTATTTTACCTTTCACCACGGCTACCAAATATACACCATGATTTTTTTGCGTTAAACACCAATTATCATTATAGCTGTAATCCTCATTTAATTATCGTTCTCATTGAATTCATTTTTATTTTATATACATAAATATATATATACAGGGTGTCCTGTTTTTCAACGCTCACTATGGGTATCTCGGAAACGGTAAGAGATACAAAGTCGGTTAAATTACAAAAAAGTTGCGCAATTTTATGACTATTTCAAATATGTCAAGATATCCAAGATATCTTTGGTCATTTCTGAAATATCTCAAAAAAACTGAAAAATGCCAAATTCAAAAATTTCAAATCACTTCTTTATTATGACAGCTATCAATTTGAAAATTGATATTCTGACATTTTTGAAGGTCCTTGATCGACTGACGGTCATAATTTTTTCCTACGCCTACTAGTTTTTGAGATATGACAGTTAACTCCATTTTTTCTTATGGACACCATATTATTTCTCCACCACATAAAACTCACCTTCTCTTTCCCTTTACAAAGATATGAAACACTTGTAGCATTTTTGTCAAAATAACCTATAAAAATTGGAAAAACCATTTCTGGGGCGAAAAACTCTAGTTACCGGTTCGGTTGCCATGCTATCGTGACATAATAAAATGGCATTCGGTTGCCGTGGTCGGTTGATTTTGGAAAAAGTTGGGTTACATCCCGTTTTTATGTATTTGATAATGATAATGAATAAAAATAAAACAAATACAAAACCAAGTATAACACAAAATAACATCGCAATAGCAATAAACATTTATAATTTACAATTACTCAAAATGGTGTCTATTTTGCGAAGAACGCTCCAAGATCGCATTTATGGTTCATGACAGAACATCCCAAAGCAACCAAGAGCTGGAAGCAAGAAGTTGCTGATGCGTTCCAGCCAATTAACCCGCACGATATCAGCGCAGCCGTTGAAAATATGGCTAAAAGGCACACAACTCTGCACAGAACAAAATGAACTCCAATTCGAGCAATTGTAAATTATAAATGTCTATTTTATTATTTATTATCATCATCAAATACAAAAAACGGAATGTAACTTAACTTTTCCCAAAATCAACAGACCATAGCAATCAAATGCCATTGTTTATATGCCACAAGAGCATGGCAACCGAAGCGGTAACTAGATTTTTTTGCCCCAGAAATGGTTTTTCCAATTTTTATAGGTTATTTTGACAAAAATGCTACAAGTGTTTTATATCTTCGTAAAGAGAAAGATAAGGTGAGTTTTATGGGGTGGAGAAATAATATGGTGTCCATAAGAAAAAATGAAGTTGACTGTCATATCTCATAAACTAGTAGGTGTAGAAAAAAATTATGATCATCAGTCGATCAAGGACCTTCAAAAATGTCAGAATACCAATTTTCAAATTGATGGCTGTCATAATAAAGAAGTGATTTTAAATTTTCGAATTCGGCATTTTTCAGTTTTTTTTAAATATTTCAGAAATGACCAAAGATATCTTGGATATCTTGACATATTTGAGATAGTCATAAAATTGCGCAACTTTTTTGTAATTTAACCGACTTTGTATCTCTTACCGTTTCCGAGATACCCATAGTGAGCGTTGAAAAACGGGACACCCTGTATATATATATATATTTTTTCAACTATTTATCTGGTACCGAGCTCTATTGTATGCCTAAGGTATGGACAATAAAGTATTATTCATATTTTGAAATTTCTCTTCTAAAGCTACCATTTCTTCACTTTCTCGGGAGGTCGGCAATGGGTCACTTCCTGACCTCCTACTAGGTATGTAATGAATCAATTACCATAGTGATTGTGAGTAAAAAAATAATAACGAAGGACTAATTTTACAGGGAGACTGGAAAATCCTGAAAATACAGTTTTCATAAAAATCGCTCGTGAAAGAATTCTGTGGAAACGAATCATTTCACTTCCTGTCTCACATTGTACTTCATGTATACCCATTGTAGTGGGGTAATGAGACTAGCATTATACCATGCGATCAACAAAGTTCGGAATTGGGGTAGGCTGTGACCTGGTCAAATTTCAGGATGTCAAGCTGCTTTCGGCCAGGGCACAGCAATAACAATAATAACAATATATTTATTTACGTTCATGATTTCATATAAAACAGAACAGAAACAAAACAAAAAATATATACAAGATATATATAACAAGCTTACACACTTACAAGAACAAGCCTACCCCAATTCCGAATTTTGTTGATCACATGGTATTAATGAGCGCGGAGCGCAATCAATCATAATATACACATACCTGTATACCTATCAACTAGCAAATAAACATACGTATCTTTTGTATAATGTCCGAGTATAATTGAGCCCAAAAAGACTCAAAGTTCCATCTTTATTGCAAAATCGCATGGTCTGTCTGTCTGGAAACTTTTGCAATTATGAAAAAAAAAACCTTTTGGGCTTTTCACCTCATGACTCACCCTGTATAGTGTATGAAAATTCAAGACACACTCAAAAATTCCAATTCTTCTTTTCGTTCAGTCTGCTCTGAAAAGTTTACTGAAATCTCATCAGATAATAAAAATAAGAAGTGGCAAAATCCCACCTTTCAACCCCTCAAAATATTATCTCCGAAAATAAAATCCCAGTTGCTTTTGAATAATTTTTCTGTCACATTTGAAGCATTTTTCTGATCTGTTTTTGACTCTGTGGCGCAAGTCCTGGGACATCCTGTATATGAGTAACTCCTTCAGACATACAGGTCTACGAAGGGTCAATATTTCACCTTGGGATGAAGTTTTGTATCGTTTGAATATAATTACTTGGGTGATTTTACCCAAAGATAAGTGCATTTTTGTTGTTCCCTCATTGCTGCCATGACGTTTGTCTTCATGTTGAAGTTGAAAGCTATGCTGGAATGGATACCTACCCGGGTTCCTAGTTGTCAAATTTGAATAATTTCATTGTAGGTACCGTATTATCTAAATAATAAATATTTAGTTGAATTTCAAGTTACGCTCTTATTGGCTAAGTGCCACTCATTTACCAAAGAATTGAGCATGATTTAGCGATTAACTTGGATTGAATATTTAATTCAGAGATTTAATTTAGAGTCCGGGAACCGAAGGAGAGTGTTCTTGTTCTTCTCATCTAATCTTCCCGAAAAAAACAGTTCGGTACCTATACTCGACACGTCTCGTCTCGTCTCGTCTCGTCTCGAAATCTTGCCTCGACGGCATCACTACTCACGCTTATGCAAACGCCTGTGATTATTGTAAACTGTGGCCTTGCCAATATTGTTATGGCTTCGGTACTGTCCTATTTATAAACGCACCAAATTACTAAAAAGACGTAGTATTAAGAGACAGAGTAAGTTGTAAAAATAATCGATGATTTTGGTGTCTGTTTGGCCTTAACACAGTAGCATTGGGGTGCGTATAGGTAGCTCTAGAGTACGATGATGGTTCTGTACTTCGGCGTTGTCAAAGCAAGATAGTCTAAAAGTCTGGACCTGTGAACATTTCATGCTGGAAGCAAAAAACACAACGAAACCCAGTTTTTAAAAAAATAAAATAAAAAACAACCTGCTTTATTTTTCTTGGCTTCACGCACAAAAGGTACTTGTCTCAACTTCTACACTAACGTTTGCTTTGCTGTTACAGTTGTATATACATGAGCCAGAAGGCTTGTGATGCCTTGGCTCATCTTGGGTTCTCGTGGGTACTGCGAAATACTAGTGAAATAACCAAGACGACGGCTGCTGATTATCGAATTGAATCAATCAATTTAACTGCACATCCACTGGATATGAAGAGACGAATACCTATCATGTACCACAATGTGCAGGAAATAACTGACGTCTGCATTTCGCACTAGATAGATGATGTCCCATGCATTAAAGTAATAAAATCAATGAACTGGGCCATCGCATCGCCTCGACAGTATTCAAATCTTTGTTCTGCCCCATTCGCTCCCCTGAATTTGACCAGGTCACAGTGTGCCTGAACTAAGAATCCATTTGATTTTTGACCACACAATATTCAGCTTTATAATGAAGTTTATTCAATTATTACTATATATACTTCCCGGTTAGTCACTTACTTCCTGAAGCTTTGTATATCAGTCGTCGTTATGTTACGAACAATAAGTTTTTCCTGGAATTCTCATCCAGTGGACGTGGACGGCCACTTTTTCTTTTGCAAATTGCTGTAGCCAACCGAATTATAATCGAGTCAATTTCCAAGTTATCTTCAGCCCAAAACAATGCTTTCGTCGAACAATGCGCTTCGAGCACTCCGTCGAGCTTATGAAGCCCGAGAATACCTATTATGTATTGCGAAATGAATAAGGCAAATAATAATGAATGTCAAAATAATTAAAAAGTAATATAACCAAGTTTAGTTCCGGAAGTTGTCCGGCGGGAAAGTTTTACTTTTTTAACAAGATCATAATAGGAAAAACCTTTTACAAAATAATTAAAGTTCATTAGTCCTGATAGAGTAGAGAACCGGGGCGAAACTTGCGCGCCGGCAATAGAAAAGTACAGGCGTTTAATATTACAATATTCGGGGGTTGGTAGGTACACGGGGTCTCGTTAAAAGTTTATTGTAATCCGTTCCGCGTGCTGTAAACTTCTCAATTAGTTTGAAGAGCTTGAGGTCTTTGGTCGGCGAAAAGCACGCGGCCCGCTCACATCATGAGCTCCACCCAGGAAGGTTTATGATTTGGACCAAACAATACTTTTTTTGCAGCTTAATTGTGTAATTGGAGATGAATTACCTAACGAACACTTCGTTTCTTTGGTGTATGCCTAAATTCTGTGTTAGAAAAGCTTCAAAAACTGTACTTTTAATACTTTTGAGAACTGATACTGATACGGTTTTTCGTCGCACAACTTACTTGGAGTGTATGTTACGTGTTACGACTGTTACGACGCAATTGCTCATGAATCTAGATTTCTGTTCGAAAACATTCCCTTCTGCATACGGATGCAAAATGGTTTAAAGCAGTGGCGTAACTAGAGGGAGGGTTTCGGGGTCACCCCCCCCCCCCTGAAAAATTTTCAAATGCGACGCTTTTTTTTATTCGTTTTGCTTGCATATTGGCATATTTTTCAGTCGTTACCCCCGCATTGGACACTTCTAGTTACGCCACTGGTTCAAAGCACAATTATTACTCAAAACATAATTATGATCAGTCAGAGAAATTGTTGAATATGTACGCTCTTTCTAATTATACTTCAGTACAAAAAGTAAATAGTCTGAGCTTTTCTGGACTGGTTCCTAAAAAGTGTTGAAAATCCGACTTTGCCAAACAATTTTCTCACAATAAATGAGAATGTTCCGCAAGCGCCATTCTAGGTCAGTTGAACAGACACTTCGTGATAGAAAACTGCTGGAGGGTTGCATGCGATTAGATTGCAGCTAGCAAGTTGCGGTCTCTTTTGATTATTCCGTTCTTGCATCGGATCATTACTTGTTCTTTTGTTGGATTGACAATCATAGAATCTTGAGGTTGTCCTGATAAAATGTTGTTTCTCTTACAGTTCCATTGCGATCAGTGCTTCGAAATAAAAATAAAGAAAAACGATAGCTGAAAATGAGATCGTCCAGTCGACTAGTAGTAGAGGAAAATATGAAGCGAAATGTGCTTATTTGAGAAGTTCGTGTGCACGGAAAGGTAAAAAGCTGGGGTGCATTTTTTATGGTGTAGTATGGCTTGGGGATGAAGAATCCACTTGTCGTCAAAAAATCGTCCAGTGTGGGGGCGGTATGGGGGCGGTTTTGTGAAAAAACAGTTTTTTTGAAAAATGTTCTACAGTTTGTCAGCTCTTGGCTGATATCAGTTTGGAACAAATCCGTCAACTGTAAGTTGTCGTAAAAAATTTATGAATAAAAAGGTGATCATTTACTTTGCCGTAAGAATACATGTAAAACTTGACTGCCTCGTGCGCAAAGAACGTTGAATATCTCAGTAACGTGTTGAATGACATTTTTCATTGCACTCCCACTCGATTATCTCCGTAACCACTAGTTCAATCAAAAAAGTTCCTTCTGTAAACCATGTTACCTATTCCATTGCGATTCTTGCGGTTTTTTCAGATTTGATTTATCTTGAATAGTAACTGAGCTAGGGACGGAATTGTAATGTACTGCATGCAGCGGACAAGGGCAGCGCTGAGGCCCTCGCGTACTTCTGCCACCCGCGCATCCCCGCGAAGGCCATGGTGTATTGAGGCGGGAAATCTGCAGACTTATTATTGTGGCTGATGATCGAAACATTGTAAAAGTGTAGTCGGTAAATTTGCAATATAAATAAATATATACCCCTTGAATTACGACGTACGTCTTCACATATTATAATAGTCCAGTCAAAATAGGTTTTAACCGGAAATAAATTCGGAAGTTGACGAAATTTGGTGGATCGATGCAGAATTGAACGTGGAATAACAACTGAAATTCCCAAAAAGCTTGTTTTTTTTAGGACCAATAAAAAAGCGCCATCCTTGAAAATTTTCTTTTTTTCTGAATGGCTTGTGAACTATTATCTCTTCAGAACACAGCACCAGCACCAGCAAAGCAAATGTAGCCCGTTAAATTCCCAAGAGATCGTACAAAACTCATCACTTTTTGGTCAATAGCCTTTGTGATATCGCGTCTACAAAAACGCAGTGAAAATTACTCAAAATATATTTCCGGATTTTATGTAAAAATATGCAAGGTGTCAATTCAGGGGCTGTAACCTGGACAGCGAATGTGCGAATTTCAATGTGTTTTACATGCGGGAAAAGCTAATTCAACATTCGGTATCACACTTTTCTCTAGAAGTCAAGAAGTCGCCAACTTCAAAATGGTACTTTTCCTCGACCTGTGAAATCGATACTTGATGTCTCGAAGAATCCCCAAAAATCGATTTTTTTCATACCATACTATTTGCCTCATTTTTCACTTAGGTAGAGCAAAACCATCCAGGGAAAATATGAAGAATTGAATACAGAAAAAATAACATGTTTCGGAATATTTTTCCTATAGTGATGGTTTCTGAGTTGTATGGGTTGAAAGACTAAAACGACCTATTCAGAAAAAAAAAGGTAGTCCGGACACTAACTGCTGAATATTGTACTTGCATTTGATGATTGTTTTTAAATTCTTCAGATGTCAATATAACATTTGTGATGTTGTCGTGGAAGAACGGACAAAAGAACTTGATGGAAATGTATGGAATAATAGGTAGAGCTAATAATAATGGTACAAGGTGGGTGATAAATAATGAAAGCAGGATGGTTGACTAAAAGAAAAGGTTATTTGAATCAAAGGCGTTGTAAAAATGTTTAAAAGGGAAATCTATACAATCATTTAGACAATTTTGGAAAGAATTATTAATCATAATCATCTAATCATCAAAATCATCTCAGAAAATCATAACTTCGTCCTTGGAACTAATTTTGAAATTTTACATGTTTGTAAAAAAGGACGGCATTTAGGATTTACACAAACTTTATCTTCACCATTTATACAATGTCGGTGATTCGGTGTGTTATCGTTCACCTTTTATGTACCTACTTGTTTTAGGTATTTTATTTTAGACTCCACACTTTGATGAAGAAGGGCCAGAGACCTGACCTGCGAAACCGGTCAGAAATAAAAACAATCAATTTGTAGGAAGACTGCGTGCAGATCATTTTATTTATGAAAAAAATCGATTTTTGCGGATTCTTCGGGACATCAAGTATCGATTTCAAAGGTCGAGAAAAAGTACCTTTTTGAAGTTGGTGACTTCTAAACAAAAGTGTGATACCGAATGTAGAAAAAACACATTGAAATTCGTACATTCGCTGTCCACGTTACAGCCCCTGAATTGACACTATGCAAATTGTTACATAAAATTCGGAAATATATTTTAAGTAATTTTCACTGTGTTTTTGCAGACGCGGTATCTCAGAGGCTATTGACTAAACAGTAATGAGTTTTATACTGATCTCTTGGGAATTTAACGGGCTACATTTGCTTTGCTGGTGCTGGTGCTGTGTTCTGAAGAGATAATAGTTCACAAGCCATTCAGAAAAAAAGAAAATTTTCAAGGATGGCGCTTTTTTATTGGTCCTAAAAAAAACAAGCTTTTTGGGAATTTCAGTTGTTATTCCACGTTCAATTCTGCATCGATCCACCAAATTTCGTCAACTTCCGAATTTATTTCCGGTTAAAACCTATTTTGACTGGACTATTATAATATGTGAAGACGTACGTCGTAATTCAAGGGGTATATATTTATTTATATTGCAAATTTACCGACTACACTTTTACAATGTTTCGATCATCAGCCACAATAATAAGTCTGCAGATTTCCCGCCTCAATACACCATGGCCTTCGCGGGGATGCGCGGGTGGCAGGGGTACGCGAGGGCCTCAGCGCTGCCCTTGTCCGCTGCATGCAGTACATTACAATTCCGTCCCTAGCTCAGTTACTATTCAAGATAAATCAAATCTGAAAAAACCGCAAGAATCGCAATGGAATAGGTAACATGGTTTACAGAAGGAACTTTTTTGATTGAACTAGTGGTTACGGAGATAATCGAGTGGGAGTGCAATGAAAAATGTCATTCAACACGTTACTGAGATATTCAACGTTCTTTGCGCACGAGGCAGTCAAGTTTTACATGTATTCTTACGGCAAAGTAAATGATCACCTTTTTATTCATAAATTTTTTACGACAACTTACAGTTGACGGATTTGTTCCAAACTGATATCAGCCAAGAGCTGACAAACTGTAGAACATTTTTCAAAAAAACTGTTTTTTCACAAAACCGCCCCCATACCGCCCCCACACTGGACGATTTTTTGACGACAAGTGGATTCTTCATCCCCAAGCCATACTACACCATAAAAAATGCACCCCAGCTTTTTACCTTTCCGTGCACACGAAAGTCACAATAGAGTCTCGTTTTTCCTCTACTATAGGTATTTTTTTCTTTTTGTTGAAACAAATTGAAAAAAAGCACTTTTCTTAAACGTATCATAAAAGTTAGCTATTGAAGTTGTCAAATCAATTTCAGACCTTTTTCCCTTTTTTGTTTTTGGAACAAAAATGGTAGCAACGGTAGCGCCGAAACTGTACAGGTGAAATTCTATCCATCTGTCTCTTCCTCACTCATGATATGTCACGGTCTGTCCTTCACCGTGAATCGCCAACCTCTAGCCCGCGAAAGCTCAACGTACGTTTTAAATTTAACGATATTTGATTTGAACTCCATACGTACACCATCGAATGATCAGATCAAACCGGAGACAATGTTGTGTTGACACGAAGTATACATATTATATTATACCCTTGATTATACCTAAATAGTACATCGAAATAATACTAAATTCTGAATCAACGACGTCAGTTTGTTGAACCAGACTTTCGGAAAAAGGCACTAAAAACTCGCAGAATGGCTTATTCACGAAAATTGAAAAATCATGTCCAGACGCTGGGGATATTTAAAATAAATTTCATAAATAGAGCTTTATGAAGCTAGAACGAAGCAAAAAAGGACATAAATTCCCAGCCATTTTGGCATAAAAGGAAACATTTATAAGGGCATTTACATTTTTCTCGTGGTGACCGTATAATTTACCCATCCACGGTGGGTTCGGAGTTTGATTTAGTATGAATACCATTTAATAAATTATATCTCATGAACTGTGCGTCACTTCGACACGAGATAATTTGATTGTAGTATAATGTGTCCCTGCATGATTTCAGATAGTTTGTAAGTTTTATGTTTGTACTTTAAGAAATTAATTTTTATTGACTCGGCACCTTAAAAAACGACGGCGCGCTATAAATAAGAAGGTCGAAGCTTTTCCTTTCTTTGTGCAAGAAAGCAGCAGCACTATTTACTTTATTTTAAGGGTGTGAACACAGTAAACATTGTTTAATAGAGCGTGCAACGAATTGAATTTCCTTCCACATATATCTTCACGACATGCAAACTTCTACTTCGTTTAAATTTAGAAATGTGTGATCTATTATGCTTGCAAACATTTGTTATGCACTCATTCGGCTTCTACACGTTATTGAAAGCAAAATGCATTGAAACTGAAGTATTACCTGCCTGTCAATATTAAGTGAGGTGGAAAAAAGGGCACGGCACTGTCAAATTCTTTCCCAATGTTCATAATGTTATTCGTACGGTATTTTGGTCACCATGGGACCTCATAACGTCCAATCCATAAAATATATACCTAAGTACAAAAGAATATAAAAGTACCCCGGAAAATATTACAGAATGTTGTTCAGCGACTATTATCTGGAATTGTGGCTCAACACAAAATTTTACTACTGTTTCCTTTTTTACGGCGTTCCTTGTTAGCATACACATCATGAATGAGGGGGTCATTTCCATGATACATTAATAATATAGGCCGGGCATTTTTTCTATAATATAAAGTGGGTATTCCTCTCCGGTATACATTTAGACGTCAAATTATCGGGTTCGCGTTGAGGAATATGTCACTTAAAAATGACCATAATAAAGATTAATGATTCTATTCGATAGGTAATTTATCGAGGGATTTGCCCCAGAAATCTCGTTGTATTGTTGACAAGAATTCAATCTTCCCTGGCTATAAACACCCGTCATTCCACAACATATTGAAAGTATTTTTATTCAGGAAAGCTTCCATCAATATTTTCCTGCCATGAATTTGCCTTATAACCTTATGCGGCAATCAATTTTCTAATCAAAAAATATTTTTTATTGCGCCATTACAGTTGAGAGTCACAATTTTATGGCTAATGCGGGGCCTTTAAGTATATTCATCCATTCTAATAATAATTTTAAACGCCGAATTTACATTCATATAAAAACCACAAAGTTAACCTGCTATTACCGCTTAACCTCATGCGATTGTGCTTTCGCTCTATGATTAAATGCAACCATTAATGTGCAAACATGCTTCATTGAATCCTCATTAAGCTGCAGTGGAATCAGAAATCAGAGATTTTAGAAATTGTACATATTAATTGATTTCTTTATAATTCCCAGATTTTCTGAGATATCGTGGTGCAACTTGGTGGAGAAAACAAAAAATTTAGAAAAACTGTTACTGGAAAAAGTGAAAGTGATGTTGAGCGTGGAATTCAATTGGTAGCCGCCGCCGCAATAATGGCCAACGCCGTATATGCGTACACAAAAAATAATTCTAAATTGATATTGCATGAACGGACGCAGATGGAGCGATGGAGGCATTGTTAAATCTGTCGTAATTCGTAAGAAAGCCTATTTGTTACGACTTCATTGCAAACCTTGATAGTATCAGTTGCCATATCCATACCATCCTCCATCCTCCATACTTGACGAAAATTATTTTTTCAGCATGAGCCTGAGAAATTGACGTTTGCAGGAATTTTAATTCTATTTTTGGTTTTTTCTTCATGCAGAGAGTCAAAACTGTGGCATTGGCTCTTTGTTACATGCCCATGCCTATACTATACATACGTACATTCGTATGATGCTAGATGTTAGGCCTCTGCGTAGAGAAATCTGTTGACTTCAATAAATTGAATTGAAAATAAATGACGAAAAAATCCATGATTGCCTACTACAGTAACCGACGTACTACCACTAGATTTCCAGAATTACGAATGAAATGCAGAAGGCATAAACATACTAACTAACGAGCTCCTATTGCATAAGCTTTTTGTTTTGCAAATTTTAAGTATGAGCACTTATTGAGCAGTTGCCACGACATCTCTTATAATCAAAGATAATTTTATAATACTATTTTGATGGACCAAAATTGTAAATGGAACTTCAACAAAAATTGCGTTAAACTCAGAGAAAAGACTTCTTCAAATGCCACATACATTTTTTTTGTTAATTATTTGATCAAAATTCGATTGTTTTATAACGTGAAAATTGTGATATAGGTATATATGTGCCGTTGATGTGAATTCTATAATATTTCTAGAGTTTATACATTCCAGCATTTGAACCTAAAATTCGTGGGGTAGTTATCAAATATGCTAAATGAATTTAGTTCCAATTGGAGTTCCCGAACAAAGATTCTTCGAGCTACGTCAAAGGCAGCTCTCCCATCAAGTGCACAATGCACATAGGTACATATTATATTTATGTATACAAATTGCAAAACAGAAAATATACAGCGACTGCCTACTAATGCGCGCTTACTTTGTATACTCGTAGTATACAAATTAAAAATAATGAATTATCAACAAACGTTGAACAAGTATAAATTGAATTTATGATAAATACCGTACATACCTACAATCTTAGATACATGCCAATAACCGCCAGTAACCATTCATTTTATTTTCACCAACAAAACAATTTTCAGAACAGGAAAGTTTTTCCGTAGAGCTGCTCAGAAATTTTCACTTCACTTCTAGCTTTCCCTGTAATAATACAAACCGCTCTGTCAGCGACGTGAAAATTACATATCCGTTGAGCATGTATTGTAAGCGAAATCCAGACAACTGTTCCATTAAGTTGTTACTTTTTTTTTGACGGTTAAATTGATACCCTCATGTTATTTAATACCCGCCTTATTTATTTCGTTTTGTTTGAGCTTGAGCAATATTCGGCAATTTAATTTGAATGACATGATATAACGTAATT
Source organism: Anaspis maculata (assembly GCA_949128115.1). Classification (NCBI taxonomy): domain Eukaryota; kingdom Metazoa; phylum Arthropoda; class Insecta; order Coleoptera; family Scraptiidae; genus Anaspis; species Anaspis maculata. Next base: position 66,126,576 of record OX421962.1, on the reverse strand, counting down.
TTCGTTGTAGGCCATCGATCACCCCGATGTATATTACGGTTACACTGTAATGTCTCCAGGGGCAATGACGTAACTCCCCAGGTAGCTATTGACTAGTTTGATCCTGCCGGACTAAGCATGTGAAGCGCTGCAAGAAGGAACTCAAATATGCAAGACATCCGTCTCGTAAACAACTCTAAATGGATCTAAGTACACCACCTGCCCGTTATACGGTCCTCGCCACCACCAGAGCGCTCATCTTTCCAGTATGCGCCTCTAACGATGTTTTGTTACGCAATTCTTTTTTATTATACGCCACGAAACAATTTTCGAAGAGGTGAATGAAAAAGGCGCGCAGTAAACTATGTAATTTGGGAATGACAGTTTGTTCCACTTTTAAACAGTGTGCACAGCGTGTTTCAGAGTCATTTGAAGTTTAGAGTAGGCGATAAATAGTTGACTGTCGCGAGCAGTTGAGAGGACTGTTAGTGACGTACGCGCTTCATTTGTTCCCGCAATGACTGACACATTTTGCAAATTGTAATCGTTTGTTTCCAGAGAGCGTACTTGACAAAAACGCGCCTCTGTGTCGTTTCGTGACAATATCATGTCCTTTTGCATAATATTGCGGTCGGGGAGGTGAACCTTTAGAATCGTAAATAATTCCACAGCCGGCTGTGCCTATCATCACACGCGGTAGATTCGAGGTAGTTTCCATTAGTTTTATATTCTCGAATCGACATTATAAGGATTACTTCGATACCTAGTGCATTAACGTGAAGCACCCTTTCAGATTCAGGCACTTGACTCTCAAGCGTTGATTAAATTTCACATGTCGGCTGGTGCTGAATGGGGTGTTCTACTGAAAAAATGTTCCTTTTAAATGAGTTGAAGTTTCTGACCTAATAATCGTTCATCTCGTGAAACATACGCGTTCTTTTTCACTCTGGTGAAAAGAAGTAAAAAAGTACCTCATAATAAATAAATAATCTTACCTGATATTTGCGGGCAGACCCTAAAGGTTGTTTGTTCCGCACCCAATTACTACTTTATAATCGACGTGGCTTGCTAGCCCAGGAGAACCAACGGCTTAATGTTAGGCACAGGGACAGCGTGTTTTGTTGACACTGACGGGTCACCAATCGAATGACGCCGCGTAACGTTACTCAACTTTACCAACACGCTACTTAGTCGTACAGCGAATAACAAGGAATGGAACCCATTTTGTTACATGCCAAAGAAGCCTCGTGCCTTTTCGGTCCGACTTACCTATTGGTCTGTCTTATTCAGGAACACGGCCCGCCAGCTAATCAGAGAAGAAAGGCCGGGGTTCTTGGATGGTCGGGGGCGCCACGGTATTGTGAGCCAAATTCCCAAAAAGAACTATAGCACCAAGAAATGACTAATACAATACTGAAGATAAAGCAAAGTTTGGATTACAAATACAAAGTTGATTTACAAAAGGCAAAGAAAATGAACAGGGGCCGGTTGGCTACTTTTACAATAAATGAAATATACGAGATTGAGATGTCGATAATATTGCCACAATAAGCGAAACTATCCGTTCAGAAAAGAAGCTTGGCTTAAACACAAGCCGGAATCAATTGAACGTTATTTGTTCGGACGAAGTAGGTATCTGCCGTCGGATTTTAACCAGCCAGATAACAATACAAGCCGAGTTGATACTAACGCGATACGATAGTAACTTGTCTGCCGCGATAAACAACACCGTAAATAAAGTTATCGGGCTCTTTCATACACTAACAATGGTACAAAAACAATAATAATTTTATATACGAAACCTTGTGAATTTAATTTTGAGATATTCCCTTCGAAATAATAATAGTCGAACTAGGACCTTTCGCCCTATAAAATTCACCAATGAAAGTAAAGAAAGTATGTACACACAAGCAAGACTGTCGATGGCAAAACTACAAGTATAGCGTACAAATTTCAAATGTGATGTTAATTTGAACAAAGCGAATATACTCTTGGCGGATGGTCGAAAATCGCAACGATTTCCTTGCGAAACGACTGAACTCGCACTTTAGTAACCTTTGAAAACTGTTTATCTATATTTCTTCCGACTTTTTACTTAGAACGGTACTCGAGTAGTGTTCAACCAGAATTCAACGAAAAAGTTATTATAGATTACGGCATTTTTTATAAAACACAATTGATAGACGGGAAATGAAGTATTACTGTAGGTGAACTATCACCGGTCCTCTTGACCTAATCCGCAAAGTGGTACACACGATGACGGCTTCCAGACATGTCACGATCGACCGTTGTCGTACGCTGAGCTTCTTCAGAATTCGAGCGAGCTCTTGCCTAGGTCGCTTTGGTTCGAAATCGCAGAAGAAGGCGTCAATGCAGATAGACGCGTACGACAGGATTCGCCGAACGGTTTGGAAAATCTTGCCCTTAAACCGAAGGGAGGCCACGTTGAAACGTTTCCTTTTCAAGGAAAAAGTCGCTCGGGAGTCTTTCTGTTGCCCAGATGACGATGACGACGACTCGCTGGTAAAATCTCCAGACTTTGAAACGGAATGACAGAAAATTCGATCGTAGAAAACTTGATCGCAGAAAACTCGATAGCAGAAAAACTGGATGATGAAATAAAAATCTACAACAATCCACTCAACTCAGTGTCGACTCCAACCCAAAAAAATGACAAAAAAAGGAACCAAATCATTCTTCAGGTTACCTCAGATCGTAGTAGGTTTCGTTGGATGAGCCAGGTGTGATCGTGCTTCTTTAGCCAAACAAGTTTAATTCGGGTTTTCAACACCCCACAGGGTCCAGCGTTGCCAAATTAGATCCGAAAAACAGTCGGGTTTGTTTTATCAGGTATTCGCCCGCCGCCGCGGCCGCCTATGGATCCGATCCCAAGCCGAGGATCAGTGCCTTATATATCTGCGACTAGGGTTCTAGAAGTTTCCACCGGTCCTCCAACAAATTCCACGATAACCCGGCATACGGTTTCTAGGCGACTCCCGAAAAATAATAATACTCATTTTGCGTGTATACTGCGTGCTCTGGAGACGCGGCGCCTCCGCCAGTCTGGCTGATCTTCCCTACTAGGCTATTGATGTCTCCCATATGTTATTTCAATCGCCAAGCCATCCCGCACTTGTACTCTGCGAACAGTCTAGACAGATCAGGTGTGCTCTAGAATACACGAGAATCGCCGCTCGTAACAATAATACTTTCTCAACCTTGATATATAATAACGAGTGATCGAATAAATGTCTCCTCAGGTCGCCTGTGATTCCTGAAAATCTGCCGGAAAAACGTAGCCAGCAAGGAGACCGAGGTCTACTTTGAGAAGAAATTTATTTGATCACTCTTTACATACTAGGTATTATGAACTGAAGGACGAATCAGAGTTCGATTGCGGTCGGTGTCAGTTGAAACTCTCGAAATAAAACGTGATTATTGCAGTTAATGTGGTATGGAGGAAGATGATTTTCTGATGTGGCAATTACTACGAATAGAAAAAAAAAGTTGCTCTTGGGGATATCCTTATAACGAGAATGGGGTACTTGCCAATGGAACAGATTTGACTGGAAATAGTGGAAATACTTTTAATCATCAACTAGAGCAATAAAGAGTATTTCCTGAAAATTTCCGGAGAATATATCCATCATACAAATTGATGTTGGAAAGAAGTTGCAACAACTTATTGTGCGGTTGAAAACAATCAGTTCAAATACTCCGGGCCACTATTCTGTACTCGCCCACCGACACTAACTTGTCGGTGTCGGTAGCCAGGCAGGAGCGAATTTGATTGGTTCTCACCCTATAGCTACCGATCCGATAGTTGTCGGTGGGCAAGTACAGAATAGCGGCCCTGGAGCCGTATGCTCTAACTCGCTATGCAGTCGAACCGACAGATATCGGATATCGCTATCGGTAGTCAGGCAAAAGCCAATCACAATGGTGCTTGCCTAGCTACCGATAGAGATATCTGTCGGTTCGAGTGCATAGCGAGTTAAAGAATACGGCTCCTGGTTTGATTATAAACACGACAACGTTAACGTTGCACCGCGGCCCGCGTCGCATTTGGGAGGATTCTGTACCGCTATTGGCTAGTGGGATCGCAGTTCCCAGTGGAGGCTATGACGTCACGTTTTCCGCGCATTCAAAGTAGAGATATTTTCAATATTTATTTTAATAATGAAAAAACGGCAATAAACACGCGAGTGAGTTCTTCCTCCAGCTAAAAGTTGCAAGGAATCCAAAATAAAAATTGAAAAAAATTAGTCCAGTACCCTATTCAGGGAACTTCCTGCCGATTTTTGCCCAGGTCATTTCTGTCGTCCTTCGTTGCTGTATTCCGATAAATGTGTAACCATACAGCTGATAGCATTTTTCGATTTCTTGAATCAAAAGAATAATTGTATCGTTCAGATCTTCTTTATAATGCATAATATGCTGCCATTGCTGCCTAGCTACAAACGCCTCTTGTTGCAAATGCATGTCAAGTGTGCGGCCTCCAATTGAAAAACAAACGAGCGTTAAATGCTGCCCGACACATTAGTGGCGCAACATTGCACCCTATAGGTATGCGGCCGGCCTAACATTTGAACCATCACACCTAGATTCGGAAGTGGATAAAAAGGAGAAACTCGTAGCATTTACGAACAGATGTATTCGGAGCGATACATTTACTAATTTAAGACCTTTCCAATGTGACATTTTGAATAAGAGATTTTAATAATTGATAATGTAATGGAAGCGTGGACTATTAAAGTGGAGGATGGGACGCGAGCGATGGCATAGAGGGGATTGTGTCGGATCCTTTGGGAATTTTCACATGTTGAGCGACTACCAGACTGGAAAGCTGTTGCCTGGATGAGCGCGTATTAAGGTCATTAATAATACGAAATTTTCTCGCAATAAATCGTACATCACGCCGATTATTTAAAGACCATTTTTATACAGCCCCCGCCCCGCTTTAACACGCATTTTGGTGAGACGCGCTCGGTTTTGTATGTTTGTTTTGAAAGCGAATTGTGGCCCAAGGAAAATGCTCAATCCAGAATTATTCAACAATAGGTGTCAAAAACGAATTCATTCTATAAAATAATTCCATCCAGTAGCAAAATATTTCAAGTCATGATTGGAAAATGTGGGGGATCACGGCGGACCCGCGTCTTTCACTCTTTCAATACTTTCACATACAGACATCCGAGGCAAACGATGGCATCAAGGAAATGATGGAGGACTTTGAAGGGGCTTCGGTTTTTTGTTCTCGACCACAACACACGCTCGAGCTCGCACACACATACCAAACACAAGAAGCAAACTTTTAATCGAACATTTACTTTTCGGTTAGAGTAGTTCAGATTACGGTGTGTTCTGTTTTCCTACGTTATCAACCCCCTGGAGATGTCAACTTTCCAGACCACAGAAACTCTTCCATAAATTACATTTTCGCTCCCGACGACCTAACTAGTAGTATCTACGCACTCTCTGTCAATTAATAATCATCCTATATTTATCAACAAAATCAGGTCTTGACTTTCGATATTTCATCAAAGGAGTTGCTTTCGGACATTATTATTTGTAACACTACACTCACTTGCACAAAATTCGATCCACTTCAAGAATTTTGATATCAATTTTGTTTGACAACTTTCAAGCGAGTTGATGGATTTCGATCTTTTTTTTTATTCACTTTTCTGTCGATTAGTGATTATCACTATTTAATGTTCAGGGTTCATCATGGCTGACTTTTCATAGTAAATTTGTTGGTGTACACGGAGGACGGTCGCTACCGAATCTTTCTTGTCCAATTTTATTTTACTAGGTCATGAAGGCGCGCAAGCGCGTCTTTAACCAAAAGTCAGGTGGTCCTGAACTTGAATAATCTCGAAAATTGAATAATCTCGAAAACTGAATAATCTCGAAAACTGAATAATCTCGAAAATTGAATACCCACCCTTGAAATTATTCGAATTGTAATTTCTCCTCAGCATTACTTTTCCATCCGTTATTGTAGAACACACAATGAAAAAGAAATCAATTTTTGAGATCATTAACATTTCATAGCTTGAAATTTCTTCTTTCCAAAATCTCATGTAAGATTCGGAGGCCACCATAAAACATGCTATGAAATTCCCTAATTGTTTGGCACACTCTCTGGCTGATTCGAAGAAAAAAATACAAGTAATTGAAATGTTCCATGAATCTTTTCAAAAATTTCAATTTAGATCAGAAAGTCACTAATTTTGGTGTTCTAATTGACCGTTCTAACACTCGATAACAACGTAATCTAATGAAATGCACCTAGGTACTCTTTTTACTTTCGAATTTCGATGGATGAAGCTTGGAGCATACAATAATAGGCAACACAACATACAACAGTAACCTTCGCTGAGCTGAAGAGTGAGACGAATGATCGTACTCAATGCGAAAGAAATAAAGGACCGACCGAACCTACTGCGCATTTTCTTAGGCAAATTTTGGTGGACATTTCTTTTCTAGAGTAAGGACAACAGCTGAACCACAGAATAATGCTGAACTTTAAACTACGACCTGCGACTATACGAACACTCCGTAAACACAAAATCACAGAAATGAAATGCGTTATTGCGTTCTAGCATTTAATGTTCTAGTAAATTCCAAAACAAATTTGGAAACCACACTCAGATGTAGACAGCGAAACATACTCCAACTGATGTAGGGGAACAGTGTCTAAGCTAACGCAATCAAATATGGATCTTTTTATAAAAAAAGTACCGAACTTTCGGCAGAACACCAACATCAAAAAATTCATTCTGAAAATTGTGACCAAATACCGTATGATGATCATGTTCGTGTTCACGTTTATTACTTCTTGTGATTCATTCAGTGTTCACAGTCACCTCAATGTCCCCTATCAGTTCGTTTCAAAACTACCTACTTGACCACGTGATCAAGTTCGAAATTCGAACAGCGCAATCGCGTCCATGGCCTTGAAGTGGACATCTCTTTTTCAAGTTTTGGATAATAGTCTGCTTTGTCAGGAGATGTTATTGGCATGAGTTGGCTAGGATTATTATTCTCAGGAATCCATTAATCCATCTCACGTGTTGTTGAGGGAAATGCTAGGGCGATGGGCAGTTTTCAAAAGCTTTGAATGTATGTAATAATCGTACAACTTATTGTTTCAACTATTCTATCACAGTGAAAGAAGTTATCACGTCTATTAGGAGATTTCAACGACCCCCACAAAAAACATAGAACATAGAACATTTTTTTATTGTACATACTACACACTAAAACTTTTTCAATTGGGTTTCATTTAAAATTAACTAAAGTGGAGCTCCCAGAATTTACAGTTGAAAATTTCGAAGGTGATCTAGTCCAGCTGCCGGTTTAATCGTTGACTCTAATGATAATTCAATTACAATAACTAGAAAACTAGTTAAAAATACTGAAACTAGGCATTTCTAGCTGACATTGACTGGAAAAAGTTTTAGTGTGTATAATTAATTACTTAAAGATGTAATGCTCTGTTCGCTAGATCTAATGATTGTTTTTCTTTTTTAGGTGAGTACCAAGTGACGTTGTTCCCAGCGAAAAGGAGTTAATGTAAGTCACTCAGCGTGTCGGTGGATGCGAACGCGAATAGCGAAATTATGTAAATAATCAGTGAAAGGGGGAACTTCGTAAGTAATCGAGAAAGGGTCAAATACAGAAGGCAATTTTATCCGGTTCGTGGAAAAAATAAGATACCAAACGAAAAAATAAAAACGGCGGATGAATACAAATGGCCAAAAACAATTTTAACAAGCATATACGTAGGAAGAATAACTAACTAGGCACGGGGAAGGTGAAATCCTAAATTCATTCTCTAAAGTGCGAAATCCATATTCGTTGCCCAATCTTCGAGGATTCGCTTTCCTGCGGATCGCGGGAGAAAGCCCGAAATGACAACTAATAAAATCCATACTACTGCAATCTTCAAGAAACGAAGTATAAATCTTAAGCACGTGACACTGTCGCGTACAGCTTATTACTCGGCGGCCGTATTTTCAGCAGAATTTCGGGCTGGAATATGCGATATAGAGTCCCTCGCACGGACTTGACTCATATATCTGTCTGAAGAGCGCTTATCCGCTGCGGTGGAGAGAACTTTTAACCAGTATTATAGTACCTCAGTTTGCGTATATATTGTCAAATATAACGTTATTTATTCGAATAAAAATGTGCTGCTCGCAAATTCAAAAACGCGCCGCCGAAACTCGAGGGAAAAACTTCGTAGTTGACAAATTCAATTGGTCCAGGAGGCAATTTTTACCAATTTTCTCATTTGTTAAATGTCGATAAGATTGTTCTATCAGTGACACTAACCGTAATTATATTCCTGAGTATGGCAAAAAAATTCCAGTGGGTTTCCAGGTGGAAACTTCAAATGAGTAAACTTATTTTTTTATTTATGAGTCTTTTAGATGTAGGTACTGAAGTAGATAATAATAATTATGTTCACCGACTGGGGAAATTAGTACACAAAAGTCTCACTGCCTCCTGGTCTTGATAGATATGTGATTCCACTGTCTTGATTCTCGCCCTATCGACACGAGACGCTGATTTATGATGACTATAACGTAGTGTACGGGGACTTAATGCGTTGAAAAACGCTGTTGTTTTTATCATCATGAAGCTAGATACTTTGGCACATTTCGCTTGAAATATGTAGGTCGTGTATCCATCCTATTTCTTCCATGTCTTATTACGTACATCTCCATGCTTTATATTCTTGAAACGTACTTTGTCAGAATTTTGACCCAAATTTCACACTGTGGAGCCGCGGATAAAGAGTTTCGTGATGAAAATTGCCCCATTACGTTATTTGAAAACAGGGTTTACATAATAACTGCACCGTATCGGTTCGTCCGGAAGTTTTCAACGTCGAGATAATCTAATCATTATTTGTGTTCTGGTCTTCTCCGACCATTACCCATCTATACACTCCTTGAAATTGTCCAAAGGAGGGATTATTCTGTGGTCGCCGTGTACATTTTACGTGTACGTTATAGAATGATACCTACCTATTAGTTAGGTGACTTACCGCACACATCAAACTTACCAATGAGAAAGCCCAATTAAGCTCTGGATTATCAGTAGTAACATCTCGTGACGGCCCCGTGGCGCAGGCGGTCGAGTGGCTGCCTGCGACGCGGAAGTCCCGGGTTCGATTCCCAGTGAAAAGTCTGGGTGTTGTGTGGTCCGAAATTTGCACTTTTCTGAATATGTAAACTTGATAAATGAACGAGCAAACTCCTATGGCGAGAGAAAGCCGATAAGGAGAAAAACATTTATTTATTATTCTATTTAGTAACATCTCGTTGACCAACGAATTCGTATTGTTCACTAGCAACTAGCAATACTACTGAAATTTTAGTGAAAGACAATGGACCATTTCCACGTGACGTCACACGCACGTGTCGAACGGCTGATTCGGGGCAACGTCAACATGATGTCAACGTCATACGTGTCATATACGTGCCAGTTGTCAAAATTTTGTCACTCCAGTGACTTTCACGCACCGACACCGACTGACAACTTGACACACTAACCAATCTGACTGACGTAGCCCACGTGCCCCGTGACAGACAACGCACATCTGACTGACGTTTCCCCGAATCAGCTGTTCATGATGGAGCTGCGTGACGTCAGTGGAAATGGTCTATTACAAAATAAGTTCCAACGATAAATGGATCGAGTCGTATTTTATTAGATCATTTATCAAATGGAACGGTTTGTGAACAAGATCCCAAAGTTTGCACTGCAATCTTTCCTATTTCAGCTTATCACATCTTGGTATTATGCTTCTGCAACACCTCTCATTTTCTTTCCTTAAGTGTAGAGCAAGTACGCCGCCATCATGTTCCGATCCTTTTGATAATCCTGAACTTGACTGGCCAGTCTTATCTAGCCTTTCGCGTGGTGTATCCAGCGCTATGATAATAATACCGTACGATCAAAAACTCTCCTCCTCTAGGCAGGCTGTGGCCTGGCCAGAATCAGCCTCGTTTGCCTGCCAATAAGCAGACCACAGCCTGCCTAGAGGAGGAAAGTTTCTGATCATACAGTACTTGAGTCAATAAATAGGAATTGTGACAATTTTGCGTTGGGTACTTTGATCAATAAGAGACAAATGTTTGAACACACGCTATTTATAACTGCGTGCTACCAATCCACAAATCACGTAAATCGTCACAATAAGATATCGTTGTGTTTAATTGGTCTGCTCGCTGTCGCTGCGAATTCAAATCTCTCTGCTTCTAACCGTACCGCGCCTAAAGGTGAATCCCCACAGCGACGGAATGCGGATTTTATTTTTGCGGATCCTTTCTGATTGGTCCAAAATTTTGGCAGGAATTATCAGCGGATTCCGCATAATTTGAATTTGACGGGCAAGACAATTCGCGGATTGAAAACATCCTGTCACAGTTCTGTCATTTCACCTTTGTCTGTCAACGAAAAAAGGTGTGCTGTCTGTTTTTTTTTTATTCAATAACATCGAAACGTCTCCCGCGACTCGTGATCATTATTATGGCGAGACTTAGCTGCTAGCCTTTCCCCTAAAACTAGTTTAGAAGTGCAGTGTGTTGGGTAGAGTGTGATTTGGGTGTCTTTGAGGTATCGTGGGGTCTCCAAATCACGCCGTGACAAGGTGTTTCGGACACGGAAGTGTGTTTCGGCGGTGTCGGAGTGTTGCCGGCAAGGACTTGCCGGCAGTCAGCAGCTCCCTGGAAATTATATTTACTTGTCACATTGACTTCACACCCAGAATCTTGCCCAAAGTGCTCCACGGCGTTTTTTCAGAACAAGTTCCAGTAGAAATGAGCTCACGAGTTTGATATAACTTTGGTCACCTTGGACCAAAAAGGCTTATCAACTGATCAGAATCTTCTGGAAGACATTCTGCAATAACTAGGAACCAGCAAAGCGCTTGAAGGAGAGGAAGAGATCACACGAAATGCGTCGTTTTTTCAAGAGGTGCAATGACTACACGAGAAACGGATGCTTTAGGCACAGGACTCCCCAAGTTTACGCCATCAAAAACAAGAGTAGTGGTTAGGTGCATAATGACGTCTAGAACTCCTTTCTCAATTATGATATTCTCCGATCTCGACACAGACCCCGAATAAGATAAGATTACTCTGCAATAATCCAGAGCGACCACGCCGAGGGCGATAAAAGTGGAGGAGGCACTGAGGACTTCAGCTCTTCGCGGCACTCAATGACTTCTGCAAACATAGAAACTAACAATAGCTAGAGTAATCCCAAGGCTGAAACTGGAACCATCGAAGCACCTAGCTCCATTCCAAAGAGAACGAAGACGACTCAGCTACTCGGAGGACTACATCTTGGGGTAGCAGCTGCAGTAGCGACGAAAAGAAGAGAAGGAAGACACTCGAAAAGACACCTGAAATTCAACTTTCATCGTACAAAAAATACTGTCAACAATTCCAATGGAATAAGAAGGAAAGAGATGTTGCGTTGTACCACCCAAACAACCGTACCTTCACCCGAGCACAAAACTGGAGCGCTGCGAAAACCACACTCTTGGCACCACTCACCAATAGAGCACACAATCAAGAACGAAGAACAAACTCACGACTATGCCGAGCTAATCACTTATGATACTATTGCTGTAGATCATTGCATTCTTGAATAAAGACCTTTCTGTGAAGACAACAATAATTGGTGTTTGCGATTTTTATATCATGCTCCGGACCCGCACATTCTCGTCTCGTTTCTTCTAGCTCTCTAAACCAGAGCGCAGCTCATAACGTATGAAGTGTTTTTTTCTTTCAGTAAGGCCAGTTGTAGTGAATATTGCTGCAGTAGGATACAATCAGATGCCCCATATTCCGGTAAATCCATTGGACAATACCTGCTGAAGCACGCCTGAAGAGTGTCTGGAGCACAACGATTGACAGTGACTTTTACAGAGAGGTAAAGTCACTTTGACTGGTAAAGTCACTTTGACAACAAAATTAACCTATATAAACAAAACGACAGAAAATTTCCGCTAGTGTGGGGACGGGAATTGCGGATATTGCGGATCCGCATTCCGCTATCCGCATTCCGTCGCTATGGGGATTCACCTTAATGTAGTTGGGTGATGTATTCGAGAATATTCCAGTCGTCTTCCGGTATATTCCAGAATTGGCCGCTAATCAGATCTAGGCTTTCGAGTGGTGTTTTCGCGATAACCCAGAACTGGACTGGGCCTTCTTATGGGTTAGTTTGACGTGCGCGTTCAATGATTACAGAAACACCACACGGAAGGCTGGATCTTATTAATCAGTCAAATTCAGGATTATTGAATGGGATCAGGACAGCGATGTACTTCCTGGACTCTTTGTGACAGAAAATGAGCAGTGTTGCAGAAGCATAATATTGAGCTGTGACAAGCGATACTGAGAAAGCGAGTACAAACTTTGGGATCGTATTTACGAACCCCTTCGTTTGTTAATAGAGAACACTTATGACTAAATTTGACTTTAATAATTCTGTCTTTTATTGACAATTCAATCTTGTTGCTAGACAACAATATGGATTCGAAACGACAGATTAATTGTGAAAATTCAACCAATCGTGATATTACTAACGCAGAACACTGATCATCATCATCCGTATCGATTTATGTTGGATGTTTAACTGAAGATTTTTGCTTCCAGTATTGTCACACCTGGGAATAAAATGTGAGCGTGTGTGAGTAGCTGATTGCTGCACTGGTATTTTGGAAATGATCTGCTCCTCTCGGCCACCGTATATGGTGCAAAAACCATCTGTCACGACTCACGACGGCAATCCCCAAATCTATGACGCCCTGATCTAGGCCAACCTGTTGATTTTTTCCTTCACGATGTTCATTCTGTTGCTGACTGTTTCACTTCCTTGTGTTCGAGTTTTCTTCACAGCTTCACAGCTTTCTTCTGTTACGTCTTTTTGTAGTTGTTCCAATGTTTAGTATACTTTCCTGGTAAATTTATTCTTTCGCATTCTGTTAGTGTTGATGTGTCGTCCTAGTGCTTCCAGCAATTCCAGTTGCTTTATTGAATTTCCGATAAGACCGGTTGAATCCTCAGCTGTCTACTGAAAGCTTCATTGTTTCACCTTCACTGAAGGTGGCGCGGAATAAAGGAGGGATTTCAGGCAGAGCTCTTCCGAGTACAATTAAAAAGTACTCGAGTACTGAATACAAGTACTCTTATATGAAAGTACTCAAGTACCAAGAACACATATCGAGTCGCTGTACTCAAGTACCCAATGAGTATCTACAAAGTACCGCGAGTACATGTTAGTTACAAAATGTTGGGAGTAACGGTGAAGAAATGGGGCTATTGACTCAAGAGGCGAACTCAGAAGCCCTAAAATGCAAAATGAAGTACCAGCCGGCCTATTGTCTTAATTAAATACTGATTGATATTTGCCTCATGTTCATGTTACCAATACAATATAAAAATTGCTAACAAGACTGGTTAGTTTCTAATTTTGCTTTGCATTAGCTTTATTTTGGAATTCTCTTTTTGAGAAATTTTGGTAGGTGCGGTTCCTTTGTTTGTAGAAAAATTTAGTTCCAGTATCACGCAAAGAAACACAATAACTATCTAGCTCTGAGCCCACGCAAAGGGTGAAAGAAAAAGCTCAAGCTTCAGTTACCTACCCACCTACCTTGATGCTTTGCTCTTTCCTGCTAAAGTGCTGAACTTTGGGAACTTTGGATGCTGCCACTCACTGGCTGATGATGACTGACTTGAGTCTTGAGTCTGTGGTACAGCGTGACGCGTCGCCGTGATTTGACAAGTCTAAGCTTGCATAAAAATGTACTCGGTGCGTAAGACAATGTATTCTAAGCCGATCTGCCGATGTCGCAAGATTGCAGATTTTTGGGAGTTCAGATTGACGGCAGATTGGGTTGGAGCCTGCAGGTAGAAAGCGTGTGCGCCCGACTCAACAAGTCATTTTTTGCCATTTTCAACTTGAGAAGAATATTGAATACGCCTGATCTTGTTACAATTTACTATGCTAATTTTCACTCCGTGCTCTCTTACGGTATTACCGTCTGGGGTCAGGCGACTCAAATTGGGAGAGTATTAATGTTACAAAAAAGAGTCATTAGAATCATGTTTGATCTGGCGCTCACAGACTCCTGCAGACCTATGTTCAAGACTCATGGGATCCTCACGGTGGCGTGTGTCTACTTGCTGAAGTTACTGACATACATCCATTGTAAGCAGGATCAAATGAAAAAAGCAAGACACGTTCATTCGTACGACGCGCGAAACAGGAGCGACCTTGTCATTGACAGATATTTTCACTTATACTATACGAGGTCACCAGTGTGTGCCGGCTCAAAAATGTACAACATGCTTCCTGGCGCGTTTAGGCAGCTTCCTCCAAGGGCTTTCAGGAAAAAACTAAAGTTGCTTCTCGCAGAGCACTGTTTCCACACGGTTGTCGAGTTTGAAAGGTTCTTGAATGAAAGGCCAAATACCTGAGATCTACCAAAGTCTCTGATTGACTGACACTTGTTTTTTTACTAAACTGTAAATGTTATTATTTTGTCATATATCAATTCTGATCGATTTGTGTGATTGTTTTAACTGTGAAATGTACGAACATTCAAAATTTCATTAGATAATATTATATTTGTTTCTATTAATTAGGAACTTACTTATCTGTGATAATTGCCTTTACCTAACTACCATACCACTGACTTGACCATTTTTTCAACAAATGCAACAAGGTTCAATAAATACTATTATTATTATTATTATTATTATTATTATTCGAGTACAAAGAAAAGTACTCGTTACTCGAGTACTTTCAAAGTACTCGAGTACACGTCAAGTATAAGTACATTCGAAATAAAATACTTGGGTCTGAGTACCAAGTACACTGAAAGTAATTGGAGTACAGTGTTTAAGTACTTGTATTCGAGTACCGCACAGCTCTGATTTCAGGTAATCTTCCATTGAAAATGTTACTACATTTTTAGTTTCAAAATTTTCAGACTGAATTCATGCCCCAAATAACATGTCACTCTAAACATATACCGGGTAATCATTAGAAAACTACCCACCCGCAATAGCTCCCAATTTCGAGTGAATATTTCTTAGAGCAACAACAGGTCAATTTTTATATCGAGGGGGACATCGGAAACATACATTGGTGAATTTTTTATCCTCAGCCCTCTCGCTCCTACTTACCCAAACTTTGAAATTGCAAATGACACCACCTACCAAATACATCAAATTAGAAAGAATTGAATTATTTGCCTAAACATTTTTTTTTTAATGTTTCACTTTAACCCCTCTCCCTATAAATTTTTCTGAATGTCCCATTTTATATTTTGAACCACTCAATTCTCTTTGATTCAGTTAGCGTCATCGTAGATAGCATCGAACAAGAAAATTTTCGGAGGAAAAAGTGCTACCCAAATTCACCCTTTTGCTCTCTCCCCACCCAAACTTCAAAATTTAACACGACGCCACCTACTTGCGATACATCGAATCAAATCATCAAAATCAATTGTCATCTGAAAATCATTTGTTTGAAAATTTTCAACCCCTCCCTCATTATATTGGACATTCTGATGATGTTAGAAGGGAAAGGGGGGCTTTTGAAAATATTTTGTTCAGGAAGAGAATTCAATTCCCTTCAACTTAATGTATCATAAAGTGGGGAGTGTCAGTTTAGATTTTGAAGTTGGGATGGGGGGAGCGATAGGGTAAATTTGGGTGACACTTTTTCCGCAAAAATTTCTCTCCCTCGATGCTGTGCAGGATGACGTCGACTGCATTGAAGAGAATTGAGAGATCAAGAATATCAAATTGGACACTCAGAGAATTTTAGGAAGAAGCGGGGTGGGGTTGAATATTTTAGAAACATTTTGCCGGAAAGAGAATTCGACAACTCCCGACGTGAAATCGGAGAAAGTAGCATCAATCGTCATCATTTGAGTCAAGAGATCTAGGGTTTTCGTTCAGCGGGGTGTTCCTGAATCACCCTGTATTCTACGGTTTGATTCAAAAAGCCAAAGCAGCAGCCGCACCTGCTCAAATTTCACTTTCAGAGGTAAGAACGAAACATTTCCAGTCGAGATTAACACAAATTGAAACACAAACCAGATAAGAGTCCAGATAAATACAAACCGACATCGGTAGCAATTACAGGCCAAACACTCCTTCATGCCTTTGGTGTGACCAATCACAATAATCCTGCAATTCGTGAATGAAAAGCAGGATGAACAATTTGTACCTGAGCCATTTGCCTTAATTTAGGTAGGTATAAGTGGCATGTCGACAAAGCATTCAAATGGAAAACTATAAATAAGCAACAATTTGCCGCGGTATTTTTTATGATGCCACCAAAATTCTTTTCCCGTCACGAATCCGTCGCGACGCACAAATTTCATCCCCTCACCCACGAAACCAACCTCATCGATGGGTGTCCCGCAAACCCTCTAGGAATTTGTTTTATTGAAGCGCCACGAGACGAGTCTCGGTTATTGATGGATGCGTCTCATGAACATTTTCGATTTCATCAATGAACCGAATTGGGCCATCACACAATGGAATTGCTTATTGGTGGAACTTTTATTCTCCTCTGCTAAATTCTTGTTCAGCCAGGCAGCCAGGGTACCTACTGTAGCAGCAAGCAAGTAGCAGCTTATCCTGGAACGTAGCTTTCTTGGTCCTTCGAAAATATGTGGAGTCATTCATGATGCTGCTGAGGAGAAAAAGTATTTTATTATCGGAGGCACGAAACACATAATTGTTGCGATAAGCCTGAAAGCTGGGCCAAGTCGAGCAAGAGAAGCAAGCATGTTTTATCTGCTATTTGATCATTGATTGGTTATAAGGGTGCGCCAGATAACGTGGCAGTTGGCGGAATGTTTACGAGCGCGCTGTAAAATCCGGCGTCATCGCGCCTCCGTGGTGTAACTGACCGTTAAAATTCCAAGTAATAAAACTTGTCACTTTTATCTATGCCGTTCTAACTCTTTTCTTTGAAAGCTCTCATAAATATCGACCTATTCGCCCATGATAACTGCCGCTAAAAAATCTCCTGCGTCGAACTTTCAGTTGTAAAATTTTATGACCAATTATGACTTTCCAAGGATGCAAAAAAGAGAATTTTCGCCGGATTTATCGCATCAGGAGCGGTATAGAACGTTGCCGTCGGCTGGCGGGCTCCTCTTGGGGCAGATGAAATTGAAAGTTTCTATGCCCTGTCTGGCCGTGGAATAGAACGTAAACAAAAACATCCTGAATACGTGGACACGGTGGTGGCGGGGCACGCTGCTTGTTGGCTGGTGGTGGTCACAAGCAAATCCCATTTATCCCCCGAACAGATAATCCAACATTGTGGCCTCCATTACGGGCATTTTTCCTCGTAACCTTTCAAACTTCGGTGACAAAAATTCATTTAGTAACGTTGCCGCGCCATACCTTCGGAGTTCAGACTGTGTTAAAATGAGTTTGCTCTCTTCGGTGATCAATCGTCGCGCTGATGCGCATCAGTCAAAAACTGTCGTTCGTACCTACCTCAATTCCCACTATCAAGCTCAGCATCACATTTATGTATTCATGATTTACATTATATTCTCACTAGGTACCTACCTCCATATCTGACGCAGTTTTTTTTTATAAAGTTACTGTTATTGAGTAGAAAGCCACCAACGACAAATATTTTTTTAAGCATCAGGCAATGCGTCTCCGTTGGGTAGTATTATTAAAAAATTAGCACAAGCATTTGCTTGGATTTCATAGACGTTGTCAGGGAAAGTTTGCTTAGCAACTCCTCAAAAATCTAAGCAAATGCGTATGCTTATTTTCTATTAATACTACCCAATGAGCTCTTTTTTGTAACTTGCATAAATAATTAATGACAAAAACAGTTTTCTTTTTGTCGCTAAAGTATTCTATTGTCATTCGGGAGAACCGGGGATGAGCAAACTCAAGTTAGAACTCAAGGTTCTGTAAGTTTCTTTGTTCTGCTTGTTACTGAATCTAGAATTTCCAGTCTGGGAAATTTTTCGAGTACAGCGAACAGATCACATCTACATCACGTCGAGCTGTGATTGGTTGGAAAGTGATGTGGATGTGATCTGTTCCCTGTAGTTTCCAACCAATTACAGCTCGACGTGATGTGGATGTGATCTGTTCCCTGTACCTGGTAAATTTCCCAGATTGGAAATTCTTTTTTCTAATTCTCGGTGATGTCACGATGATTGGACTGGTATGATTCTCAGTAGCGAAAAAGACTTTTTTTCTGATGAACCGTGTTGCAAGTTCTTTTCTCCTCACTTGTCAGATGTTTCGATTCGACGGAGCACATCGACATTATGGCTTCTATCACCGTCCACCCTTCCGGCCTAGGGCCAGAAGAGCAGTTCCTCTCAGCCCAGCTGGGAGAGGGCTATGCCGGCGCTCAGGGCAACGCCAGTATGACAAAAAGCCCTACAAAATTGAAAGCAGTGTTGTCGTTGGCGTCTTCTTCGAGGGCTGCACTGGGAATGCAGACGGTAGAGGGAGTCAAACAAGACTTGCTTCGGCAGATCAGGGTGTATTCAAGTTAACTAGGATACAATCTGATGCGAGGACTGCAACCTAGCTACAAATGATGATGGCCGAAGGCCCTTAAAAAACTAGGTAATATGGAAATGAAACTAAGTGTACGTCACCGAGGTCCTTTTTGAGATGGAAAATCTGCTCGGTGTGGCTTCTGTGTCCTTCCAGGACCGTCGGCGGCCGGGTGCCGCCCCTGCCATAGCGAAGTGGCATCCAGGTGGCCCCAAAATGATGTTGCCGGCCAGCTCACTTTTGCCGTCGAGGCACCACCGCTGGAGAGGACTTGTGTCGCACCTGGTGACTAACGGCAGTGCAGCGGACACTGGAGTGAAGAAGACAGGAGAGGGCCCCCAACCGACGTCCTGGAACAACACAAAATACCAGCAGATTAGTGGACCTTGACAAAATGTAAAATAGAAATATGTAACAATAAATTTACTTCGAGGTCAACACGTCGCTCAGCTGTGAGCACACAGACGTAGATAAACTTCAACGGTAGACACCGCCAAGATGAAATGCTGAAGGCACAAAATATAAACAAAACCTAACCGGAGGCAGACGACCGTCTGGTTAGGGTCATCACTCAACAACGGGGATTTTATACGGTTTTAGCAAAATGAGTAATTCACGAGAATAACGAGAGAATAGGTGAGGCCGACTGTGATACGCAAAACACACTGGAGACAATCACTCAGCTTTTGTACGGCGTTCTCGAGGAAAATGTGAAATCGCCACTGCAAAAGGCCCCGACCGCTCCACCTTGACGAGCAGGTCCGCCGGGCCAGCGTACTCTGAGGTGTCATGGCGCCTTGCCACCATCTTGTTTGATGAGCTATGCGGTGCGAATTCATCGTGGCTGGGATGCACGGGCCGCAACTTTTGCCCCTAATCTTGGCGACCGAAACACGGCTCATTTTATCCGTGATTTTGGCATCACGCCAAAACCCAAGGCTGGTCGACGTTATGTTGTACTATAGATTGCCTCATCCAGTTTATGAGTGACGTCACAAGATACCCTCCGGGAACTTGATTTTGGCTGAAACTGATGTCGCTTTTTTCGTTTGACATTTCGGATCTTATTTCGACGGAAATCCACCAAATTTCTGAACTGGACGAGAAATGGTTGATGCACATTCAACGATTGGTGGTTTTTAAATGAATCGGGCATGCTTTTATCCACCAAAACACAATTTGAACCGCCGAACTGTCAAGACCAAAAACAAGGCGATAACGTTATCACGAGGTGAAGCGGACCGCGCATCTGTCACCGGGTAGCTCATTGGTTAAGAACCT
Organism: Anaspis maculata; assembly: GCA_949128115.1. Classification (NCBI taxonomy): domain Eukaryota; kingdom Metazoa; phylum Arthropoda; class Insecta; order Coleoptera; family Scraptiidae; genus Anaspis; species Anaspis maculata. The sequence goes on along the minus strand of OX421962.1, from coordinate 66,106,717 downwards.
GACTTTCAACAGGAAGGTAGTGGGATCGAACCGCAGCCGTGCCGAACTTTTTTTTTCAAAAACACCCAAATTGCGATTTTAAAAATTAGAAAGAGAAAACAAAGTTCAAATTAGTGTTGCTCAACTCATATTCAATTTAAAAAATCACAATTTGGTTGTTTTTGAAGAAAAAAAAGTTCGGCACGGCTGCGGTTCGATCCCACTACCTTCCTGTTGAAAGTCAGGTTCTTAACCAATGAGCTACACGGTGACAGATGCGCGGTCCGCTTTACCTCGTGATAACGTTATCGCCTTGTTTTTGGTCTTGACAGTTCGGCGGTTCAAATTGTGTTTTGGTGGATAAAAGCATGCCCGATTCATTTAAAAACCACCAATCGTTGAATGTGCATCAACCATTTCTCGTCCAGTTCAGAAATTAGGTGGATTTCTGTCGAAATAAGATTCGAAATGTCAAACGAGAAAAGCGACATCAGTTTCAGCCAAAATCAAGTTCCCGGAGGGTATCTTGTGACGTCACTCATAAACTGGATGAGGCAACCTATAGTACAACATAACGTCGACCAGCCTTGGCCAAAACCAACCACTAATCTCTCACCTGGAATTGCTGGAAGGGCGGCCGCGAAAGGCAATTTTGATTCAGCCTGACATGGTCACGCTTGACATTTTACGATGGCTGCCAGTCGGTGACGCATACCAAAGCCGCCACCACCATCATCCCAAAGTAACCGTTTGGCGAATTCTGCGCAAGCAGGGCCGTATTGGGCTCGCTCAAATTTGAGCCGCCACACTTGTTCCAATGCTCCGGAGATGTGGTCTTCGAGGTCTCCTTTCCACAAGCGATACACACTATCGGTTCATACTTGCGCAGAGCTTTTTTTTGTCGTATTGTCTTGGCCCTCTCATTCGGGCTCAAGACTCTTATATAGGTATTTTGGTTTTTTCCATGTTGATCCAGGTCTTCGTAATGGGTATTCCAGTAGCAGCGGTGTCGGAGTCAGCTATGCCAGCGACATGTCCTCCAGGCTGGCCGTTCCACACATGCACACATGTTTTTTTTTCAATCGCCCCCCCCTCTACACATACAGTCTCCGCTGCCAATATATGAAGTTCTTGAGAAGACTGTATGGACGCTGTCAGCACTATCTCTCTGTTTCCAATTTTCAATGTCCTCTGTTCGACATCCGCAACAAATCCGAACTTCTGTATGACACCTAAGCGGAGTGCACAGATTTCTATAGCGATGAAACGATTTAGCTCCTGGGGCATTGAGGGCCAGTCAACGTGAGCTTATTAGGTGAAACTTTTTTTGTTGCGACGTTTTCGAACGGCAGTCTCTCGTTCAGCCAAGAACGGTCTGCTGAATTGGATCCCCTGCAATCGCGTCGCAGATGTCCCACTCTTTCACAATTGAGGCAGCGCGCTTCCTCAAGTTCGTGCCTTTTCGTCCTAGTGATTAATCCTAGATATGACGCCATGAGTTCACCAAACATTTCCTTCATCGATTTTTGTGAGTATGCGGAACTCCTGATACGTCAAAATTCACCTCCCTTAGACGAGGAGTACGCAAAGTATCTTTGGCTTCCCATTGCGGGTGGCCTCGATGAGTGCATTGTTGATGTTGACTGGATTGCCGATCATGACCATCTGACGCCGATCTAGGTCTTTAGTCCACTGATGAAAGTATTTTTGCAATGTTGGCCCAAAGATCTGCTGAATGTACTGGATGGCTAGGTGACCCATTCTCAAGACGACCCTGTAATGGTACGCCCCCCCTCCCCCCAGTGACATTTTCACGTGTTTGGCCTCTGATCATCGGAACCCTTCGTCGTACCCGTTTTTGTTCGCGTCTTAACCCTTTGATCCGCTTTTGTTCATGAGGTGAACGACCCGAGGGGGAAGAAGGTGGACTACAATGAAACACGCTCCTTGCACAGAAATTCCATTTACTCAAAACAAATGAAGTGCAAAATTAGTCTTTTGGTTCTTTTCTCAAAACACCTAACATGTAACTGACAGCATGAACAAAATAAACAAAAACAATGAAACAATTGAAAACAACACAACAAAATATGTCAAACTGTCAAGTCAAAGAAAATGGAGAGTGACGGATTCGGAAAAGAGCACTCATGTGGAAGAACCCAGTCGAAGAAACCACTGAGTTAAGCTCAAAGAAAAGGGTTCTCAAACATGTTGGTGACAAAATGTAAAACTCACTGAGACTTTGTTCTCCCTACCGCAACGCAGCAAAACCGCAACGCAGCAAATAACGCAAAGTAACGCAACACAACGCAAAGTAACGCAAAGCAACGCAAAGCAACGCAAAGCAACGCAACGCAAAGGAACGCATAATACGCAAAACAAAAGGTCGCCACACTCACACAAACACACAAAAAAACAACAACTGAAGACATGTTAGTAGACAGGACATAATAAACAAAACACTACAATATAACTACAAAATAATACTAAATGGCGGGGCGGTGGGCGTATCCCTCCCGTGTCCGAGGACACTGAAAGAGAACCTAACCCACAAAAGCTGACATTTGCCTCGTTACGCGAGTCGCAAGCGACTAAGTTGCAACCAATCAAACGTATCCGCTATTGCTGTCCCAGTCCATTCCCCGACAGGTGACATAAAATCATCTCATAACAAACAAAGCAAAATCAATTAACATGACACCCCAACACAAAGGTACCGTACAACCTGCTTGGACGGTAGGACCCAATGACACATGTACAAAACAAAACATTGAAAACAGTCAAGTTAGGTTGAGCGGAAGCGGGTGATGACACGAAATACGACTTTCACGGTATTCAAGAAAATATTAGTAACATAGGTACATCAAGGCTCGATCATACTCGCAAGCGCCATTTGCAAAATCTCAGGGGGTAATTCGAAGTAAACAAACAAAAAGGATAAATATTTGAGAACCGGAACAGACGGGGGCTCTGAATATTGTCACAAAGATTATGACAGATCAAAGATACAGCAGTGACATTAAAAAAGGAGTTGACTACAAAACTGTACATAAAAATGAGGACATAAAAATATCGTACATAATAACGGTCAACTAAAATTTGACACAAAAATTACAGTCAAGGGCACACATGAAAAACAAGTTACATACAAAAATTACAGATCTGACCGTAGAACTAATGACATGAAATTCAAACAGACAAAGTAAATGCAAAGAAACACCTCACACTGAATTATTAAAGTCAAAAACGGAGTGCGTGCCTTTAAAATGATCTGAGCGCATGTTTTCATAAAAAGGACGTACATTTAATTTAATTCGGCAGTGAATAGTCAATCGAAACCAAGTAGTGTTCAAAAAACAAACGACAAACGAATACACAATCAATTTAAATACAGCAAAAATTAATATTTACCTAGAAAACACACGCACAACACACAGCCTCTTCGAGAACTGACCGCATCTTTCTGCCCTAGTTTTTACTCTCCTGTGTATGCAGACGGCAAAGGCACCCTCGTTTAAAGTAATAAAATCTCGTCGCTCGACCCATTTACACTCTTAGGACGGGCGACACTATGGTCGAAAGTCCCAAATGTGACCGTATCAAAACTGCCCGACCATGGGTTAACACAAGTTCGCATTTTTGTGCCTGTTTCGTTAAAAGGGGAATTTTTAAAACTAAATATTTCTAGCTATGCAGCGCGCTGATTTAATATACATTTTTATATGGTAAAATAAGGCGAAACCCCACAACCCATTCACATTTTCTATGAAAATTTCATCAAAAAACGGCTCACGACATTTCGGCGTTGAACTTTTTTTGGAACTCAGTACAATATGGTGAAACAGACTCTATAAGCTGTGGTTGAGATTGAATAAGAGAGTGCTGCCATTGACTCAAATATCTTTGTCAATCTGCGGTTGAATTCTATGATCGACGGTCAAAAGGACATTAGAACACTGGGTTTGAGTAGTTCACGGGGCATGTTCCCAAACTACATGATAGGGATGCATGGCGAAGAGGTTGACCATGATTTCAGCAATGACAATAGTAGTGGCAAGAGTATGGCTGGTTCACAGTTTTTACAAATCTTCTTATTATGAGAACGTATCTATAATACTCGTAGCTCCCAAGAAACAATATAAAAGTTACCAAGATTCACTACGGTTCACGAAAACTATGCAGTAAGCACCCGCGAAGGACTTGTTGCATACTGGAATTGATTTTATGCAATTGTGCTGGTGAAAAGTTGGACAAGACTAAGGAAGGCAACTGGCCCGACTAGTTGCACTGAACACAAATCAGACGGTTCTTCAGACAATTTCCCGAAGTATCACGGTGTACATTGTATACCGAGTCCCGGCAATTGGAAGATTCATCAGTGCCGATAACGGTACAGAAGCGTTCATTCTGTCCCCGCACTAATTCTATCTGTAATTGATCATTACCGTTATTATATTTAATATCCGGAATAATGGGCATTTACACTGCATGAGAATTAGCCACACGTGAGATACAATCTGGTGCTGTGCTGGCAGGCCTGGATATAATACAACATGTGCATGGTACACAATGTGCACGCCTCCATCAATCAGAAATCTGGAACATGTGTACCAATCTAGCGAAACAAAACAGCTTGCGATTGCATGATGCATTTCCAGCCGGACTGCAATGTGAACCATTTATGAATATCGAATGTGTTTCTATTTCGTATATCGATGTTTTCGCCTCCCTCGCTGTGTTAGCTGGCGGAGAGCGATTGCCGTTTTACCTTCGGTCGTTGGTGTTCTACATGGATCCGAACTGCATTCGGACTCTGCCAAAAACTTGGCTAGCGTTTTGGCATTATTGTTGGCGAAATTCGGATATGAACGCCGCGGAAATTGTGGGTTAATTTCCTTCCTCATAACTGCATTTGCCGGCGTTCTAGATATTTCCTTTTATGGATTATGAACGATCGGCTTCCTATGCAATCAGTAAATTTGTTGCAGTGGCTAAAGGGAACTCTTCGGTTCATTAATTCAAGCGTTCATTTGTCTAGCGACTAGTTGTGAATGGGATATTATGAAATGAGGTCTGTAAGTTGGACAATAATAATAATACTAACATAGACTTCGTTTTTTTATCTATGAAGTTTCAGTTTTACTTTGAACAGGTGCTGATGTCATTGATAACCTTGCAATGATAAAATTGTATGATTACATACGAAAGTAAATGGTCTAGGATCCCAAAGCGGGTATAAAGGCAATAAAGGTTTATACAAGGATGTAGACGGAGCGAATCATTCACGTTTTGAAGATAAATCGTACCCACTTGTGTACACAGGTATGTTTGTCACTTTCACAGCCAACCAATCACAGATGTTGCGAATTCATCTTCTAAATTGAGGGAGAAGCTTGTGAAACTACGCAATATTTGTCTGTAATTACACGAACGTAATCTCTCTACCCTGATTTAGCCAACATTCTGGCGCTTTATGTCTGGAGTATTCCCTTTCAATGCCTAAAGTACCCCTTTGCGCTCGAGCAAAAGGTCACTTGATTCTTGAAGTAATTGATTTTTAACTCTTAAAGAGCTTGTCACTTTTGAAAAGTAAAGCGCGCACTTAAACTCTTTACAGCCGCGCGCTCTCTACACCCATAGCAGCGAACTAAACCGCCAAGTTGGAAAACAAATCTTGAATGTATTTTGTTCTAGTTTCACGCTGCACTAAGCTTTAATAAAGTCCAACGACGGGCCCTTAAACGGTAGGAACGACAGTTCACCATTAAGTTCACGTGCGCATTTGTTTCTTGCAAGCAATTAACGTATATTGCTGTTGTTAAATCTCAAGACGCGCAGTAAAAACCTTATCCGGAATATCGGCTGCCGGCGCTTTTAGTGAATTATCATCTGCAACAGCTCATTACACAAAGAGCTCCACCAACGGCCCTTACAATTTGTAATTAAAAGATACACTAATTAATATAATGGATAGTCTGCCGCCCCCAGATTTACGGTGCAAATGTGTGTGACATTTTCTTTTTGCAGAGTTGGCCGTCCAGGCTATTGAATCCAAAAGAAGACAAAGCATTATTGGTGTCTGGTCTGGGGTAGATCAAAGTGGTCGGCGGGTACGTTACTGTGAAAAATGTATCCTGGAAAGGCTTCGCACTAGGGATGGTCTTTGCTTTGCAGAGGTTAAATTACTTGGACCTTCATGCATTTTTGATGACGCGTTGTAAAATTGTACAGTTTTACGTTCATTTAACCGAATCTATTACTGCAACCAACAGGAGCGTTCCCTATAAACATAACATGACGGAATTCAAAACAGGTACGCAGGTGTAAGTTTTTCAAAGAAGCCCCTGATTATGACTCGAAGAGGCTCTCAAATATGACAAAGTGTAAAGCTCACTGATTTTCCCCTGTTGATGGCGAAACCAAAGTCAACCCAGCTCAGACGTACAAAATACAAAACTGAAGCAAAATTAATATACATACGTAACATGAAAAAAGAAACGAAGCTCATGCTTCCCCTGGGCAAACGACGAGAACGCGGAAAGAGAACCCTCAACCCAGTAGCTGACATGTTCCTCGCTACAGGTGACAGCAATCGCACTGTATTCGCGGACCCTGTCCCAGCCTTGCGCCTACAGATGACGTTCAAAATCGTCTCACAGAAATCAAAGTAAAATGAATGAACGTCACTCGCCAGTAAAAATATTGTACAACCTGCGATGGGACGATAAAAACCCTCGCCGTGGAATCATATACTGTGCAGAGACTACACATTGAAAAAATAGTCAAGTTATGTTGAACGAAAGGGACACACAATATTGTAGTTGACTTAAAAAATGATTAAACACAAATAATATTGCAGTATAGAGTACGTAAAAAAAAAGAAAATGAAAAATACCGTGACTTTCCCTTGAGCGTTTCTGAATATACTCGTACTACAGCGCAGAAGTAAATAGGAATGACCAAACGTCAAAATCAAAACGAGGAGAAATCGAAACGTAAAACTGTCTGTTGAGCGAGAGCTCACGGCCAAAATGAAAATGAATGCGGCCAATATTTTTATATAAGCGCTTTCGTCGTATATCAAGTCTTTCATAATACGAAATAAGTGAAGCAATTTGTTCCCTCCTATTCTCGTTTTCCTTTAACGTATAGTTTATTGCTTTATATAAAAGTATTCAAAAAACATAAAAGTGGGTCCGTGGCTGAAATGAATGCTGTGCAGCACAAGAGACGGGAAAATATGTTACTTCTATAGAGCTCGCGTAGAACAGGCAACGTGTCACTGGAAAATAAAACGGAAAAATAATGGCCACACCTACACAAAAACCAGAAAGGTTTCGCATTGACCAACTACAAAATTTATATCTCCCACTATGCCGGCGTCGTAAATATGCATTTTTTGCCTGATGCTTATAGTACCATTTCCTTCATGCAAGTATGGTGTTTCAAAACTGCTTTTTTTCATTCAGAACAAAATTAGCTTGAAAGTAATTTCCGTATATGTTAGTTAAAAACTACGGAACCTTGTATAGTTGAGAATCATGCAATTTAACCAACTAATTAGGGGCAGAGTACGAACCTTATGTGTGCGAAAAAAGTTGGCATTAAATAGAATACATTTACATATAGAACGCCGTTGGAAAAATTACAAAACTTGCGGCGATTTAAATAAAAATGCAACTCCACCCTCTATAATGCAACGGCACTTATCAAAAGTATGTACAATGGTAATTCTTTGTACATTCCATAATTTCCATAATGATTACTTTTTGTGAAATACCTAATTTTGAACATCTACCCTATATACTCTTATACAAGGTGAGTGAGTTACGTTCATTCAAGTACTTCAAAAAATTTACGACTCTCAACTTCACGTGTTACCCTTTCATTATTTCCATTGCAAAATGGGAATACGTGCAATGTCGACATATGAAGGCATGGATACAGGTAAATATACTTTCGCAAATTGTACCGACCAAACAATTAAGGATAATTATTCTATGGCTTGGCTCCGCAGACCTGTTGGCTACACGATAATGGTTGCGTTCAGAATGGTTCTTGTATAAGATATTTTATAATGTAAACAGTACTGAAGACATTACTTCTGCCTGCGGCTGTATACCTAAATTGTAAGTCATTAGCCGTGAGGCGATACATGCAACCCTAAATACCGAGAAGAAATATTCACCCTTACAAGTTATCCCGTGATGGCGACTTCCGACAGACGATCTATAATTTCATTTGTATAAAAGCTATTTTTAGATTTCAGATTAGGTCATTCCATTTGACAGCTCCACAATAGACATGTTGAATTAGGACAAGTTATCATTCCCTTGGTTGAAGAATGGGAAAAACGGTTTTTTATGGAATCGAATTATTTTTTCACATAATCCAGCCATTCTGCAAACTGTCGGAAGTAGAATGGATGATGGAATCCGGTCAACACGGAAAATAAAGTCGATTTAGTTTTTCTCCCCGACGATTCGTATCATAAAAATAGCGAAGGCATTTGATGTATGAAATACAATTTATAATATACACACCCAGCAGTATTTTGTGCAGTCGGTACTTTTGGTGTTGTATGAAGCCCACGTCACCACCAATCATTTTCAACCCATTCCTCATATTCCGTGCAAATAAACTAACGGCACTTTTCGCGTGTGCTGATGTTCACAGCAGCGAATTTGATGAGAGTAATTTTTAATCACACGATCGCTTTATTCACACCATTGTTGCCCGTGGCGTATAATACTCAGTAGCTTAATAAAATTAAAGGCGATAACAATCGGCTGAAGTGGCACTTTTGCATGACTTTTCATCAGGCATTATCACCTAATTTGCGGGAACAGTGAATGGTGCAGAGCACTATATCGTGGTACAGAGACTGTATAATTATAGCTATATAGCTAATGGAAACGGACATGACACCAACCATAAAAGAATAACTATGGTGAACTGGGAATCGGTGGATTTGTTAGGTACTTTGCACAGAGATATGACTAATTTTTCGTTTCCTTGGGTACGCTTTCAAAATTTCTGCCTCTTCCCAAGCATTAAATAACGGCCAACATAATTTTTAGGTGACTCCTCAAGTTAATTTATTTTAATTACGGAACGCTTCCGTTCGCGTAACCAAAATGGTTTTTTGCGGAAAGTAAAGGATTGCTTTGTGACATCTGATGCAATAGTGTGCAGAGAGCCTGGAAAATTAAAGGCTCCACAGTTTATATTCAAATTCCCTCTCTTTATCCTTGTTTTAGTCAAGCTTTTTTCTCTCTTTGAAAAAGTGCGACTGCAGTTCTCACAATAGCGCAGATAATACCGGTAATCCCACTGTCATCATTTGTGTTAAATGAAGTAATGATTAATATAGATGTCATTCTCGAAGTTATCTATTTTCATGTCTAAACTAGTAATTTTTTGCCGCCGCAAGTAAACAATTGATATTAACACGTTTCAGACCTTTTTTCTTTTTTTTTCATATTTCGCGTTCCTCGGAAAAGCAGAAATAACAGATGAATTTCTGGTCTAACGCTAATACATAATGCTTATACTAAGAAAATAGGGTTGAATTTGCAGATAGGTACACAATGCTTTGACAAAATGTGGTGTAAGTGGAGACTTTTACATTATAGCCCAACCCCCGCATTTTGGCCCAAGTCACGCAGCACGCAATACGACCCATATGACCCAATAAAATCATGAAACGTCACTTCCGTCATTTCATCACTTACGGGGATTTTTCATTGTTTTTTCATACCTCGAATTCATAGACTTATTTTATAATTATTTACTGACAATTTTGCAAACGGGCTAGCTGCCATGGTCGAAATCAATGAGAAAGTCTTTTGCTGTGACACTTTGTCCATGCGCAGACTTCCAATTCAATTTTGACACAAGTCATGTCATCATCGTGAATATCCAGGTCAATGACAAAAGTGGAGTCCGATATGATTTATAGTGCGATTCTGTAGAAAATAACATTTCGTAATAGTACATTACGTAACAAGAGTAGTAAGTAGCATATTACGCACGCAGGGAAAAGTTGCGCACGAGCGAGCGCAGCGAGCGAGTCCAGTACTCCCTGAGTGTGTAATTGCTTTACTACTCGTGTCATGTACAGTACTTTACCTACGACCCCAATCCAAAGCGGTATTGTAACTTTGTGAGGGGCCCAGATTAATTTTCAGAAATCCAAGGTAATAAAACACTCCTTCATCAACCATAATATATTGATGATGATGATATTGACTTATAAGCTATAATTAACGTGAATTGTAGCCAGTGGTATTGTAAACGGCAAAAATTATAGGTGAAAAAGCCACGTATTTCTTGAAATACCTACGATTTAGGTTCTTCCCGGATTCAAAATTCAAATAAAATCCCGCCGTACGCAGATTGTCAGTGTGCCTTGACACTCTTGACAGGAGGAGCACGCACCGCACAGCAGGTTCGGCTGTCGTCATCCGTGTTCATAATATTAATATCCGTGTTCATAGGATACTAGGTTTTGCTAAATTTAGAGCGTTTAGCACCGGTTTAGCAAATAATTGCTTCAGTTGATTACTTTTATTGTATTTAAATAAGAATAATAGTATTATGTATCGCATATTATACACTTTTGAAAACTAAAACTACAGTAAATCCGAGAAGGGGGAGGTACCTTGAGTGGTGTTTACGGCCATCAGATTATTCCAATGTCAAAGACGGATAGCATTTTCAAACTCTGGTGTCTGCTGGCTTGGTGGTTGTCTGTTGTACAACGCTTTTCGTCGAGACCACGAGACCTGAAAGAAAAGCACCCACAAATCGATTCTTGAAAATTGAAAGCGGAAAATTCTTGAAAAGCGAGGCCTGAGGGGTATTTAGAAGCGTACCTACCTAGCCATTTAATTATTCGTTCGGTGTGGTGATATAATCGGATTACAACACTGAGACATGAATACTGGACACTATTGGACAGCAATTAATAGTATTATTTGAAAATCATCGAACTTAGGTTGGCAGGCAGCAGAGTACCTGTCATCAGACATTTGATGCTTGTTATAACTGTCTAATTTTTACACCTACTTGATCCCAAGTTAGTGTTGACTGCGGGCAATCCTTGCATTGATATTTTGAATCTTTTCAAAATAAATCTCGCAAAATTATTGTGATCAAGTAAAAACTAAGCCCTACAAATGCAAGCTAAAATTTAATCAAAAAATTCTCAAATCCCTCAGTTGGAAAAAAAATCTGGACGATTTTGTTGTTGATACATCTCACTTCTATGGCCATGTCTTTGCTACGAATATATACAGCTAGTCCCGCCTATGCTTTCGGTGTGACAGGTGCTACCGGGGCACGCGTGAGATTCCCGTGAAATGCTCCCATTTTTGAATGTGAATTATTTGAAAATGTCTTTCGATCAAAATTCCCCCAACATCAGAAACATAAATTCCCTAACTGTGCGATTTACTTTACCATTACCGCACGCTGTGCGATTTACTTTACAGAATACGTCACGATGTGCGTAAGGGCTCACTTACTCAGGTTCCGAGTTGTGCGGTATACGGCACTCATGGTAGTGGTCGTAGGTAAACGCTATAATATTTAAAAAATCCTGTCGGCCATTGGCTGTTGTCTAGACAATAACAGCGTAACAGAGCCTTTATGGAATGTTATTTTCTGGTTATGTTTTCGAATCACCTCTCTCCACTTTTACAGCTCATCGGAGCTGCGTGTTGTTGCCAAGTTTCAACAGGGAACAAAGCTCTTCAAACTTTGAACCCATGACTGCGACGTGACTTGTCCTACATTTCCTGCCGAAAAAATTAAAATATTAATAAACTCTAATTTTATTTTGTCCCTAGTGGACAGGGAGCTGTTGCCTCAAAATTTACGTCATAAGGTACATGATTTTAACCCTGTAGGTTTAATGTGCGTTGATAAGGTTGTTAAAAATTGCTTTGTCTTATACATGTCAGACCGGGGGCTTTAAGCCGGTATAAGCTTGGCAATTTTCAAAAAATGTCAGAAACTTACGTCATAAGGTACATGAATTAAACCAACAGGATTTTGTGTGGGAATATCCCCTTGATCAGAAATCGAGTCATAAGACAACATTTTTGGGGGCTCTCGGTCCATAAGACAAGTTTGAAATATTCAATAAGGGCCAAAATTTACCTCCTCCTGAAGACTTCTCCTTTGACATAATTTCGGGAATGAAAAACGATTCTTACGCAGGTTTCGAATCTGTCCACGAAAATGTTGAATGGTACATCGCTTACAGGGTGCAACATCGAAAAAATTTTCTCAAATCGTACACCCTGTATTTTAATATGGAAATCGATTCCGTCTTTCATCCTGATTATAAATAATATATACCACACTTGGTGGGTTAGTCAATAAAACGCCTGTGAAAAAATTGATGAATTTTGTTTTTTTTTTTGAAAATTTCAAACTTGTCTTATGGACCTAAAGCTCTAAAAAAATTTGTCTTACGACCAGATTTTCAATTGAAGGGATGTTCTCACACAAAATCCAGTTAGTTTCATTCATGTACCTTATGACGTAAATTTTTGGCCATTTTTTCGGAAATTGACAAGCTCATACCAGCCTAAAGCCCTCGGTCTGGCATGTAAGACAAAGCAATTTTTAACAACCTTATCAACGCACATTAGACCTACAGGGTTAAAATCATGTACCTTATGACATCAGTTTTGAGGCACCAGCTCCCTGTCCATAGGTTATTTACATATTATTACTTTCCGTTGAAACCCCGATTTAGGAGAATTCCCCATTAATCTGTTGAATCATCTGAAACCTCCAACAGGTTGGTAAGTATGTCAGAAAGTATGAAAGCAGATCGTAATCAAAATAATTCCTGACATCAAAAGTGCATTAAGGGATGCACGCGCAGCACCTCATTAGAGGCTGTTATGCAGATTAAAAACGAAACCGCATCCTCTCAGTTTTCCTAAATGAAATCTTCAATGGGTCGAATAGTGGCTGCGGCATATCTTTTTCCATTACAAAGACTACAGTGAAACTGAGACTTCCACATAATGGCATCAGACACATTCAGCATCTAAGAGCAGCTATTAAGTCCGGATTTCATCGAAAATTTTAGATAAATAATTTGAAATGCTCCAAAGTATTTTTGCTGGTGCAACGCTCATAAAATGCAATAGTTTCCCGAGCGCTGAAGGAGAGGGAGGCTGCAAATCAACAAGACCATCTAAATAAGCCGACATTTGCGGCCGATGCAACGTTTCTTATTTTGCGCAAATTCCAACCCTGGTAAATGAATACCTCCCGCCACCCGTGATATTTATTAATGTCATCTGGAAGGCGGTGGTTGCCTAACTGCCTATCTGATGTGGGTCTGATTAATACGGAGCTCCAGGTGCCTAATGCTGCAAAACTATGGTCGTTACACTTGCAACTATGCGTGCTAGTAGTGTGCGACTCTCTGCGAGTCTTCTGATGCCTCTCGGGCTCGGGCTGGCAACATTGAAGTCATTAGTTCGGTTTGTGGCTGTTTGTGGATGCCGTCTCCAAATTAAGTGCACGTCGTCATATTCATTCACCTTGATTAGCCAATTAGACAAATGACGTCGCTTATTACGGAATCCTCGCACAGCGGATACCCTCGTAGGGCATATTCTTAGCGCCGGGACTCATTTACATCAACCAAGAAATGAGCCTGGAGAATTGGTTGTTCTCCTCCTCTCTCCCACCGAACTCGAACTTCTACAGACATGCATTCTAGGAATGCTTAGCTGCTGAGCGACATGACAAACGTTATATTCAGGCATCAACACAGCGCTGTTAAAGAGGTGCAAGCCACCCTGAATGTCTTGAAAATATACCAAAATAATGTTGTAGCTATAGGGTTTGATGTGTCTGACTGCACACACGCTACTACTTCTTAAAGTATGCAGGATGTCATTGGTTCCCCATAGCCGGAACAGCCATTATTTGAGATTTTCTTTTGTGGTTAAAGGATTGTTCACGTCGAGTACAAGCCATCTACGAGCGGTGTTGTTTTGTTTTCACCAGATAATGTGGTTTCCAGCACGTCTTCACAAAGTTCGGAAAAACGTTTGGATTTTAGACACTATACCTAGTGGAATAGGTGCAAAGAAGATCTTGATAAAATGGCATCGTGAGAGTTCTGTTTCTCAAAATGACCAGAAATAATGTTGAAAGATGAAAGACAGGATTCGCGTTTTATCCTTCCCGTTAGACAGTGCGATGCTGATACAACGCTGAAATGAACGTGACGTATTTAATAGTGGCACCCTGATGGTTTCAAAGATCGCGAGACTCTAGAAAAAGGCAATGGGTCTTATGAATAAAGATTGAGCAATTGCTTTTGCTTGATTTTTGTTCCTGGAAAATTCTCAAAAAACTCAGAAACTTCAAGTAACTCATTAATTTAGGTTTCACTGAGCATTTGAGTAACTGATTGACATAATAACATTGGTTTGAAGTCTCATTTCCGAATGTTTCTCCGTTTTTTGCTGGTGGATTTTAAGCAAAAGACGAGAAATGTAGAAATAAACGATTTTGGGGTGTAATATTGGCATTCAAGATGCCGGAGCTTTGCGAACAAATGCATATCATTTTTGGGTTGGGTATCGTGGGTATCATTAGGTGTGTTCAGGATTCGTCCCTGTGAAAACTGAAGAAACATCAATTTTTCATTCAGCTCGATTCGTTTTTTTTTGGTATATTTTTGTTAATAAAATGATCAGCGCTGACTCAAATCCGAAACTATTTTTCGATATTTTTTTTCATGTACATATCTCATTTTTCCATTTTTTTTTTTGAATTTAAAGAAGCAAGTTGCGTCAGTGCTCAAAATTGTCAGTTTTGGCTCTTGTTTGCAGATGTGCTAACTTGAGCTGAACCGGCAATAATTTGACTATATTCTAAGAAAGCAGTTGCCAGCTTTTCAGTCACACTAGGTACATCATAACGACTGATAGTAAGTTATAATATTCAGTAGGCTTGTATTCACATCTTTAGAACCAGCAAATTGAAACTCGGCTTCTCCGGCGTGCTTTTTCAACTTGCATAATTAAGAAATGTAAGTTGGTAGCGCAAAGCATGAATAATGAAAGCCACAAGAATCCTCCCATAAATACTTGAGATTCCAGAAGATGTCTTCTTCTGCTCAAATGCTTACCGGAAAATTCAATCGAAACTCATTCAATTTGCAGGCCATAAATTTTTCGTTGGTTCACGTTTTCGGCTATCCAAAATTCATATGAAAATGTCTCTCCGAGCGACCGTTGTAGCGTCCACCTGCTGCTGTCTTCACATGGTTCAGCCCGCGTAGGCGAAGGGATTTTCTCATATTAACAGGACTTAAAGCCGCCCCTAAACCGTAAAGAGGATATGCTAAACGCGTGAAATTTTTAATGACTCTCTCTCTGCTGCTAGAAGCTTAGTACTCCCTTGCACGAATGACGACGGAAATTAATCAGTTACGATTCCTCGGGTGCGAGAGAAGAAAGAGGAGCTCTGGCTGGAGTTTTTCCGGGGACATTTGAATAAAATACTCGAATTCCTTAAACGTTGCTGTGTAAACTGAAACTTTAAGAGCCCGCCCAGCTCGCTGGAAATTCGCTGTGTCCGCAGTCGACTCGAGGAGAGATTTGACAAAAAGTGCAAACTGTGCATCAAAATCTCAGCACGACCACAGTTCAACTTGTTGGAAAATTAGGAATTCTAATTAAAATGAAATCTTCTTATCCGCACTAGTGTAATTGCCGAATAATTATGCTAAGTGATGATATGTGGAACCGGGAAGGTATTATGCAGATGCGCCCCGCGAGCAAAAAATGGATCCCATGCAAATTTAATTAACCAAAAACATTCCAGAATTACATTTTAATCCAGAAACCTCGCAAGTCGCTCAGGGCGTTGAATTTCCATGGAGTCATTCAGATGCAAATAAGTAACTACTGCTGCCCACCGCCAAAAATGCACTCACTGCTGTGATAATAAAACACACTGGTATGGTTTGTAGATACAAATTATAGTTCCTTCCCCGGGTGTTAATCTGATTAACGAACGAATTTTGGGTTGTTAATGCTGCTCGCCTTTATTCTCGACTTGATAGATGGAGATGGAATCAGGCAATGCGTGCCTACAAATTCACTTCCGGTTGACATATATCTTCGAATAAAGGAATTAGGTTTTTGATCGTTACTTTTGTTAATGCCTCTGGAGGTGTTCAAAGCTTAACGCAGTGGATGCTTCGATATAAATACATATCTCGACGCCCATAATGCTCGGGAAAATTTGAATAGGTAACACCCTCAAAGCCTATTTCTAATGACATGGTGGTTGTTGTAGTATAGCACGATAAAAAGGAAACAGTCGTAAAAACCTCTTCGAACCCTGGTGCTGGGTGGGACAAAATAGCACACGTTGTGAAAATGAAATGCGCTGGGGTTTGAAATCATGGAAATTGTTGTCGCGAAGTGTAGGTTCAGCGAGTGCATGAGCGGTATGCACATACATGAAATATTTTGCATACATCTCTTTAATTTTGCAGAACATCCAGGACGATTGTGCGCGGCTCGGGAGGCACAAAGTGATTGTAACATGTCATAAGTAATGACAATAACTGCTTTACATGGCCGGTAAAGTACTCGCTTAAATGCTACTCTTAAATATTACATGACAGAAAACCACACGGAATGCAAATACAAGATTGCAATAACCCGGCGCCAGGAAATATGAACTAAACCGCACATTGGTTTCGGAAGTATGTTGTGTGTATACGAGGGTCAGCACCACAAAGGAATGGAAGGACTGCAATTTAAATTGTTATCTGAAATTGAATGGGGAATTATCCCGTTACAAAGCAATCGGATGTCC